>CAJNSZ010000029.1:485078-591920 GCA_905329745.1 Rotaria sp. Silwood2 | reverse complement strand
GTTTTACGACGACGAAAAGCAATGGGTCATCCTGATGTACCATCAGATAAAGAAGACGAAGATATTAAAAAACCGACTAAAACATCAAATGAAACTATGTAAGTGTTTGTTTAATTTATTAACTCATCAATTTTTTCTTACATATTAGTTCTTCCATTGTTACAAAAACAACAACAAAATCTTCATTAGAAGAACCATCATCCAGCACAATGTAAGCATTTAAGAATCAAAAGTAGACTTTCACTTGTTTTTAAAATATAATTTAGATCAAATCTTACTTCACAACCATTAACAAAAACTGACAAGGTAAAACACAATGTATTTCTCTATACTGAAAATGAGAGATGTGTAGAGTAGAGTAGGACAATGATTAGAAAATTTTTCTCATAAGAAGATCTTCGTAACGAGTTAATCGCTTTTAATTGAAGACTATGGAAATTATGTAGACCCTAATGAGCTAACAAGTTTGAGCTCTTAATTTATTGGAACATAGATATTGGATATTTGATAAATCAAGACTGTAGTCTGTCTTAGGAGCACGAGAAAAAAATGATTTTCAAATTTGGATTTGAAATAGATCTTGATAAGAATAAGTTTTTGTCAAACTTTCAGATCTTTTCATATAGTCTCGTATGCTGAAATAAGAAAATCAAATTCGTTGGTAAGAGACAAACTTTTCCTATAGTCGTATCTTACGATAAAAATAACAAAAAGATCTGAAACTTTCACAATACGCTACTTTCGTTAAAAATTGTCTCTATAAAGTTGCAAGTTGTAACTCAAAAATTAATGTTCCTGAGGAGGGACACTTCAGTATTAATTTAAAAAATATCCTAAACATACAGTATCTTCGTAGGAATAAGTAAAGGGTTTGAACTTTGTTCAGAGTATTCATAGCTCATTAGGGTCTACATGATAAACATAGTTTCGATTCAGAAGCGGCTGATGAGTTTAGGAATTTTCCTAGTCACGCAGAGTACAAACTACGAGAAAAGCTCATCTTTGCACATCTCTAATATAATATTATTTTGTTATTTATCAGGGTTAGAGTCTTCTAACTAGGATAAAATCTAATACTAGCTGTAACTTTTGACATAAGGTCAGCATAACGCCAAGTTCTCGAGCTTCTCATGCACACTAACTAAATGCAAGACCGGATGTATGTTACAGCATGCTATCGAACGGATGATCCGAGACAAATAAATTTTGAACACAGTATCTTATGGATACATATTCGTACTACGTAATCATTCATCTATGATTAGGGTAAAGATTAGACAACTTTTCTCAGCCAGGGTGTGATAAAAGTTTATCCTGCACATTCCTATTGGAAAGTTACATGTCTGTAACTATTTTAGTTTCTTCTTAATTAATTCTTTTAAAAAGCGTTACTTATCAAGTATTAATTTGAATGTTTTATTTGTTGAATCTATTAAAAATTATGTTTGTTTAGAGTTCTAAACCATCGATATTTGGAGAAAAAGCTCCAGCTAATGATAATGAGGATGATGATGATAATGAACTTTTTATGGATGCACCGAAATTAAAACCATTATCGAATGTCGTATCATCACCATCAAAAACTATAGTTGATACAAAACCGTCAATAGTAATTCCGCCTAAAAAAGAAAAAGATATATTTGATAATGATACTGATGAAGATGATGATCCATTTACAATCAAAAAGAAAAATACTTCATCATTACCTATAAAAAAGAATGATACAAATTCAAAAATTCAACCACAAACAATAATTAAACCTAAACCAGTTATTCAACAAGATGAAAGTGATGAAGATGAACTTTTCGGAACAAAAAAAACACAACCAAAACCAATTCCAACAATATCAAAAACTAGTACTTTTGAAAAAACTAAATCACCTAGTTCCGACGATGATCTTTTCAATACATCGACAATCACTAAATCACAACCACCACCAACAACAACAATAAAAACATCTGACGATGAAGATCCTTTATTTGCTCGTAAACCACCAGCGCAACAACCAGCTGCACCTATTATTCCTCCTCCTGTTCCTGTTTCTACTTCATCAGTTAAAAAACCAACTATCACAACAGATGAAGATAGTGATAATGAAATATTTGGTATATCTAAAACAAAACCAAAAGTACCAACAATTGAAACACAAAACATTGTTTCACCTATTAAACCTAATGTATCGACAATAGAAACTCCAAAAGTAGTTCCGTCTATCAAATCTAATGATGATAATGATCAATCATTTGGTACATCAACAAGTAAACCAACAGTACCAACAAGCCAAATACAAAAAATACGTTCACCTACTAAAACTGATGATGAAGATGATTTATTTGGTAAATCAACTATTAAACCTAAAGTATTAACAAAAGACACTCAAAAAGTTATTTCACCTATGAAATCTAGCGACAATGATAAATTATTAGGTACACCAACAACTAAACCAAAAATCACAACTACAAAAAACAATGATGATGATGATGATTTATTTTCTTCTCCAAAACCAATTCAAGTTAAACCTTCGACAACTACTGTTTCATCTCCTTTACCTTCAACAACAATTGTAAAAAGCGAAACTTATGAAGATCCTTTATCAGGAATTCGAAAACCTATTGAAACTCCATCACAACCACCAATAAAAACGCCTACTGTTCAAACAGTGAAGAAAAATGTTTCAGACAGTGATGAAGATGAATTATTTCCCAAACGACAAATCAATACAGTAGCATTAAAAGAAGGTGAAAAACCAAATGTTAAAGCTCTTTCAGTAAGATAAACAAATTTACAAAAAAACAAAAAAAAAACTTATTCACTATTGTCATTTCTCTAGTCGCTTTTAAATATTAATCCAAATGCTCATCGACCAGGTGCACGTCCAAAAACACATTCAATCACTGAAGAACAGTCGAAACCTTCTATTGTTAATGATGATCAATCGATTCAAAATATTGAACCTTCACAAACTGTTGTGAAAAAATTGCCAAAACTTGATTCGGATAGTGATGATGAATTATTTAATAATAAGAAAAAAGAAAAATCAGCTATTGTGAATACAGAAGAAAAAGATAAAACTAATATTGAAGATGAAAAAGTTAATGTTAAAGCACTTTCGGTAAGAAAGAAAAAAAAGAAACTTTGATTTTTTTGTTTGTACTAAATAGTCTATTAAATTAATATTTTAGTCACGTATCAAAATAAATCCAATGATGCATATGCCAGGTACTCATCCGAAACCGATTTCTAATGAAGAAAATGAATCAAATAATATGACACACACAACTTCAACTGAAATATCAAAAGAAGAACCAATAGTTGATAAAACTATGTTAAATATCCTTAAAGTATAGACTACGATTTTAATTTTTTCAATGATTTTTACCTACAGAAAGGAATATATATATATATAGACTTCTAGAGAAAGATTTTCTATATCTAATAATCTATACTAGGCAATTTCTATATAGCACATGGACATGACTTATTTTCTATTAAAAACTCATTTTTTTTGTCATAGGGTGCTAACTGAGTAGATGTATCTGACAGAAAAAAAATATATTCTTTGAAATTTTCATTGCGTTTGTAGTTGTGCTAAAGTGTACGCGTCAATGACACTAAACACTTCTTTTTAGCAAAGATTTGATTGAGAAAACATGCATACTTTTTTCTAACAAGGAAACTGTTAGAACAAAATCATTTCATATAAATTGGCCAAAGTATATTCGACATTATTGATATCAAAAAAAAATATTACTTCCACTTTTCCATCAAATCTCCACTGTGTAGTGCATGCATTATCAACAAGAGAAAAATGAAGACGACTCCAGTGCACTCCAAAGAAATTATGTTATGAAACTTTTTTAGGTTCCCTGTTAGAAACTATTTTTTAGAGCGTACTTCGAAGTACTGAAATCGCTCTTTTCCCTCTTTGATTATCAGGTTCTATTTAGTACTATTAACCTGCCGATAGGTAGTCGTGCTATCTATCTACATATATCAACAGTACGCAATAGAATTTGATCATGCATATACTGTTAGACAGAAAAGTCTTTCTCTACAAACTTAAATATATTCAGTTGTATAATTAAAACGTTATTGTCGTCTTTCTCTTTTCTATTATAAAAAGAACAATATTGTTTTTTTGTTTAAGGATCGAGCTAAACTGTCCTCTAAAAATCGAACACCACCAACAAGAAAACCTCGTTCAACTGGAGCTGCAACAACTGCTACAACAAATGATGATCTCTTTGCTTTGCCTAGTTCGACTACAACTGCTACATCATCTTCTACGACTACTAGTCCAACAATTTCTCCTCAATCTACTGTTCCTCCACCAGCACCTATAACAGGTTTGCCAGATAATACTGCTGCTATTGCTGCTATATCTGATAAACAAACTAATTCAAAAGAAAAGAAAAAATTTTCGCTCTTTGATTCTGATGATTCTGATATTGATGAATTGTTATTCGGTTTTAGTAAAAGTATGCTAATATATTTTGAATTATTTCTTTATTTCTTTATTTTTCTGTAGAAAATAAATCTTCTATAACATCAAAACCAACCACAACCGTAACTTGATTTTTAGTGTTTAATTATTCAAATAGAAACTCATTCTTAATGTTTTTTTAGCAATCAACAATACCGAAAACAACTACAAAATCAGCTATATTACCATTAGATGATGATGATGATGATGATTTTCTATCAAAACGACCAATAAAAAAAAGTACAAAACCAATGGATAATGATGATATATTTGCTGATGTTACGATTAAATCCCAACAAACCAATAAAGCTAAAAAAGATTGGTCTATTATGAACAAAACAGTAACAGATGATACAGGTACTTTATTTTATTTTGTTTGTTTGAAATAAGTTTTTTCTTATATTTTGTTTAGATGATATTTTTAATAATGCATCAACAAAGTCTTCCACTACTCAAAAATCAAAGTCAACAAATATTAAAAATAAATCAAACAAGGATTTAGATGATATCTTTGATGATCCACTCAATATTTCGTCCAAACGATAAATGAAAACAACAGAAAAAAAAATAAAAGCCTAATTTTGCATTTCGATTCGTTCCTTCTTTTTTTTTTATTCTTCGCATTTGTGCAATATATAAATAAATTCAGTTTATTTTTCATTTCGTAATCCAATATAAATTTTCATATATCAATACAAAAGAATAACTAAAGTATATTCTTCTTATTTGTCTTATTCGTCATTGATGCAAGTAGTAGTCTTTAATAATATATCGATAAAGGATATGGGTGTGGATGAAATTGGTTATACTTCTCACTCACACCCTCTCAACAGGCTTAACATTCTTCTAAGGTTTTACTCGTCATATACTTCGGAAAAGCGATCTATGTATACTTTTTGAAAAATATTGTTCGATATGGTAGCAGAATCTGGATACGAATTTGCATTCATCCTCTCTCATTGGATTGAAATAATCGATTTTCTCGACAATCAAACAATAGTTTTCAAAAAGAATGCATCAATTGTTTTCTTGTTAATCAATCGAATAAAGCAATTTAAAAAATTATTGAGCCTGAAAAGATTTTATATCTTTGGTGGATTTCACATTTTTGTAGACTATTATGCAATTCTCTTTGTACTTAAACTAATCATGCATATCGTACGGTAGTGTTCGGCATAGATCAAAATTCTGATAATTCGACCCGATGAACTAGTTTAATTTCCTTGAGGTACACTAACTAATCTATACACAGTATTACTTTCAATTTCGAATGAACCACTTTTTTAATCAATTCTAATATTGTTTTTCATATAACTTATTTTTTCTAATAGACTTCAGAAAATTTTATACTGAAACAATGGAAACGGTTCAAAAGTTGTCTTTTTCTGTCGCCATGATATTTTCAAGGACAGTGTTTCATATTCAATTGTCCAAAAAAAAATTATTTGTTGTTTTAGAAAATATCGATTTATCAATCAGTCGACATGCGAAGTTTTGCACTACATTTTGTAGTCGAGTGAAATTCGAATGGTATCTAGTTATAATGAAACCTTGTTTTTATGAAATATAGCAGCACTTCCACAAAGAGATATCCATTCTTAGAGAGTTTTGTAAGCTATCAAAATTGTCACTATTTTCCTCCACATGAAAAGGATAATTGAAAAAAAAAAGGGAGCTTTGCCATATTCTAAAAATGTTAGGTGATCTGAATATACTTGGCGCAAATATGAACTGGAGAAGCCTCATAATACTTTAAAATCGAATATAATTATTTTCCTTCTCTTTTGGCTGAGCTCAATTAGAGAAGCTTTTTTATTCATTCATCGATTCATAATCCTTTCTTAACAATAGTATGGTTGAAAGAGGATATACCTTCCTATTTTTAAAATTTTTTGACGTCAACTTTCTTTAACTTTGAAGAATACTTTTGATGAGTTTTCATCAAGTTCAAAGAAATTAGATCTATATTTTGCATCGGTTTGTAAAGATTTAGACCATATCATTATCTCATTCTGAGTAGAGTATCAGAACTCTATTTTGAGTTTGTAGACTACTTTTTTTCTTTAATTCTAGTTGAGACACATCATCCGTCGAAAAACGACACATCATGTGTCTCAGCTAGACATGCCAACTGTCAATGAATAGTCAATTTTAAACGCTCAAGCAAAATAAATGCAGAATAGACACTTAAAACGTCTTGTAAGATGCATGGTATTTTTTTTAGAGTGTTGTACGACACGTTTCTCTCATTTTCTGGAAATACTCTACCTATGAATGCATACTTAATTTATCTTTGGAAAATTGTCATTTGAAACTTAAACCATTAAGCATATATATATATAGTGCTGTTTTAATAGGAATATCATGTGGCGCCATCTTTTGAACAAAATAAAAATAAAATATTAAAAACGACATAAAACCTAGAACAAGATTCTCATAAGATTTAATATGTATGTGATAAATTATTTATTTTTAGTTCATTTTTTTCTTTATGTTGAATTAATGTACCAATCATATACTAGAATATATTCTTTCCTTTTTTTTATTGCATTGGTTTTTGTTTATTTGTAAATCGGACTTGACAATTTACTAAAACAATATGGCAACTCTTCTTAAGTAAAAATGAAATTTTAATCAAACGAAAAGAAAAACAAAAGCATTTAATTCTAATTTTATTCTTTAGATGGGCAACAAAATTAACTATTGTTGGTGGTGCTACTGTACTTGTTGTTAATCATGAAGTATTTGGTGCAAATAAATATACAAAACAAATCATCAATGAAGTTCGTACATCATTACCCGATACTGCTGAAGCATTCGATCAAATGCCAACAAAACAAGAGCTTAATGATGCTATTGTAAATAGTTGGAATTCGGGTATGAGCTATTATCTGACTTGTATTCTTTCTTATTTTTTCAATCCATAATTGAATTCTTTTACAGGCGTTCAAACAACATTTAAATGGCTTGCTGACGCTCCAACACATACATGCCAATTATTTTCTTCTCTCTCTAAGAAAATTAAAGGCTAAGAATATAAAAAAAAAAAAAGGATCGATTGTAGTCAATAATAGCTAGTGTGTGTGTGTTGTTTTTATGGTCTCCAATATATTAGAAAAAAAACTCTTTTCCTTGCATTTATTTATTTTTCTTTTGTGAATGAGAATACTCCAGCGCGTCTGCATTTGTTGATTAGATGTATACACGGGGCGCAAAATGTTGTTATTGTATACTATATAGTCGGGGCTATGGGGTCGTACGTCGAACACAACAGAACAACAACAACATCGATACTATGTTATTCGTTGTGGTAGCCTGTTTCTTTTTTCTTCTTCGTCTTATTTTCTTTTCCTCTCACTTCATCGTGCTATCAAAGCAACAACATCAGCTTCATGGCAACGTTCGAGCAAGAAGAAAGAGAGAGAGAGAGAGCATGCAAGTCAAGATAAACAATATTTGTATGCGCGTACGCGAATCTGATTCTTTGTTCTCGTTTGAAAATTTGATGCATCTGTTGTTTTTTTTTTCTTTCCATTTTATATATATGTTTGCTTCGCCAGGCAACATACACATAAATAACAGGCATTGACCTCTGTTTCTCCCGTTTTGCTTTTTTTTAAGATGAGAAAGAAAGAAAAAAAAAAGAAAGAGGTAAAAAAACCTAAAGAACGGACAAACAAGCAGTCATCATCGATCTAACAGAGAAAGATTAGTCGGAAAAAACAGCCATCTGTCTGTCTCTTCATTGAACGCTCATTGAGTTTCTTTATGTGCATGTATGTCTGTGTGACTCGAAAGAGGAAGGAAAAGAAAAATAATAATAGGCTTCACAATACGAAGAAGAAGAAAAAAAAAATGTCTCTCGCTCAAACCAAAAGCGTGGTTGAACTCGTCACCGATATTGTTTTTATTTTTTTTTTTCTAGATTAGCATTGGATGAATTTTTTTTTCTTCTTTTTCTTCACAATATAGAATGAGAGTTACAACAAATCGAACATCAAAACTTCAAACAGCTACACGTACAAAAGCATCAACAACAACCATATTAAATGAACAAACAGGACATTTACAAAATGGTACAACTATAGTTTCACCAACATCATCAAATAATGTACGATTTGAATTTTTCTATGTCGAATTGATTGATAAGATGTTCGTAGTTATTCTTATTGTTCTCTTTTTTGTTTTAGGGTGCACTTCGTTTAATTGATTCAGGTGATTATTTATCAACCGCCGTTTCACCACAACAACATCAACCTGTAACCACATCAACAATGCTTCAGTATTTACAACCATCTTCAAATGCAATACAAAATATGCTCATTCAACAGATATTAACAAGTCCCGAACAGGTATATTGATCATATGATGCAACAGGTCAATATATGTATGATATACATTGACCATCTTTCTCTCTCTCTCTCTTTTTTTTATTATTATTATTATCAGGTAGGCAAATGTCTATGAAGCCTACTATATGTTTTTTTCGTACACATACAATGAACATTAAATTTTGATTTCTCATTTCTCTCTCTCTCTCCCTTTTTGTGTGTCTAATTCTTTGACGGGTCGTTCGACGAACGACAAACATCGAGCGGGACGCTGGATTGTAGTGTTCGCTTGTGAGGACGGCCAAAAAACAACACATCACACACACACATACGTATACAGAATAAGAACGACAGAGAAGAGAAGGAAAGAAAATTAATAACAGAGTAAAAAAAAAAAAGCAAGCGAAAGAAGAAGAAGAAAAAAGAAACATAACCAACGAACAAAAAATAACATCAACAACAACAGCACCATCTTGTATGTGTGTGCATTTATGCTATTTCATGCATGCTATGGCATCTGTGACAATTATAATAAAAAGCTAGTATTAAAAGAAAAGTGCGATAACATATATTTCGATACAATATATATATATAAGATATAATAATTCTATTGTCTTTTTATTTTTATTTAGCAACGTCTTCTTGTAGAAAAAATTAATCAACAATTAAGTGAACAAATTCAACTTAATCTTGTTCAACCAACAACTACATCCCAAACAACAAATTCAGACATTATTAAACAAATTCAAGTAAAATTTAATGAATCATACATTTATTCTTTTTGTTTTTTGCTTTGCCTTCATAGAATCAACTTGCGAATCAACAATTACTTCTTCAACAAGTTTCATCAAAACAACAACAACAACAACAACAAATTCCAAGTCTATTTAGCATTACAAATTCCAATAATACTGTTCAGCCAACAACAGCTACTCTTCAATATTTAACAACAACACCTAACAATTCGTCTACTAGTGGTAAGAAAAATTTTTCTTTTTTCTCATTTTCATTTCATTCCTATTAAAACTCATTCTCTGCATAAACAAACTTCATCTATATATATATATATATATCAGTCTATACAGACTCTCCATCGGTGATTTCAATTGCTACACGTCCTTATCATCAACAACAACCAACATGTATTAATATCACCGATTTATTGACAACAGGTCGAACGACGAGCACTGGTTCGTCACACATAAAAAAAAAATCCGCATAAAAAAAAGCGTCTAATTGAATGATTCCTCCTTTAATTTTCTGCGTGTTTGCGTCTATTTTTTTATTCTATGCTTTTATCTGCACGTTTGTGTGCTTAATTTATTTTCTAACAAATTATATACAACAGCAACTAGAAAAAAAAACTTTTGTCGTTTTTTTTTTTTATAGGTGTAAATATTATCGGAAATAATAATAATAGTACTGACACACGTATAACTATGCCAACAACAACAACAACTATAAATCGTTCATCAACACTTACAAATCAACAACAACAACAAGATTCATTAAATCCTTTATATCAACGAAATTATTGTCGTTGGCCAAGTTGTGATACATTATGTACATCATTAATTGATTTTAATCGACATCTTAATGATGAACATTCACTTGATGATCGTTCTGTTGCACAAGCACGTGTACAACAGCATGTTGTACAACAACTTGAATCATTATTAACGCGTGAACGTGAAATTCTACAAGCTATGATGAAACATTTACATGGTGGTTCAATAATAAATACAAATGGTGCAACATCATCAAATTCAAATACAACAACAACAACACATATTATAAGTCAACCAACAACACGTACATTAACAACATCAACAGCACCATATCATCATACATTAACAACAAATCCACGTACAACACAATTAACATCATTATCATCACCAGCATCATCATCATCATCAATAAATAATACATCATCATCAACAACAGCAGCAGCACTTCATCATTTACCAATAGTTAAATTAGAAAATGCATTTTTAACATCAACTGGTGTTGTTACAGCAACAAATTCAATTGATTCATATAATCGTACAACACCACATGATCTTTCATCAGCCGCTAGTGCAACAACATCAACTATATTACGTGCTAGTGCATCTAGTTCACCACCACCTGTTCATACAGTTGAAGAAGAAGTTGGTGATGATACACAAGATGATGATGAGGATGATAATATGGATGATATGAATGGTGATATATCAGCACAAACAGGTCATAATGGTAATATTTTACCTATAATTAGTATGGAAAAACATCGTCTTAATCGAAAATCAAAATCAATGTTAGCATTAGGCGGTAAAAAAGCAGGAAAAGGCAAAGGTTTTTTTTTTTATTTTCCAAATTTATTAACATTAAACTTTGAAATAAATATATTTTTATTGTATTTTTAGAATTAAAAAATCGTGAATATTATATGACACATGATGTACGTCCACCATTTACTTATGCAACATTAATTCGTCAAGTATATAGAATTTAAAAAGTAATAGATAATGTTTTTATTTAAATTATTTATATTTTAGGCTATTATTGAATCTCCAGATAATCAATTGACATTAAATGAAGTATATAAATGGTTTGAAGGTCAATTTTTGTATTTTCGAAAGAATGCACAAACTTGGAAGGTTTATATCGAATTTTTTGTTGTTCAATTTTTTTAAATAGAAAATTTGAAATTTTATTTTGTATTTATTTATAGAATGCTGTACGACATAATCTTTCATTACATAAATGTTTTATGCGTGTAGAAAATATTAAAGGTGCCGTATGGACTGTAGATGAAAATGAATTTTGTAAAAGACGTTTAACACGTAGTGCTGAAAAAGGAAATAATCATAATGAATCATCATCATATGGGTATAAATAAAATAATTCTATTATTCTTTATATGAGATTATATTTTCTTTTTTTTTAAAGACATAATACATCTACTCGTTTATCAACTGGTGATGATCAAGCACTTTATTCTTATCCATTTGGTATAGACGATGATTATAAAGATTTTAAGGTAAAATTTTTTTATATTGATTAATTTAGCTATATATATATATATATATATTTTAAAATTTAATTTAGGGTTTATTAAATCATCATGAATTAGCATTAGGTGGTAATCATTCCCATGGTGGAAATGGTGATGAAGTTGATGATGATGAAGATGATGGAGACAATTCTGCTAGTGTAAATGGAAATGGCGGTGATCATCATGATCAATCTACTGATATGAATCATAGTCAATATGATCAAACTGATGATGATGATGGACAAAATGATATGAGGTATTTAGATTTTATTTATTTTTTCACAGAAATGTCTCGAATATATTTAGAAATTTATCATTAAAAGAGTTAAAGAGAAATCAAAGAAAGGGTTAGTCCTCTATTTTTTTGTTTTTTGCTCGCGAAGGGAAAGGAAAAAATTAATCTTTATGCATATATATGGATTTTTCTTTAATGAATATTTGAATAATTTTGTTTTTATTTTTTTCTAGTTTAGCACATGGTGACGATGAACAAGTTGATGAATAAAAAGTTCTCGTTGTGCAATATATGAGATATATATATATATATATAAATACGTGTTGTTTTCTTTTTCTTTTTCATTTCCGACAGACAATGTCAGATAGTCCATTTCTTCTCTTTATTCGACACGCGCACATGCATAACAGTAGCACCATTTTTTTTTCACTTGCTTTTCGTGTTGCCTTAGTTCCTATATACAATGTATATAGTTTGTTTCTTTCTTTTTTTTCTTTTGTGGTTAGTTAAAAAAGTTGACTTTTAAAAAAAGTTCGTATTATTATAAAAGAAACGAAAAAAAAATGTTTTTTTTTTTCTTTTTTGCCTCCTGTATTCATATTCTAATGGGCATATTGCTCTGTTATTTGTTTGTTTTTCTTTTTCCAAAATTTTGTGCCTATCGATGCTTCATAATGTTTAACCTCTTTCTCCCAGTCTACATCGTTGTCTGTAGTGTGTGAATGTATTTATTGTTGTCTTTATTTCGCTATCGTGTTTTGTCATATTGTTTGTATATAGATTTTTTTTTGTGTTTGTTGCTAACTATTTTCTTTTTTTTCTTCCGTCTTTATGATTCGCATCTTCTTGCTTTTTCTTTGCCTTCATCAGTTTTACTCATATTGTGTTGTGTTTGTTTTCTTTTTCTTTTTTTCTTGTTCTATGATGTATAAAAACAAGATGGGTAAAAATAGTGATGATTACGTATTGAGAAAAAAAAAAACAAAGACTTATTTGGATGTATCGTCTAATAGAATATAGAATTGTTAATAATTATTATATGAAAAATTGAGCGAAAACAAAAAAAAATGAAATTTATTTGAACGATAAGTAATATTTGTTGTGTAAGTTTATAGATACATTAATAAAAATAAAGAATACAGAAATCAAATAGATTCGAATATATTTCATATATATAGTTGTATTGAAGGATAGTAACATAATGTAAGACACTATAAAAAGATGTAACATTTCATTGGTATAGGATAAAAGTTCTTTCGTTTATCTTTCATTCAAGCAATTGGTCTATCTGAGTCAGTGTTTCTAATGACAGATGTACCAAGCAGATACAGAACATGGTACTTTCGATATACATGTTGTTTGACATTTTACATAGAATAGCAAAATAGAAGCAGTCACTTTGTCGAATAAAAGAAGACTTTGTTTCTAAGATAATTATATGTTGTTTTTTTTTTGGTAATCGAAAAATAGGAAATTATATTTTATTTTTCACAAAACTTGACTTTCTTCTTTTGGATCGTCCAACCTTTCTTTGATAATATCAAGGAAAAAAAAGGACAAAATTATTTTTTTCGCTTATAATCTTTTCTGATCTTTGATAAATATTTTTGACAAATGAAAAAAAGATGATTTTTTGTGTCTCGTTTTGTCTTTAAATATATTCTTTATGCAACTTCACCATTGTATATTTTAGTAGTATGAAAATTTTTTTTTAAATAGTGATAGGTAGCTGGTACTGTTGACTTATGATGTATAATCGTTATCGGAACGATTTCATTTATAATGACAAGATGTCGAAAAGATTTTGAATCATGAGAAATCTATGATTTTTTTGCATTATTATTAAGGTATCTGTTATAAAAAGTGAAAAGAATTAAGCGGATTACATTAGTAGTAATTGTCGTTTGGCAGACACGTTTTCTCAAAGTATATGTCAAATATGAGTTGTCAATCAAAATATAAGAAAATTACATTGAGAAAGGATTTGAATTAAATTTTTGCATGTTATATTTTTATGTATATGCTTAATGCTAACTTCTAATCTATTGATGAATATTGATTAAATTATTTTTAACTTGAATTTTATTGGAACTATTCAAAATGAAAACATTGAAAATCTTTTTTTTTAAATTTTCAAGGATATGAGAAAGATATATAATCGTTCATTCCTAGCAGAGCTGTCAGCCTGTTAGATTTCTGCCAAGTCAGGTCACAATTGTCAGCATTCGTCTTATGTTTTGAAAATCAGATGGTGATGCATCGTCTTATTAATCAAGAGTACTTGGACAAGTTCATTCGATTGCAGCAACAAATGCGAGAACCGAATATCATTTTAGTGTTGTAGGACTTGCATTAACTGACAGAAGAATTTGTTCAAAACCAAAACAATTGGATATTAGATTTTGTGTTCGTACAGCTGTAATCATTGATTGCCAATAGTAAATGTCCTTGCCTGGTATTATAAGTATTATCTATTCTCTGTATTTTCTTTTACTTCTTCGTTCTGTACCTGATTACGTGTTGTTATTGCTTTCACGATAAGATTTTTTGATTATGCAAAACAGTACTGATATGATATAAAAAAAGTTGCATTAGTTTAAATGATGTTTGTCTCTTTGTTTGAATTTGCTATTCTGTGCAAGAATTTGTTATTACCTTATCTTTATGGAAATGAATTAAATGAAAAATTGAAAGTTGAATGACACAATTGTTTAGATAAACACAACAAAAATGTTGAAAAGAGCTGAAATACTCTATAATGATTCTTCTCATATATGATGAATAAGATCCATTAGAGATTGTATTGTGCAAGAGCTATCAGATATTTTTGAGATTGCTTAATTTACTGTAAACTTCAATATTTATTTGAAGACTAAATGAGAACTTATTTTTCTATGAACTATGACTTTCATGATATCAGTGTAAATGTATTCTAAAAACATTATTTCCTTTATGAATGTGAAACAAGTAATCTATTAATATATCATTGACGAATTGACTATTAACTACATATTTAGATAAATATTCATATCTATGGGCATTCCCTAGTCAGCAGGATCATCTAACAATTATGACTTGCCATCATAAGTACTATAATTACTATTGGGGGTTCTCGAACAATTTTCTACACATTTATACACTGGATGTACTCTCCTAAATGCTTATGAGTTAGATTTTTCTTATAGAATTTCTCATAAGCAAAACTATGAGTACTCAGTGTTGTACTTATCCTAGTTGTGTTTTACAGAAACTGCAGCAGAGTACTTACATTGAAATATATCGCACTTAAATAAAAATCATATTATTGAGTAAAAAATAGAGCAAAGTGATTGTTTTTAATGATTTATTCATTTTTCTCCTATTATTTTTTGGAAAAACATTTATACTTGTTTCATGATTAGTAACTTTAAAAAAATTATTTGACAGTTGAAATTGAGTATTTCTTGGAATGTAAGGATCAAAGCTCATTCTAATTTCATTTTCCATATTTAGATAAAAATATTCTTGTACATAAAACGATAGTTTTTCAGATTGTTCGTGACAAATAAGGAAATAAAAGATGATTGATACATTTTTCTCAAATTTGATCGAGACTTTTAATCAGAGAATTACATGGTCATTGGTCGAAAAATATCTGTTTTGTTTTTTACTTTTTTCAAATATAGATAAAACTAATTTGCATCTTGAAAACATATCTCTAGTTGGATTTAATTAGAATTTTGAAAACAACATATTGAATTTTGTGTAGATCTTATGGACATGTTCTTTTTGAAAAAAAAAGCGAATATCTAACATTTGTGTCATCAATACTAATAGAATGCCACAAAAAATAGTACTGCTCAATTGGAATATCATTCATTTAGATTTACTTCAAACATTTCTTCCTGATAATAAGAGATTTAAAATTTTTTGTTGAATCTACTATTATGCAGACTTCGATGTTCTTTAGCAATTTTCTTCACACTTGGACTTGCCAACACTATTCATTTTGTATCAACAGATACAGAATTTCAAAATTCGTGTATGGATAGAGGTGGATGAGAGTAATGGTCAGGACAAGCGTTTTCTGTTGAGCCTTATCCACACATTCACCTTTAATCTTTCGTTACTTCCTTTCCTTTAACATATTGTACATTATCAACATACTTATTAAAGGACAAGTGGCGGTAAGGCCATTTTCTCGCCCAAAACTTTTCTCAAAAAGAATTATATATTCGGAATCAGCATTAAATTCTGAGTAAAATGAGGTGCTTTTTGCTGTCGAAAAACGACTTTCATTTTTCACGGTTCATTGGGCACCTGCAGGGGACCTCAGGACCATCGAAATTTTTTTTTTCAGAATTTTGGTGAATTTAACATCATCTGATGCGAAATTTAATGCTGATTTCGAATTTCAAATTGATATTTTAAAAAAATAGAGTTTTCGTAGAAAAAAATTTGATTTACTGTGGGATGCTAGGGAGGGCCTACTTCCAGTTACCGTGCACAAGTGACCTATTGACACCATTCGAAGGTCTGAAATACATTTAGTAATGTGTGAGATTGCTTTCCCAATCAGAAACAAAAACAAAAAGGTGTCTGAAGTCGAGTTTTGGTGAGTTTTAGATCCAAATNTTTTCATTTACATCATCATCTGCTACATCAGAACCAGAATCTAAACATGTACCATCAGATGCAGAACTTTGAATACGATCATTAGTGTTACAGCATTGAACAACATGATTATCAAGTAATATAATATCATTAGCGTTATCATCAATTTCCGATTCATCATTGGAGCTGAATGTTAAATATTTTGTCATATCAATAATTTTGTTCTCTTCTTCATCCACATTTGACACGACTTCGATAGAATCATCATCTTCTGATTCACTTGATGAATTATCGAAACCATTATTACCAATTAAAGGTAATAGATGTACTTCAGCGTCGTTCATCGACATGTTATTTGTTACTTTTTATAATTAAAAACATACAATTTATACTTTTTCTTCCTCTTTCAGTCAAAAAGACCAACGAAAGTAATGCGTATTGTTCTATTTCTTCGTTCGACATTTTACCTTGCCTAGAATATCCTCCTCAGACAACGCAAGTAGAAAATTCTGATATACGAAATTTTGTTAAATATACTCGGATAACAGAAGAAAATTTATTCTTAAAAAAGAAGACCCGAGTCTTGTAATACGGCTTTCAAACTTTTTGCTAAAGGGGGTCTTCTAATATGGGGAGGGGTTTAAGTGATTATTAGTACGAGGTCTTTCACCAATCGTATCGAAATGATTCCACATATGTATAGGAAATCGACCATCATCAATATAGTTATTTATTATATAATCAGTTAATTTGTCAAACTTAGAGTTAACATCACATAATTCATCAATAATTTTTTCCATAGAATTATTTATTTCATTTGGTGGTATTAATGGTGCACTAATAATATTGGCTATTTGAGGACGAATATTTTCTTGTTTCGATAATTTAGCTAAACCATATTTTTTAATTTTTTTCCATACATTTTTAGCATAATGAAAATGACATCCTTTAACTGATGCTTGTGGAAATTCGTCATTGATTGCATTAATTGTACCTTGTTCGAAATATATTAAGGTTGACGATGAATTTAATGAAATATTTTTTGTATTTGCATAAATAACCAATGATGTGAATAAACGATGGTAACCTTCTTGTGATTTATCTTCACAGCACGAAAATATGACTGATTTCATACTAAATTCATCCCAAACATGAATATAATATGCCTGTGTGAATAATGCTGGTGCGGTGCGAAATATCCCATCTGCATTCCAATGTGAGTTTTCACTTAATATTTTTAAACATTGTTCTGATGCAAAAGCAATAACTTTAGATGGTGTTGGTGAATTACAACATAAAAAATCTTGTTTTGTGTTGTTATACTACATATCATTAGGAATTATAATAGATGATAATAATGTTGGTGCTGGAGGTAACATAGTTTTACGAACATTATATAACGTTGATTTCCAAGTTTCGAATATTGGAATTGAACCAGCTGAACCGTTCTCACGACGCTAAATCCAAGATACGTAATAACATATTTGAAATCAAAATAAAAAAAATTACTCACAAATTTCTTCACTTCTTCTTCGTATATCTTTCCCGCACAGGTTGATCAAAATCTGTTAATACTCTATGCTTTAATCCGCATAATACAGCTTGAACATTTTCTGGTAATTTAGGACCATGATTATGATCTGAACCATTTGATTTGATAATTGTATTGTCTTTTAAAGTTATAGTACGAGAACAAGATTTGAATGTACATATATACACAATTGAACCGTTTTGTTTTCACATCTTAACTCATATAAATGGTTATTATATAAGAGAGCCTTTTCATCTCTTTCAGTAGTTGACCAAGTAAAATTTGTTTTCATACTTTCAATTATGATACCATTCTTATTCTCAAACTTCTATATTTATATTATTAATAAAATTGAGCTCATTATCAGCTATTGCAATAGCTAATTAATCAAAGTGTTCGCAATTTGATAGCTACGGAGATTTGTTTGTGAATGTATATCTACTTATTCTCTTCGTTGAACACTCACATTTATTTTTTCTCTCACTCTTCCATGTATCTTAACAAACCAATTATGCAGATTGATTACGTTATTTTTGATAGTTTTGTTTATTCTGTTCTATATATACGAAGCCTTAGATATTTCTTATTCTGATACGGTTGAATAAAGCATGGATTACTCTATCGACCTATATAATTTTTATTTTATTTTATTTGCAACTTCTCGAAAGATTTGATAAATTCCCAGAAGCAGTGAATCAAAACTTTTGCAAGCTCGTATTTCAGTTCAACTGAATTTATGAATGATGAAAATTGCTTTAGATGGAAGAGGCTCATCTTACTGAAGCGTGCAGAAAATATTAGACAACACTGATTCAAAGTTGAGAAAAACATTAGTTTTTACAGAAACAAACACTCTACTCAGCTATATATCAAAGAAAAAAGTTTAAATATTTAAACGATCAAATTTTCTTCGAAGAAAAGCCGAAAATCATGTATGAAAAAAGTTTCACGAAAAACATTTCTCAGAAGATCACCAAGATTTCTCGTAAAGATAAAGAATAAGTCCAATGGAAAATATATGGCCAGGTAGAGAAAAGAACGGCCTATTATTCTATATAAAACTAAAAAATTTCGGCATCGTCGTGGATAGTAGAAAAGATTATCTGAGAAGTGACCTGAAAGTTGTTGAATGAAAACTATCTTTTGAGTACTTTTGGAAATGTATTCAATTTTTGGATAAAATTGAGAGTAAACAAAATGAAAACTATATAGTTCGATAGAATAGTTCATGTTTTATCCAACCATATTACAAAAAGAAATATCTGAAGTTTTGTATAAATAGGACTAAATGAACAAAACTATCAAGAATAACGTAATCAACTTGTATATTCAAATTTTCAAATGCATCAATGAAAAGTCAACATTATCATCAGAATGACTTGATCCAAAACTTAAAATTCAAAAACTTTTTTTTTCAAAATTAGACAACAATAAGAATTTTTTCGAGCGAAATCAGAGATAATTCAAAAAAAAGATTTTTTTTTGCAAATTATTGGCATATTATGCTAATATGCTGGTAGCAAATGCTTTATTGGTATTTTTTTACGGACCTATACTTTATTTTCATAGACGTTTTACTGTAAAGAAACACAATGCAATAAATATATTGTTTAGCTAATATGCAAGCATAACAGATACTTAATGTCGAACTCTTTCACTAGACTAGAATTTCATTCACAAAAAATATGCAAAAATCACATTAATATGTCTTGTATGTTAATAAATTCTACAAAAGAAAAATAAGTTATATAATTTCGATTTGATATTATTGTTAATATAGTCTGTTTTTCTTTAACAAGTGTACACGAGTTAAAATATGTGTATAAAATTGTTTGCTAGAATATTTGCTACTTATTTTTATCTTCTGTTGAGGACCATTATAGCACTGAGTTATAATCATATTTTACGTTACAAAGAAAACTGTGATCTAAAAGAGTGCAGAACTAAGAAGAAAATCAGAAACTGCCTCTTTCTTTCAGAATATCTGGTCACCCTGATTATCATTAATTAAAAAAGCTTATTTTTATTTTATTTTTTTATTTAAAATATGCTGAAGTGAATAATAGTTGTTCTAACAAAACATACAAAAGTGAAATAAAATAATGAAAAAAAGAAACATATATTTTTATTATCTAGAAAATCACACTTGGGTTCCTGCTGTAATTATTAACACAAAATACCATCAAAGATTCACCTCAAGAATCATGAATAGAAGAGTTTTTATTGTTGTTCATCACATTAATAATTTCGTTCTTTTCAAATATTTATACAACAATCATAATTGACTACAAGAGAAGATCATAACTAAATCGAAAAATGTTGAACAAAAGATAGATACATTATAAGAGTTATATATTTACAATTTATATCATATTAATTCATCCAAACAAATGTATGAATGATATTGCCTTATTAGAAAAGGGTAAATAAACATCGTCGCTATCAGGGCTCCGTGTGGGATGAGATGGGACAAAAAAAGTCGTCCCATGGGACAGACTGTTCCGATCTGTCCCAAATGGATGGAACTATCTTTAAAAAATGTCCCATGGGATGAGATAGAATATAAACTTTTGAGGATCATGCTATGGGATCGGACGAAAATGTCCCATCCCATCCCGTCCGTCCCATGGGACACGATATTCGTTAAATTGTTTTCAAAAAAGTAAAATTTAACAATACATTTATCAGTTTGATAAAAGATACAAAATATTAGGCTATTTCATCTTGCATTTCATAACTTTATTACAATCAAGTTCACTATTTTTCATATTTACAATGAAAAACATGGTACACTCTTTATAAATACAAAATACTGTATAAAAAAATAAAGTTGCAAACGAAATATTACTTCGACTACATACTGACTGATAAAAAAAGCATAAGCAAAAAAACGAAGTTCTTATCACAAATTATTAAATCAATTTGATATTTTTCATGGATCGAATAAAAATGATATTGTTGAGTTGTTCAGGATCTAATGCCGTTCGTCGCTCGTTAATGATAAAACCTGCACCACTGAATTGACGTTCAATAGCTACTGAGGATGCCGGTATACAATGAATCGGGCGAGCCAATTTTGATAGCACAAGAAAAATATTTTGGTTTTCGAGCCAGAAATCTAATGGATTATCAGTTAAACTTGTTTTAACCATTTTCAAACACAAATAATGAGGTAATTCATCCGATTTCGGCGGATTAAATACATAATCTTCACTTTCAGAACTATTAAATTCATCATTGAATTGCTCGCCATCATCGCTATCATCTTCATACTCTTCCAGAATATAACAATTGATTTTTGATTTTTTTCGTGGAGGTTGACAATCTTCTTTTTGTTGCTGCTGTTTATTCATTTATATGATTTCATGCATTCGTTTACGGATGTGTTTATGTACTTGTTCTCGTTCATCTCTTGTACAGCCTTTAAGTTGTCGGTATCGTGGATGCATTAATGTAGCAACATAATGACGAACATCTAATTTAAACATAACATTCAATAATTCTAATATTCTGAGACGAAGAACACGGATTCCTGGTTCGAATAAAAAAGAAATTTAGTTAACAATTTTGTTTCGTAAAAACAACTCTTTACAGTCAATTTTCGTGTGAACTTCAGCTTCATCATTACAATCATACTGGGCATCACCTGCATCATTTGAAAATGATTGAATATGGTATTGAATCAATTGGTCAAAAGATGACAACACTAATCGACGATCTTGTCTCGTTCTTTCCAGATCCTTGTTTCTCTTGGTTTTCAGGCAAGATTCTTTTTCTATTCCTTCTACACAAGATGCTTGCCTGAAGAAACTGACCTTGCCTTTCTGACAAGATTCATGTAGACCGAATCTTGGCTGGCGAGGCAAGAAGTGCCTCTCCAAGCAAGCTTCTTGTGTTCTTGCCTGATTCTTACTTTTCTTGAATTCTTGTCTGATTCTTATATCTCTGACGTCTTGCCTGATTCTTGTCATATTCATAAAGCTTTTATAAGTTATTATTACTACCTTTTCTAACTATTTTATTACAAGATTTCCGTAAAATATACAAAAAAAATTCAAAAAAACATAGTCAATTTCATATGAATATGAGTGAAAAAGAAGAAACTAAGTACATATTGAGATTATCTAATTTAATAACAGCATTGTCCAGCAATAAGCTGAACAAATTATCATAATTTTCTTCGTCCATAAAAAAATATAAATGCTGCAAGATCTATCACGAAGTATATAATTATCAACAAGTGTATCATCATCAAGTGTACCATCAGCATGTGTATCATCATCTAATGTACCACCAGTACCTGTACGATTAGCATTTGTATCATCATAAATATATCATGAACAAGTATATTATCATTAAAAACTGGATCATTAACAGTAACATCACCTTCAAAATTTTCGTTAATTTTGGATAAATATTGATTTGATTCTTTCTAGAAAATAAAAACGAGCAGTGAAAAAAGTTTTACTTTGAAATGAAGCAGTTAAAAGAAATCATTTACAATTTGTTCAGTCAGTAAACGAGGCAAAGATAATTGAGTACAATAGAGTTTATCTTTTTGCTTATTACGCCATCGTAGTTGTTTACGTATATGTAATGATAGTTCTAAAAAAAGGATGACATATGAGTCAAAAAGAAGAAACTAAGTACATATTGAGATTGCCTAGCTTATTAATAGCATTGTCCAGGAAAAATTTGAACAGATTATCAGAATTTTCTTCGTCCAAAAAAATATAAATGCTTCAAGAAGATCTATAAAATGAAATAAAGAGAAAGATATTGATTAGTAGAATATCGAAATACGTTCAATAAAAGTGTAATTCTTTGGAAAAAAATCATTATTGTATATTTCATTGTTATCTCTATATCCAATCGAAACGAAGAGCTATCAGATGCCGTTCGAATAAAATGAACATTCTAGGAATGGTGCATCTCAAAGTGAAATTATACTATAGTTTTCACATCAATAAAATGAACAAATAATATTCCAATGTTTCTTTTATATATTCGAACACACAAAGACATCACTTGCTGGCTTTTCTTGAAAAGCTGACAAGAATCTTTTTCTTCCTATCGAAAAGAATCTTTCCTGAACACCAAGAAATTTAAAATATCTTATATTTCTTTCCAGCTTCTGTTTTTTCATAATTTTCTGACAAGATGCTTCTGATATTGGATAGCAGACAAGATTCTTTCCAAAAGGAAAGAAAAATATATCTTGACTATCTTATGATTCTTGCCTGATTCTTTTATTTTTGATCAATCCGGCAAGATTCTGGTCATCTTGAGCTCCAGGCAAGATTCTTTTTACTTTTCTGTGGAAAAGAATCTTGTCTGAATACAGGAGTCTTGTCTGAAAGTCAAGGAAAACAAGAATCTGAAAAGAAAGAGACAAGATCGTCGATTAGTGAAAATTCTTTTTAACATAAGAGTGCAAACCAATACCATATATAATGATGGAGCATTTGTTAATTGTATAATTTTCCATACGTGCTTGAAAGGTTTCAGTAAACGAATTAACTGCTTCAAGTTTTCTTCATCGATTCCATTCAATTTCGATAGTTGTGTACGAGCATTTAAGACCCGTTTAACTGCTTAATATGAGCGTACTATGCTCTGAAGTAGATCAATCATAGACAGCCATCGGATAACTGTTGACTGTTGCAATGCTACACCGCCAAGACCTTGAATATCTTTATTACAACCACTCTAAAAGAACAAAAAAAAATTAAAAATATTTTTATTTCGAAATGCAATGCTTTCTGTTCCTGATGAAACAATACGCGTAAATATTTTCTTACCTTCTTCACATACTGTACCAACTTTTTACATCGACTAATTGTTTTAATAACGTCCTGTGCTGATGAAGCTATAAAGCATTGAAGTCCAATTTTCTTGGATCATCATCATTTGACTTAACTGTTGATTTATTTTTATTCTTTTTTTTATTTTGGATGGGAAGGGTTGGCTCAAACTTCTCTTCGTCGTCGTCTGTTGATAACGATGAATTATCATTATTTTCTTGATTTTCTTTTGAATCAGCGGCATTCATTAATGTCGATGTGTTAGAGAATTTCGTTTCGTGTACTGTTACAGTTGATTGTTGTTGTTTCTTTAATTCTGTTTGAAAAAATGCTCATTTGAGAATGTTGTTCATTCGATGTGGATAACAAAATATCGTATCATAATGTCTTAATGCTGAAACCAGGTTAGGTCCACGATCAGATATAAAATTCCAGTTGATTGAAATCAATCAAGTCAAGTGGTTCCAAACACTGTCCAATACACTAATGAAAATCAAAGATGAAATACATATTATAAAAGAATCTCAAGTGAAATAGAAGTCTCTTGCTTCTTATGTTTCTCTGCAGAAATATCTGTAAAACAATGCTTCTTGTTTACAAATTAATATCGCTTGATCTTTCATTCCGGAAAGAAAAGAAAATAAGAAGAGAAATAAAACCTTGTCTTTACCGTCTGAATACTTGGATCAGTATGATCATCTTGTAGATAAGGTTCACACCATAAATCGAATATTATATATTTAAAATTCTCATCGACGAATGAGATTGATATTCCCATATATGAAATTTGTTTGTGTGGATCACTCCACGTATCGGGACAGGCACATATACACTTGCTTTCATATGGCTCTTTTAATATATCTTTTAATTTGATACGATAATCATCAACCAGTTTGTATATGTGTTTAGAAGAAACATCAGCACCACGCATGACACTTTTCACGTCAATTGCTCCATAAGCAGCACCTGCATATCAGAAACAAAAGCTTATACAAAAGAAAATGCCATAACGATAAGATTACACTTTCCTAGCACAATAAATTTTTGTAATAAATTTCTAAGACCGGTGTCTTCGACAATAGAAAAAGCTCTCATATCTTGGCATAGCCATTTAGAAACTAAGTCTTTAACTGAATTAATTTCTTTTCCTGGTAACTGAATATGTTTGTAACATTTTATCATTGTTTCTAATTTTGTTTGAATTCCGGTACCAGCTATCCATGACGATGTTTTGTCATTTGATAATTTTTGAATACAACTGTGTGCATTGAGTACTCGAGTACCGAATGCTGATTGAAAGGAATAGGTTTGTAAACATGATTCACAACTAACAAAACCAGGAATAGGTTGAAATTGATGATTTGTTTTAGATTTCTTCGCAGGAAACCCAAAAAGATTCCAACAGATAGAAGATAAATTATTATTTGTATTTTTAACAACTTTATAATTTTATGATTGGTTATTTCAACAACCAAGTTGGAATGCAACGGTAACGATAGCCGTAGGTACGGTTACCGGTCCACTACGGTAACCGTACCTACTACGGTAACCGTACCTACGGTTACCGCACCTACTAAGGTAACCGTACCTACGGTTACCGCACCTACTAAGGTAATCGTACCTACGGTTACCGGTCCACTACGGTAACCGTTCCTACGGTTACCGTACCTACTACGGTAACTGTAGGTACGGTAACTGGTTCAGACCGTTGTCAAGAAAAATAGAATTTTTATAAGAAAATAACGATATTTTATAAAGGTTGACGAAAGTAAATCGGGGTCGGAGAATCCGAATCTGAAATCGGATCCCTGCACCTTTCAACTTTCACTTTCCAAGACTAAGCCGCTTCTTGAAAATCGTGTTTTTTTCTCGAAACACTTATTCCTGATAAACATTATATGTGAAGACTAAAACTGATATTTTCAAAAACTGACGTCAGATTCAGATTCTCCGACCCCGATTTACTTTCGTCAACATTTATAAAATATCTTTATTTTCTTATAAAAACGCTTTTTTACTTGACAACGGTTTGAACCGGTTACCGTACCTACGGTTACCGTAGTGGACCGGTGAAACGGTGACGGTTAACCGGTGATTAATCATCACCGTTGCATCCCTACAACCAACTAATTCGTTCAATTGTAAACTCCTTATTAGATGATGTAGAATTAGGAATATAATTTGATGATAAAGTGATGATAGATGAAGAAACTGTGGTTAAATTTATTGAATCCGATGGATCAGATTGATATTCAATAACAGACGACGATGAATCTTCAGAAGACATTTTACCATTTATTACTAAAATCTGAATCAATTCGCTGTTTTTAAATATTACAATAGACCCAGTTGAATCTTTTGTTTATTTATTCATTTATCCATTGTTATCTATTTTAGTGTGTTCTAATGGTTACAAATTGTAACCATTTACAGAATTGAACAAAATTTTATTTTCGTTAACTTCACTGAAATAGACAAGAACGACATATGTACGAAAAAAATAGTTATACATTTCCTGATAAAAAATGTTTACACCAGTAGCTGTTTGTCCCATGGGATAGATGGGATAATTTCCCAAAAATTCTATCCCATCCCATTTGTCCCATGGGACAGATGAGATGGGATAGTTTCCCAAAAATCCTATCCCATACCATCCCATGGGACATTCATCAAAAACCTTAAGTCTCATCCGTCCCATGGGATGGGATGGGACAGTCTCATCCCTCGCGGAGCCCTGGTCGCTATAACCTGACATAATAAGAAAACTCATCGGTACGTTGAAAATATAGATGCGTAAATTATATGCAATTATCAGAAAAGAAAAAAAAAAGACTTAATTTAATTTATAAAAAACGTTACGTGTAAATTTAGCTGATGGTTCTGTTACATCGATTTTAGTGGTTCTTTTAATTACTTAGTTTAATTTTAATGATTTATCTTTAGAATTTTTAGAATATATTTGTATTAATTAAAAACCTTCATCAAGTAAATCTTTTATTATAAATTGACATAATCATTCTATATACAGTGGATATACAAAGACAAATTAATAAAAGAAAACTTTTTTTTATGAATAATTTATACTTTAACATAAATTGGTCTTAACATATAACGTGTTTGAGTAAAATAACCTGTTAATAATGATCTTTGTGATATATTAGAACGTGTATATGAACTTTTAACAATAATTTCTTTAATGAATCTAGTATTTGTATATGTAAATGTACGCAGGTCATTATATCTAATACATGCCTAAACATATTTTGAAGCATCATATTTTTTATCAGCGTAACTGATAATTAAAAGGATCAATAGGTGGTGATGAAGCAATTAGAAAATCATGAAATTAAAACCAATTTAAAATACATCGTATTATGTAGCTTGGTAAACTTTGAAATATTGATAGTGATTATTTCCAAAAGTTTGTGTAAAAATTTCTGGAATATTAAATCTTGATTTTCCTTTAACCTCTTTCATCATCAACGTGTGTTGGCAATTGTTGTGGTGAAAAATACTGCATCAAAACTAAAATAATGTATACAATCGTGATCAGATTCATAAAGCTATGTTGAAAATAATTGTCCCGTTGTATCAATTGTTTTAATTAAAGATGTTTTTTTTCTGTCATATAACAATGGGTGATATTCAAAGATCGATATTTGCTTTATTTTTCATTCCAGCGTGTGGATGTGTTGCTCATTTTTGATTTTGTTGTATTATAAGGAACATTTTCACTTCTGCATTCAACTCCAAAAATCGAAAAGATTTTTAAGAAAGAGCTTGATTAAGCGTATCTGTCATCAAGCAATATCCTAAAAGTTCGAACAGATCTATTGCTTTATTAATGATGACCTTCATATTACAAGTGAAGAATTTCACGCACAAACTGATCTGAATCATAGCATCGTTCGATGAACTTTCATCGATCATCGTAAACTCAAAAAGATTATTGCTAGCTCATCTTCAACACCTTTTTCAACTTCTACAAGCCTGTTCTAATTTGAAGTTTTCGTTATGATGTAGGATTCTGTGAGAAATTCTTATATTTGGAAATCATATCACTTAAGGTATATACCTTTGCTACACTACGAATAGTAGAAATAGAAAACTTACGGGACTCCTAACAACAAACTAAGTACTGATCTTGCTAATTGATAAATCCTTCTTTGATGAGATACATATTCACTCTGTTATTGAGAATGCAATTACCTTATTTTTACTCTTGCTATAAGCATCAATGTTGTCGTTTTGTATTACGATGATCTCGAGAACAGAAAATCAAAAAATACTCATTCAAAATAATTACAATGAAGAAAACAAGAAAATTTACTTGCTACTCTTTTTGCTTATAGCTAAGAGAATTCTTACATACAGCTGATGCTAGACAATCAATCAGAAAGAGAATTAAATAATCATTTAATAGTATTCATGAGAAATATGTTGATAACCGTTGATACACTACATACAACATGTAAACAAAGAAAAAAGGTTGTGCTGTGGTGTATTAATGAATTATTCATTGTTCAAATTTTAGCTCAAAATGGTAATGGAAAACTCAGAGATATATGATCCGTTGAAAGTTTATGGGAAGTATTTTATAGAGAAAAAAATACGAGACAAGCAATTTCCTATTTTTTATTCAGTAAGAGCTTCATGGCATAAAAATTAGAGAAAAAGAACGTTTAATGATTGTAAAAATAAATGATCGAAGAAATTCTCAAAAAACTTGTACAAGTAATGAAGAGTAGTGAAGAATAAACATATTATAATTAAAAGAGATGTTTCTGTATTGTCAAATTAATGTGTATCTCGGTCAGGTCGTGTTTCTTTTTCTTAATAATTTTTTGCATCAATTTCGAATAATTGATCATTATACAGGAGTTTTCGAATATGAAAATGATTGTTAGTGTCCCATGAATAGAATCTCTGAAACGTAGAAATCCAAGTTTTACTAGCTTTTAAAATTTGAAAGTAGAATTCTATTTAAATTATCTAAAATAATAGAACAAACAATTACGTACAAAATGTTATCTCTTACTACTCTCTACAATGTTTTTTGATCAAGAAACATCAATCCTACACACGACGCAAAAGTAGTTTTTCTGTTTTCCATAGAAAAACCATTTTTGTACCCTATGTAGATTTGATATATCTCGGATATAAGTGTGGGTATGAGCCAACAAACGACCCACACTTACACTCTTCCCCTTAGTGTATGTTTTTTGAAAAAAGACAGTGCCAAGGGTGAGTGTACGAAAAAAATTCAGTAATTCATTTTTTTTACTAGTATCTTACTAAATATTAGGAAGTTGGACAATATCACAACGTTAGGTAGGTTAACAAATTTTGTTTGCAGATTCTTTTGTACATAAGTCGCTATTGAACTGCAGCCTGTTTATTTTACAGTAGACAAGAACTTTGTTGAGCAGCTGTTAGCTTTTTCAGAATTGAGACAATCGTATTGTTTGTTAAAAAGTAACCAAGATTCGATCCTGTGATATAAAGATTCTATTTGTCATGAAATTTGAAAAGAGAAGTGTTGCGAAGGGGACCATCATAAGCAGAACACACTTTCTGGACTTATTCAAGATAGTATGAGTTCGTTTTTTTGCTTGTTTTTGCTCGAGAAAACCTCTTGAAGGCGGGAGATCGTCGGTTCGCCGTCCTCCTAAAATTTATCATAGTTCTAAATAGTTTTAAGGAAAAATTAGAGGATTTTACTAGTAAACCATTCTCCCTTTTTCTGAATCTCTCCTAAATTGTCTTTATTTTGCTACCTATGTCCTTATCTTGTAGAGTAGAGTAACTTTTACACATCTCTCGTAGAAGATATCAAACGATAATTATTTTCTCTTCATTTTAAGAATACTGTTCTAGTGAATGGCATGCATGAATTATAATACGTCCTTTAAATAACTCTCTTCTGTAACATAAAAATTCTGAATTATTTTATAATTCATTTGTGTCATAAGCTTCATTGTTCACAAATTCAAATGTAAACATTTGAAAAAAAACCATGTATTATTCAAAGATTCAAAGACTATAAGTAATAAATATCTAAACGATTATTGAATAATGAAAAAGTACTAAATGATACAGCTAATAAGTTCCGCCAAACAAATAATCTAATAAAATTAAGTCAACTTTTATGAATAGAGTAAAGTTTCTTTTTATTTAATAAGGCGTGGCGTTTCCACGACTTCCATGAGTTGAAACAACAATGAATTTTCGCTACGGGCAATTACATCGTTTCGAAACTTGATTTTTTTAAAATTGTTTTGCTCTTCAATTCAATTCTTTATATAACGAACAAAATTCAAAGAAAAAAAAACTAAATTGTTTTTTCTTGAAAATGATGTGTCCACAGACAACTGACAAAAAAACAAGGATTCAGCAAAAACGTTTTTTTAACTTAATGTATTTAAGTTTACTATGCTTTTATGTATGAATAAACTGTAAATAAACATGTTATTGAAGTTGTCTCCGATTACTAAGCTATTACTTTTGTCCTTTAAAAAAATTCTTTTTTATCTTAGATATGGTATGATCTTCTTTCGATGACCTGTTTGTGGTATATATGGTACGACTATCTCCAGAAATATATCACTGCTGTATACATGGCGTGATATTGTATGAGTACACGCGTAAGTATATATATATATATATATATCTGTCCTCAATTTTTTTCTGTTCTTTCAATTTTTACCTTTACTTTCTTTTTTTCGTATTCTCCTTACTGCTTGCACGTTCTGATTTTTTTTTTCAAAACAAATTATCAAATTGCACGTTAACAAGATGAAAATTTTCTATTTTCAATAACACACCATTTAGTTGCAATAAAATATTGGTTAAAAAGTTAAGTAAAGAGTGAATCTATCGTTGTACTAGCTCATGAATCGATGGCTCACTTGTATAAATAAGACATCAATTTTTTTTATCTTGGTATTTTTAAATTTTAATAGTCCGCTTTTGTTTATATATTTGCATTTCAATACACATGTTCTACCTAATACGTAGAAAGAACAACCAAAAGTCGTATATAAATATTGACGACAATAACCGAATAGTAATTGTCATGATCGTGCGTCATTCAATCATTCGTACTTGCTATCAATAACAAAAATACATACTCATTTTTGTGTTGTATTATTCATTTCAAATAAATCATTCGTTTATTTCATTACAATGAAAATAGACATACATTTCGTAGTTTCATATTTCATTTTCTTCATTGTAGAACAGCAAAATATAATTATTTCTGCATAATTTTCTATCGTATTTTCTTCTATTAAAAGCAAAACAAAATGAATGGAAATGGTTATTTACATCATCCATCATCTGTTGGTATTCTTGCTTGTGAACTTTATATTCCATCACTCTATGTTGATCAATCATCCTTAGAAATATATGATAATGTTTCAAAAGGAAAATATACAATCGGTTTAGGACAACAACGTATGTCACTTTGTTCTGATCATGAAGATATATGTTCATTATGTTTAACTGTTTTATCACGTTTACTTGATCAAACTGGTGTACATCCACAGCAAATAGGTCGTTTAGATGTTGGAACAGAAACAATAGTTGATAAAGCTAAATCAATTAAGACTGTTCTTATGCAGCTATTTGTTGATCATGGTAACACAGATGTTGAAGGTGTTGATAATATTAATGCATGTTATGGCGGAACAGCTGCAATATTTAATGCTATTCATTGGATTGAATCAAGTTTTTGGGATGGACGATATGTAAGTTGGAAATTTTTTCAAGATTTTTCTATTGATTAAGTTTTTTTTCTTATTTCAGGCAGTTGTTGTTATGGGTGATATAGCTGTTTATGCAAAAGGAAATGCTCGTCCAACTGGTGGTGCTGGTGCTTGTGCTCTGCTTATTGGTCCTAATGCTCCGATTGTGTTTGAACCTGGTATGAATATTTACTTAAATATTTTTGTAATTAATTTTGTTAATTTAGGTTGTCGTGCATCCCATATGACACATGTATATGATTTTTATAAACCAGATTTAAGTTCTCCATATCCTGTTGTTGATGGTCATTTAAGTGTTCAATGTTATACGTCAGCACTTGATACATGTTATGCACAATATTGTAAAAAAGCACAAATGAATCAAAAGTCTCAATCAAGTGCATTATCAGCACACGAAATAAACCTATCAACATTTGTTGCAATTCTTTTTCATACACCTTATGTTAAACTTACACAAAAATCTTTAGCAAGATTATATTTAAATGATATTATTCGTGCATGTTCATATATACCAAATGTTTTGATAGAGAAATATAAGTAAGGTTAAAACTTTGATTATATACAAAACAAATTACTTTTTGTTTATATTTGATATAGAAATCTCGATATTCGTTCATCATTAAATGATAAAGATGTTGAACGTGATCTTATTGAACATAGTCGTGAATTATATGAACAAAAAACATTACCTGGACTTCATTTTTCACAAAATATGGGAAATATGTATACGCCATCAGTTTATTATAGTTTATTTTCATTTCTTAGCAGGTTTGATTTAATTTAATTTAATTATTATTTCATATTCTTTAAATCTTTCTTGAATATTTTGTTTTTAGTCAATCAAACGAAGAACAATTATATGGTCGACGTATTCTTTTGTTTTCATATGGTTCAGGATTAGCATCATCTATGTATAGTGTTGTTTTTCGTAAAGTTCATGAATCTCGTTTTACGCTTGCACAAATACAAAAAAGTATTAAACAAGCACGTGATATACTTGATTATGAACGAATAGAATTAACACCAGATTTAATGGATAAATTATTATTAGAACGAGAGAAAAATGAACATAAAGGTAGAGAATAATTATTTCAGAATGAATAAGAAATAAAAAGGAGAATCAATTCTTACCGGTATTGTTTTGTAGTGCCATTTATACCATTACAACCAATTGAAACATTAAAATCGGGCGATATGTATTTAAAATCGATTGATAAAAATCATCGACGTTCTTATGAAAAATTTCTTAGAAATGATAATTCTACTGATAAAAATCAAGAAGATACGAATAAATCTGTCCAACAAGTTTATGTAAGTTATAACTATCGTTTTTTTGTTCAATTTTATTTAATTGTTTTTTTAATTGTAGACTGAATATTTTCAAAATAATCAAATGAATGGATATGCACATTAAATAGCGATGATTTTATGGTGCTATGTTTCAGTGGTTTTTTTTTGTCTTCTGACTAACAAAGCTGTTTTCTTTTTTTTCTAGTAATATTTTTTACATGTTTATTCTCATACATGACTATTGTTGTTTTTATTTGCTACTTTTATCAGTCTTGATTTTCTAATAATAAACGTATCTACCGTATACATATATAACTATGTTTGCTATAAAAGTTGAAACGATTTTATTAATACTAAACTATTTAGATCGAATTCAGTAGATTGACAATACTGATAAAGTATATTGAATTTTTTTTATCAGGTTTTTCAAGATAACATGTATCACATTTTTTTGAGGGTACACCTTCATATGACGGTACTCATAAAAACCAGTGGTATACGAACAGTAGCACTTATGACGTTAGATTGCAGAGTGTTCTCTACCCAAATTGGGATTATTTATTAAAAATAAAAATTCATCTCATAGCTGGAGTTGATTTGCGCTCCATGATTAGTACAGACGGCTCAGATGCATCAATATAATTTGAATGTATTGAAGACGACTCAAATCTGTAAGTTTTAGCAGACTTCAATTATATTCACTTGTTTGGATACAATACACCATAATACAACACTTTCAAAAGAATCACTGACATATTGCACATTATACCGATCGGTAGTTATCATATGTGCCGCCTTTCCCCTTCTCAATATCTCTGGAGAACAATTCATCAGAAAAATTTGAAAGGAGGGGGGCCGATAAGACTTCAAATTGGCCCATATCCAATTTCTAAAACTCCTATATATCATTCGATGTAGAATTTTATGCTGAGTCGTTNCTGTACAAAGTTATTAACAAGATATTCCGTGATAACAGCAACCATGTCGATAGTGATAGTATTTGGGGTCGTTATTACCCTAGATACGATCGAAGCGACTTGAAATTACTACCAAACGACTCAGCATAAAATTCTACATCGAATGATATATAGGAGTTTTAGAAATTGGATATGGGCCAATTTGAAGTCTTATCGGCCCCCCTCCTTTTTAGGGCAGGCAGATCTTGATGTGTAAAACAACAGTTGTCATAGATTCAAAGTTCTTGAATGCTATCTTCTGTGAGATACTGGAATCACAATGACGAAAAATGGCCCAAAATTTCAACTTCAGTCTTCCCAAGATGCTATGTTCGATCGAGCTGAAAAGTCTTTTTTTACAGACATTAGACACTGTTTGAGACGGATATATTTTTATTTTGTCTTTCGCATAGAACAGCCAAAATATCGAAGATACTCTAAAAAGCGTATGTTTTCTTAATAGAGTTTTGTCTGTTATTTGAAAAAAGCTTCTGCTCGATCGGACAACCTAAACCGAAGAAATAGAGGCGTTTCTGTGCTTGTTTTTTATGAAAAGATTTGTTTGAGAAAAATACGAAACAATCTTCAGTGTTCACTTTTTTCGTGACAAAATTAGATTTATTAACCTTTGAAGAACATTGACAAGAAAAACAAAAAATTTTGATCACGAAAGGTGAAGTCATCCTTAAAGCATCAGGGCGAAACTGAAGAAGATTGATTAAAAAAGATAAGAAATATGAGATTGTTACTTTCAGGATCACTAGTACGCAGTATTACGTATGCAAAATATTTGTACGTGTCTGAATATTTATAATTATGATTGTCACTTCAAAAAATTATATTTTTGATAATTGAACGCATTTGAACAAAATTCCTTTCGAAGAAGAAAATTATTAGGAAAGAAAATAAACTGAATAGGCCACATTTAAAGAATGAAAGAATCGATTTTATTTTCTTTATCAACATGAAAATGCATAGAAAACTTTTCTATAAAGAAACACCAAGTTTTTTGTTTGATTCAAAAGAATGCTTACTTAAAGATCTACTGATGAGAATAACTACGTAGCACTGAGCATGTACTTATCAATGTTAACATTTTGTTTGCCATGTTCAACAGCTTCTTTATATTGATGAAGATTTTCCAGTCACCTTTCTATATTTGAATATGATTTCGACCATAAATACATAATTGAATGAGAAATGACAATGGATTTATCTCTCATGAAATTATATATTGAATTAATGTTGTTATTGATAATATCTAAGCATCTTTTTTACATCTATGCTAGTACACTATTCTCAATTAAAACCTAAATATACCTATTATCATGCATTTTTTTTTCACCACGAGACATGACGTCTATGAGGTTTTTGTATTGTCACATTGTCGTGTTGTTTTAGTCTAGACACAGTTGCAAAACTTATTCATGTTGTATATTCACATTAAGATATCTTTTTAAGAAAACTTAGCAATTATATTCTTAAATATAAAAATTTGATTATCTTCCTATATTTATATAATAGCAGTACATAATGATTGAAAAATAACGCAAGATAAAACATGAATGGTCTGTCTAATTTATGAAAATAGTTTTGTTGAAAAATATATAAACACGTTAGTAAAAAAAACATGGAAACAGAGTTTTATTCTTAATGGATTCATTTTATTCATCATTACACTAATTTGGAATAAACTTTATCCGTGACTGTCATAATAGATGTTATAAATAAAAACAAAATAATAAATACATTCAATATTATTTTCATAGAATCAAATTTATCATAAAATCATCGACGTAGTTTTATTGAATAAACACAAAACTAAGTAGCATTTCGATTAATCAATAGAAGATTGCATTAACGACAAACATAATATTTTTAGTCATCATGTTTTTTTTACTTTATTCCTTTTTTGTGATAATACACACAGTATAACAACCAAAAAAAAACAATGATAATTTTTACGTGAATGACATTAGCAAATGATGTCTTCCTTGTAAATTAATTTCAATCGATATTATTCTTTTTTGCTAGATTAAAATCAATAAAAACGGGAAAATTTCTATCTTATTGTTGTATCCGAAAGTAATAATTATGTTATCAAGTAATGTTAATTTTTTAAAATCAACAGATTATTTTCAATGAATTCATCATTCATCGACAGATTGTCATTCATATGCATTTGTGTTGTATTTAAAAAAAAACTGTGTTAATGGTTATTTGTTCATTCGTGAATTCAATAAGTATAGTTTTTGTCTATTTTTTGTATATATACTAGTCAAATGTCATGAAGCGAATTGTTTAATATCCTCATATATAATACTCAGATGTCTAATATGGAATATTTCAATGTTCAATTTTCTCACAATAAATACTTTTCATCAAATGATGTAAAGTGACAGTGACAGATTTTTCAATTACAGTTAGGAGAAAAATTCCTCGCTGACGATTTCTAATTGTAGGTATAATCAATTATAATGAGGTAATGAAAAATCTTTTTTTACATTTAATCAACTTTATGTGCCTATGCAAAATGTACAACTTTGTTATATTTAATTTGATGCAGAAATAACCACTCAAAAGTTTAGAGATTAAAACAATCGATTAGTGGAAACCATTTTATACCTTAAAGAGATTGAGTTAGTTTCTTATATTGCATCTAATTATCATTTATTAGTGCTCTAATAAATATAATTGTAATTATGTTGATAGTATTTTTGTTTGATTAAAGTTCGACGTGAATGTCATTACTATCTATAGATAGTTTTTAAAATCTTCAAATCACCATGATGATCATTGAATTGAGATAACGAACTATTGTCTAATTTTTGTTTTTGAATAATCGCATAACTTCTTTTTTAGCACATTTAAAAAAACAACATAATCACTTAGTTTCTCTAGTTTTATAGTTTGACCATAACATTAATATATTGTTATCTGTACCCTACCCTTTTCTTTTATGTTTTGCTTGCATATATGCGAAAAACAAACGATTTTCATTCTCGTAAAGAACATACAATAGCAATAGAATGTTCATATAATTTTAGTACTCTGTTTCCTTTTTCTTTTGTTTTCCATCCAAACGTCATATATTCATTTATTCTCTATTTCCATCAGTTTTCTTCAAATGATTACAAAATAATGATAGTATCAATTCATTGTCTTTCATATGATAAAGTTTTTGATACAAAGTATTTTAGGATTCATCAAAAACCTATTTCGTCTTCTTTTTTTCAGTTTAGATAAAATATTTATTATTACCTGTTTTAATATATTCTATACATTTTTTGAATGGTGACACATCGTTACGTCTCCGTAATTGGTCGTAATCATTACGATACTGTTCAGTAGATAAATTTATTTTTTTCTTTTTGAAATATTCTCATGATTAATTTTTTCTAGATCGCAAGAATATGGTGTGGCTGTGACTGTAGGTATCGGTTCGTACAAGAAACGACTCACACCGTAACGATACCTACACCCACTCGTTTTACTCCAAACATAAACAAGACACAGAATAATACTAATAATGAGAAAACAAAATTTCCTTTGAAAAACTAATAACATTGCACATATAATCTGAACTTTAATAATCAAATGTAGTAGTGGCCAGCAATCGGATCATGTCTTCAACACTCGATTCAGCAATTAATGCGATCTCGACATCTTAAAATATAACTGATATAAAAGCATAGAAATGAAAACCAATTCGATCATGACTGAGCAACGTATTGTAGTTGAGAACAGGTCATAGAAAGGGAAAAACAATATTGTTTTCCTAAAAGAATTCATTTTTAATGAAAACTCATCTAGAAATGATGATGACCCATATGAAGAAGTAACTGAATATATGAAAAGGAAAATAAATTATGAAAAAGATGAACATGTATTATCGTGATGGAAAAAACGTCTATGTATGTATTCAAAATGACGATATTTGGCATCAACACTGTATTTCATGTCAGTGTTTGTGAAATTTGAGATGATCGCTTTTCTTTGTTTGCTGTTTATGGCAGCAACTAAATAGTATGATTTTCATATAAAATAAAAGTTCGACAACCGTACTTACTAATGTCACGTCACCTTTTGTATTTATCTAGTATTTTACTTTACGCACATTATATCTGGATGCACCTATATGCATATCTCTAATCCATCAGTCTAGGATTCAGTGAATCAAGTCTCGGTGAACTTATCATTTATTAAGAAAAAACATTGTTTAACAGGAAAATAATCTGACTGTGATTAATATAAATATATACTCAAATATTTAAGGATTTTCTTTTAAAAATTGTTGAAATAAATCTTCTATATTTTCATTATTATTTAATAAAATCAATTTATGTTTTATTAATTCCAAAAATGTTTGTCGTTTATTATTAATCTTTTCAGCATAAATTTTTTTATCATTTTTTATTTTAAATTTTTCATAATTTAAAAATTCTTCTTTTAAATATTTTGAAATAAATTTTCTTAATTTTTGATCAATTTGATAAATCACATTTTGTTGATTAATTTCTGTTGCTAAATAACGTTCTTCATCATTAATTATATTTAATTGTTGTTCTGGTTCATTACAAGCTTGTTCAATACGTTGAAGAATTCGATGCAAATGTTCACTTGTTAAACCTTGATTTGTTGTATCAATTATTAAATCATCATTTGATAAATCATATTTTGAATAAATATTTTCTATTGAAATATTTGAAACACGTTTAGATATTTCACGTTTTTGATTTCGTTGAAGTGCAATACTTATATTTGAATAAAGATGAATTATTGCAAAACCAATTTGTACTCGTTGAGCTATTTGATGATAACGATGGCGCATACTTGAGTAATAAAAATTATCTTCAATAATAAGAATACTATTATGATTTAAATTGTTTAATGATTGATAAAGACGATTAAGTATTTGTGATGAATATTTTAAATTAATTAAAGAATGTTTTTCTACATTTGATAAAATATAATTTTCAATTTCATTAGCAATTAATAAACGATATAATTTCCAATTTGATTCATTTTCTATAATATCATTTTCATAACCAAAAAATAAATCATCAAATGAAAGAAAATTATATTGATTTTCTTGTTTTTTTCTATTGAAAATTTCATAAATTTTTTTTATACAAAGATATTCTAAATTTATAATATGATGATGATTACATATTAATTGAAGTATTTCTATCAGTGTTGATTTAAGACATGCTGGTGGTCCACATATCAAAATGATACATTTTATCATTAATATCTAGAACAATAAATATTATTAGTTTTTTTTTATTGACATAACATATCTGTGTGTCTTTTATGTTTTTTTTTTTTTAGTTTCTTTTTTAACGAAGAACGAATAGAGAAAAAGAATCGTTGCTTAGAAGTCAAAATCAACTAAATAGAGAACAAGAGAGGGAAAGGGATCATAGAATTTTGTTATTATATATTTTGACATTATTTTCGATTTGAAATGGACGATACAAATGATTATGAGAAATCTGACTTGGATACTCCTGATGATGCAGCATTATATCTCGAATGTATTCGATTAGTTGAAGGTGGTCATGTTCGACGATTTGAAAATTCTGCAAATAAATTTGATCTTATTCGATATGAATTAAATGATGGAGTTAGTAAACCACTTTTATTCTATGCTATTGAACATAATGATGAAGCATTTGTTAAAATTTTATTAGACATGGAAGTACCATTAGATAAAAAATATTCTGTAAGTTGATATTTTCAAGAATTCTTCAAATAGAAGATGAAAAAAATCAAATGTTTTTTTTTTCTGTCCATTTATTAGTGCAAAATGTTTACTTAGTAAACAATTATTAAAAATTCACGTGAAAAAAGAAATAACAGTTGTCAAGGATAAATAGGAAATCGAGCTGGAAAGATATAAAATAATTATTATTTAGAATTGTTCATATTTAGTTAACATATAATGAGATATTTAATCAACAAAAAGAAAAAGATCATAAATTATCTATGATGTTTGTTTTAACATTTAGGAATCTATAATAATTAATTCAATTTTTGTTTGTAAGAATAGTAACAGTAATAAAATACTTCTTTTCAAGGCTATTGTCGATTTCTAAGAAAGAAAAAAAAAAAGATAAATTAATAAATTTGATGTTCTTATCAGATCATGACACCAACAGCTGCCTCTTCAGAAGGTCAACTTGTTCAAAAAACTTTAAATGCTTATGAATATGCTTGTGAATTACAATATAATAGTATCGCTGATCTAATTCAACGTCAAACAAAACTTCTTCCATATGAAAAACGTTTTTTTCGTGTACTCAAACTTAATGATATTCGTCGTTGTGAAACATTTATTCATCGTTTATATAATGAAAAACGACAAAATGATATAGCTAAAAAAGGCTTATTTTATGCTGCACAACTTGGCTCAATACGTTTACTAGATTATTTTTTAACACGTTGGAAAATAGATATAAATACTGAACAAGAACAAGATAATGGATATTCAACAACAGCTTTATTAACATCTATAACATACAATCAAAATGAAGCAGCAAAGTTTTTATTATTTCGTAATGCTGATCCAAGTGTAAAAGGTCAATATGATAATGCATTAGTTACAGCATTTCATTATAATTCAAAAAAAGATCTTTTACGTTTATTACTTGATAAAAATGTTGATGTAACAGTTCGACATCCTGATTATAAAAAATTAAACTTAAGAGAATATTGTGTATTAACAAATCGTGTTGCAGCTAAAGCAGAAATCGATGCTTATATCATACGTTTAATTAGTCATGGAAATTATCAACGCTTAAAATGGCTCGTTGATCATGGCTATACATGTATTAATGTTAATATTACTCCTAAACGTAATGGAAAACAACTAGCTAAAGAAAGATATTATGAAAAAATTGTTAAATTAATTGATGATGTAGAAAATACACAAATGAAAGCAAAAATTAAAATGAATTATTAAGAGATTATAATATCTATTTTTATTTTTTTAAAATAAATTCTAATAACTGAGCTATGAATTTTTCAAAACATAATGAATAATACAAGAATGTTTGAAAAAGTTCATATGTCGAAGAGACGAAATCTACAAACTTTGAAACTCTTCCTAGAAGATGCTGGTTTCTGATACATAAGAAGAAAAAGAAGAATACCTCTGCCTTTCGGCAGATTCAATAGACCGATAATTTCCCTACAGTTAATACTATCTATAGCTATAGACAGAAAGCCAGAAGTGTATGCCATAACGTAGTCGACATGTTATCGGAAGCAAACAATCATTAGTCACTTGTCTAGAGTTATTCCACCGCTGGCGGACTGAAACAGTTTGAGCTCATATTGGATTCGTAACAAGGTCTCAGTAAGACTAGAAAAGTCCTAAAAGGATTCGTGTTCATAGACTTCAGAAACCGAGTCATGACTATTTTACTGAATTTTTGATCAAACTGTAAACCCCTCCCCATAATAGAAGCCCCTCCCATATTAGAAGCCCCCCCCCTTGGAGGGGTCTCTCCAACAAAATTTTCGGTTTTTCCCAGCAAAATCCCGCCAAAGTTTGCAGGCTCTATTATAAGCCCACAGGGGCTTCTAATATGGGGAGAGGTTTAGTATTTACCGAAAAATCGAATATTGATATTCCACTTTGAAATTTCGTCGATAAACAAGTCGAATGACTAGTAGAATATCCTTAAAGTTTCAGCCGAAAACAATGTTCGTTTGTCGAAATATTCATTTTCCAAAAAGAATCGCTTGTGGCAAAAATCGAACTTATTTGAAAAATTCAATATCTCAACAAAGAAATATTCTTTTTAGGTGAAAATTTCCGGATATTCTACAAGTTATTCAAACTGTTTTTGAGCGAAATTTCAGATTAAAATATTATTCTTTGATTTTTCGGTAAATATCTCAAGCTGGATCGAAAATTCAATAAAACTGTCATAACTCAACTCCTTAGATCGATGGCAACTAACCATTTTAAGATATTTCTAGTCCAATCGAGATCTCCTTGTGAACTCTATATGATCTCAAACGGCGGGTATCAATTCGGATAGTTCTCTCATCATTCACAATGCCCTCTAACAAAAATAGACATATTAAAAATTCAATAGCTCTGTTCACTTCAAATAGGAACTTAAACTCTTTTAGAATTTACACTAGAATACTATGCAGAAACTTTGATATAGAAAGGCGACATCTGGAGAGATTCTCTCGTAAATCAATTAAAAAAATACGACATACATTCTAATGTTAGATATTCCATTATAAAGATATCTTTTCAATCAATTGCATGATCTCTAATGAATAGATAATATCTAATCTCTTATTAATACATTAGAGATTTATAAAATACAATTCTTACAAACTGTGTCATTTGATTAATAACATTCGAAATATCACACAAAAACGCACTCTCATTATTAAACTCTATAATGTCTTTCCCAAAAAATTAGACTTCTATACTTATTAGATTATTTTGTACGAAAAAACAAAAGAATATTTCAATATAATTAACTTTATTTACTCTCACAATAGTTTCTGATTATTCAAAATGATTCTGTTGTTTACATTTACATGTTACAGAGAAAATGAATAAAACATAAGACAATATATCTTAGTTAACATATGTATTTGAAAATAATTCATCAGAAAAGAAGAAAAAAACATTATTTATCTTTTTTCATTCGTTTTGATGATAATTCATCATCATTATAATCATGTTTTTTTCTTGGTGGTGTATGCGATCGTTTTCGTTGATATTTATAATCATCTTGTTTTCTATACGTCATAGATTTTAGTCGTTGTTGTTTTTCTTGTTCATTTTTATTAATATTGTGTACAGCATTTGAAATAAGTGTATTACGTAAAAATTTTCTATTTGTAACTTGTGTTGGTTTTTGCCATCCTAATGCACCTTGTGTTTGTGCACGTATTTTATTTCTTTTAGCTTCTTCAAGAAGCATTTGACGTGCTAAACGATCCATTTCATCATCATTATTTATTGAAGATAATTTTTCTTCTTCTTTTTCTTTTTTATTTGTTGACATCTAAAAGAATAAATGAAAAACGACATATCAATTAATAACACAGGTGATATTTTGATGAAAAGGTTAATGATTAATGATATTAAAAGGTTAAATGAATATAAATAAGGAAGATCAATTTTCCTATAGATATTATATTTCTTCTAAAGATTTCGAGATTTGATTTTATGTTTTTTTTTTGTTGATTTTTATTTATATACAAAAGAAAAGAACAACGAACAAAATTGAATTAAATAAATAACTACTGCTTTTCGCCTCGTACAAGATTTTTTAAATAACCAAATGGACCAGTTCCTGCTCCTGCTTGTTCAGTTGATTCAATTTCATTCGTATTATTTGTTGTTTCAGATGTACGTTTAAGTAATGATATTGGATTATTACTACGTAATGAAAACGATGATTTCTTTTTAACACGTTGTGAATTTGTTGATGATGTTGGATTTGTTTGCATATCTTGATCATGAGTATGACTTGTTGTAGCTGATGCTGAATTAGTTCGATTTCGTTTAGTTGCATCCGATTCAATTGAAGTTTTACGTGGTGTTGGTGACGTATCAATTTTTTTATATGTTGGATTTGTTGATTGTTCAATTGATGATGAATCTTCTTTTGATGATTTTTTATTTGATACCCATGAACGAAATGAACTAACAGGGTTTTTTAATGAAAAACCACTAGCTGTTGTTGTTGAATGCGGATTATTATTATTATTATTATTATTAGGCGAATTTTTATTATTTATAGACGGTTTTTGAGTAGTTGTTATTGATTGTTCATCAGAATTTTTAGTTAATTTTATTTCAATTTGTTCAAGATCATCATTATTATCACCGGGGTTAGGTTTGACAGTTGTTGAAGGTAAATCAGGTTTGGTTTCGACTATTGGAGTAGGCGATGAAGAAGATTGAGATGTTACTGTTGTTGGTTGAAGACTAAACATAGAATAATTAGACATAGTTTAAAATAATTTTTATTATTAAAAAATTTCAGAGACAAAATTGCTTCTAATTTTCTTTTTTTTTTCTTTCTTTATGACTGATTACTTTGATGAAAGTATAATTAGAGAATATCCAATATTAAAAATATAATTGAAACATATTCAAAAATAAAAATTATCTGAAAAAATCCTATCGAAAACAATAATAAGTATTTCTTCTAATTGAACCGATGATTTTATTCAACTTTAATAATTATTTAATATTTGAAATAATTTTTCTTTATATGACATACTCGTCAATTCCATTAACAATTTTTTCATCTTCTTTTTGTATAACAAGAATAGGTGTATGTGTATTTGAATCTCTTTCATTTGTTAATTCTATTTGTTCTTCTTCACTATCAACATTATGTATAATTGAATCATCATCTGTTGTTGTTATTGTTGTTTGATTTTTATTTGCTAAACGTTGTTGTCGTTCAGCATCTGTCCATGGTGGCATACGTTCATTTATTTGATCAAATGTCTTAGCTGTTGAAAATGAAAAATCAGTTGGTACTTTTCGATGTTCTGTTAAATCATTTTCATCATCAACAAGTTCATTAAGACTTGTTGTTGATGATGATGGTGATACAGGTGCTAGACCTTTTAAATTAATAACATTTTCACTAGCTTCACGTAATGATGCATAAACTTTAGCCATTTTTCCCACAGCGCGTATTTTTGAACGTATAGCTTCACGACGAAATGTATTATCATTATCATTTTGTTGATCAGTTGATAAGCTTTTTATAAGCTCTTCTTCACTACATATATTTAATATATTAATTAACATTTCAGTTACTTTTTCGCCAACAAATGGTAATGACCATGTAAAAACATTCATAAAATTTGGTAACCAATATGGATGTGGTGATGAATTAAATTGTCTTATATTAACGATATTTGTATCATATTTAAGTATAGCTGCTTTATTTTGATAAACATCAAGATAATTAGGTGCAGAAAATATTGTCATTAACGATGGAAAACCACTTTGTGGACATTTACGATACATACGATATCCAACATCTTGTGCTTCATGTGCACGTATAACAGTTAATAAAGAATTTCGTGCAAGAAAATCATTAACAGCTTTAAATGTATAAAAATATGAACAACCACGTGTTGCATTAAATAAATATTTTTCATCATAAGATTTTTCATGACCATAATCTTCAATTGGATCACTCCATAATAAATCACACATTGCACCATATGGTGGAGGTTCTTTAAAACGATCTAATTTTTTAATATCATCTAATGTATGAATTTCGGGTGAAAGACCACCTACAAACAAATAAATAAACAAACAAATATTTCCATCTTTTGCTTATATGTATAGTTTATCATAAGTTGACAATCTCCAAATGAATACAATCAAAATGAACCGATGACAGATAGTTTCAACGATATACACAGTAGATTAAGATGGACAAGCCGCCCTTGAGCTAAGTACATTTAAATCGCATGAAACTTTCAGGATATATTAGATGTATAGTGTAGAGGCTATTCTAAAATTTTTCAATCCTATACGATAAAGTTTCCAGGAGAGATTTTCCTCAAATAAAGATTTAAAATAGTCCATATGGTAACGGAAAATTCTCCATGGGCTCTCATTCTATATATTTAGTTTTTCTTTTTGCACATGAAAGAATATGTCAGACTGCAGTGGCTAGAGATTTAACAGTGTCTAACAGAGTTCTTTTTTATTCCTAAGTTCTTATTTTTTATGCGAATAAAAAGTACTTATTATTAGGAAGTTTTCAGTTGTTTTTGTTTTTGCTTTCAAATGATAAGTCTTCACTTGCAATCATTTTTCAACTGCATAATGATGATCTTTTTCTTCTTTTCAATAATTCAAATAATCATCTATTTTTTTGCAATAACAAATTTTTTTACGACACAAAACTAATCCTTTCTAAAATAACTATGATATGTACTTTGAACGAAATGTGGATGTAGACTGTGTGTGTGTGTGTCGTCTCTACTTTACAACCACATACATTACTCACATTATTATGGAGATTGTTATTACTTATGAGACTAGAAATAGGCACTCACTGTTCAATATAAGGAGATGCTCATATAGAAAGGTTTCACTGCAAAAAAAAAGAAATTGAATACAATGAAGCTCACTTGAGAATTCTGAGATGTGCGATTAGAATAGAATATTTTTCAAAAATGACAATGATGAAAATTGTCAGAATTGTAACTGGCTGGTCTTAATCGGTTGGAAAATATTTTATAAATAAATCGTTTTTCCTGTTCTTATCAAAATAGTCAAATAGTGTTGTTTGAAGAACAATCAGTTTTATTTTCTTCTATTCGTGCACACTGTTTTTATATATGTTTTCGTAAAGATTAAATTTTGGTTTGAATCGTTGTTAGAAGAGAAACATTAGGTTTACCTAAAAAAGGTTGATGAATGAGTCTCTGTAGTTGCTCTCTTCCGATTACAATCATTGTTTTGCCAATAGATACTACTTAGTGTGCTAATAAAAACTCTCAAAGGATTTTCTTATGTTCAAGATATAGACTCTTCTCTGCATGCAACATGCGTTTCTTGAAAACGAAGAGATTTCGTTCAAAACTTCTGTTTTGTTTTATTATGGAATCTATTCTAGTCAAGTTATCTATATATATATAAAGTTTCAGATCGAAATTCGAAAAAAAAAACAAGTTTTCAGAAAATTTAGGACTTCTAGAAAATCATTATATTAAATATTCGATAGCATAATCAAACATCAATAAAAACACAAATTCTTTAGAGACTTTTTTATTAGAACATTATGAAGTATGTATAGACAAAAAAAAAATCATTGAAATCGGAAGCGGATATCTGAAGAGACTCCCTCGTGTGTGAGAAAATTCAAGATTTGGAGTTTAGCAATCAGTTGATGAGGAATTACTCTTTTTTTTTTCTTTTGCTCTATATATAGAAATATCACATATTCATCTTTGAGAAGTCTAATAAATATAAACGCATATAATATAATGTTTGTTCTTGGAAACTTGTAAAAGTCTGAATGCAAAAGAAAAAAGAAGAAAATGAATGTGTGTTTTTGAAGTCATTCTCATTAACCGATTAATAATGATCCTCCAGACCGATTGAACTGCATCAGTTCAAAAAGGACTTGTTGTTTGTGAGGAAAGAAAAGTCTTAATAAAATTGGATTTAAGTTAAATTGCTTTTTTCTCTCTAAATTCTATTGATTTATGATAATATAAATGCATAGTCTTGTATTCAATGGCTAGCAATAAATAAAAAAAAATCAAATTTTGTTTTATGAGTTTATTTATACCATTATTCTTTTGTTCTTTTGGAGACCATATTAATCTGTTTTCAAAAGTCCTATATTTATTTAAAAGTCTTTTAAATCCATGCTTATGATATCGATCTAATAATAACTTAATCAGCCTTTTTATTATATTGAATGGAATGAAAGTCATAAAATCAGATTATTTTCAAGAGCAGTCTACAAGAATGTACACAGTTCTTTACTTTATTATCTATGACCTATGATAATCAATGAATTATATAGTTCAATAAGACAGAACACATATACTAAGTCACCCTCCGCTAATGCTGATTATAATTTTAATATATTTAACTTACCATGAACACAAAAAAACTGTTTATCAATAAGAGCAGCTAATGGCAAACAGTCAAATGCACGCATACAAGCATCATAAACACGTTCAGTATATTTGATTTTACCTGAAGAAAAAATTTCTTTCGAAAATTTTCTTAATTTTTTCAAAAACGAAATCTTACATTCAGTTTTAAATGTAAAATATTCAGTTAAATGTCGACATTCATGATTACCACGAAGAAGAAAAAATGTTGTTGGATAATGAATTTTAAGTGCCCATAGGTATAAAACACATTCAATAGAAAAATAACCACGATCAACATAATCACCCATAAATAAATAACGTGTTGTTGCTGGTGGACCTTTAAAGAAAAACATTCTTTTCTTTTTTTCAAAAAAAAAAAAAAAAAAAAAAAAAAAAAGGAAAAATTTTTCCCGTCAATTTTCCGGAAAGAATAATGGAAACATTCCCAACCTTCTTCTTTTTCTTCTATTATAATTATTTTCATTGCATTTTCTATTGACTTAACTCAATGCACGTAGTCAATGTTATATTTCTTTTTTTATATGTAAAACAAAAGAGGAAACACGTGACTAAATTTTTTTATTTTCATTACATACCACCAACTTCAATTAATTTCATAAGATCATAAAATTGTCCATGAATATCACCACAAACTAAAAAGCGAATATTCTTGTTTTTTTTAAAGAAAAAAAAAAAACTTTTTTCAAACAATTAAATTTTACCAGTTATTGGTGCTTCTAAATCGATTAAATTATTTTCTGCACGTAGTAGAGCTTCACCACGTTCAATTATCATTAGAGCAGCATCTTCTTGAAGACGTCCTTCAGCAAGAAGATGTTCACGTAAACGATCAAGTTTTGGTTTACCACTAACCGTTTGTGTATCGAATAAATCTGCTATTGTTAAACGATTATTTGGTAAAGATGGAACACATCGAACATAAGAATTTGTTATTTCTGTTGATGCCATTATTTGTGATTCATGTGTAATTGGATTTGAACTGAAAAAAAAAAAAGAGAAAAATCTAAGAAAAAGATTTTCTATTCTACAGAGTTAAACTGTAAGCATTAATTAGATTTTTTTTTCTATCTTCTTTGATCTTTCTAATGAGACCGATATATGCTTAAAATTTGACATATATTATAAACGACTTTTTTTTTTGTCTACTAATCCAAATTATATGTCATTAAAGAAAAAGAAATATGATAACCGATGAGAGAAGAATGATCGAGTATATGTCATTTTACATCTCACTCATGCTCGAATCGATTTAATTTTTGCAAGTGCAACTACTACTACTTCTTTTCTGTTCTTTGTTTTTTTGTTATACCTTTCTATGACATCGTTGGTAAGACTACTCGTTGCCATTCATTTATTCAATCAAGAAAACAAGTTGATCTGTATGCATCACTATTAATATATCGAACTCGGCGGAATAATATAGGACAGAGAGAAAAAGAAGAAAATATTCTAGTATATAAGAAATAGACACAATAGAGCGAGTAGTATTTTCTTCTACAACACAACGTACAGATGTAAAAAGAGAGTGCAAGAAAAAAACGAGAAAGAAATGGGAAGGTACAAATTGCATATGGACAACGAATATACACGCGCCAAGCGCATACGAAGAAAGAGATTCTTTCTATCGTCGTTTATATCAGATCAGAATTGATTATGATGAGAGATGCTACCATAGTAGTTACAGAATAAGCATAAGTTTTCTTCTCCATATGTTCGCTCTCTCTCCCTCTCCCTCTCTCTCTCTCTCGCCTATGCACACCAAAGTTAATCGGCCAAACAACACATGCACACGATGGATGCTGCCATCACTACTACTACTACTACCATTCTGTTACTTGCATTCGTCGAGATTTTTCCTTGTTCGCTTGCCTGTGGGAAACCTATTGCATTTTTCTTCCGCTTTGCCTTCTTCCTTTTTTTTCTTCTTCTTCTTCTTCTTCTTCTTTTTCTTCGCTTCTCTTTTCTGTTCCTGATGTTCTAGTTATGCCGTCTGTCTTCTACATTAACAATTAGTGCTGGGCGAAAGAGAAGAAGTCTCTCTTTCTCGCTCTCCTTTTTCTTCTGTCGCTTTTCCATTTTCTTTACTCTATACACAGGCATCTGTGCGTCGTGCTGCTCATAATTGAGCAAAAGAGAATTATAACGGACGTGCAAGCGTTCGTTCTGCTTGAGATAGAAAGAAAATGTCTGACGACTGTCTCTCTTCTCTCTAATATGTCGCTAAAAGTATTTTCAAGTTTAGATTTCTACCGAATATAATAACAGAAGCCGATAGCTTGAGACATTCAACATATATGCTCGTTCGTTCGACCGTCGCTAAGTGTGTTGATCGGCAACAGTATTTGCGTCATCAAGCCGATCTTTGCATGTACGCATGCTTTGATCGGAAATATTGGATCAGTAAAAAAAGGATTATGAAGCTTGAGTAAAACGTGTGATACTTTACAATAAAAAAGAAACAAAGGTCTAATAAATATATATATATATATATATAATGATGAAAACCTCATGGTTTTTTTTTTTCTTTCTTTTTTCTCTGAATTCGCTTCAGGCAGCATAACTACTCGAAGATTCATTGAGGAGACAAAAAGAAGCCGAATAATCGTGATGATAGTGGTATGTGCTTTTGATCGTAACTAAGACACAAGCTAAAGTAATTAGGCTTAATGTCAATACACGCACATATTCGTTTATCTAGACCTATATACCTCTGTATGAAGAAAAACTGTATGTTTGTCTGATAGTTTGCTTTCTTTGTTTTTGTTTGGCTGATTTCATATAATGAAAAGCTATTCTCAATCTGATATTGAAATAAACTTAATCAATATAATATGCATATTATTACCATTACTTATGTTGAAAATATTTCTGTTTGAATTACATATTAATCTATTGAATAATAAGTGTTGAATTGATGAAATCGTCCATAATAATTGATAATTATTAAATACTTCGTGAGTATTTATGAAAGAATTATATAAAATTGACAGCTGTCGTTTTGTTTGCATGACACAATGTATATTTTGAAAAAGAAATTTTTTTTTTTTGCAATTATGAACTTCGTTTTGTTTTTCATTTTCAATGGTTCTTATTTTTACCCATTCGTTCTGATTTCTAGAGGTCGCTAAAGCCTGAATTTGTACAAATATCTGCGTTTTCTTTTTGTGGTGTTATACGATAATGTGTTCCTTCATTTGATTGATGCCTTATGGAATAATTCAAAATCCTGTTATTAGAGGATGTTATTTTTGTTAGATGTGATTAGATAAATGATCGATAAGAAGACAAAAAACACTAGGACATCAAGAAAAAACAAAGATGAATATTTGAATATATTTGAATTAAATAATCACAACGGCAAATAATTCAACAAATCAAGAACAAAAAAAAAAACATGGAAATGAACTGGATTTATAGAGAAAAAAACTCGGAATGATTTCATGAAAATTTTTTAATAGAGAATGTGTTTAATGTTTGACAGTTGACACTTTTGATAATATCAATCTATAAGATTTAATCTCCGGTCAGGAAATATCAACGAAATGAGTTTTTCAAGTTGTCATTTGAAAACTCTTATAGTTACGTATGACACAATTGAGCCATTCTATTTTTTTTTATTATAGCAATTATGAATGGAATTTCAATCAGACTATTATGAAGTTTTTAGTTTTTAATGATTAGTAATTTATTCAATTTCTTATGTGAATTCACGCTTGAATCATATGAAATCTATTCTTATCTTATGCTCTATTCTTTATTGTAAGTATTTATAATGTTTGAAGTTTTTCTTATATATACTTGTTGTGAAAGTATAGAATTCCGAGTTTGATTAACCTCGACTTCAGTTTAAGAGCAGACCAGCTGGTGTTCAGACTGCTTCAGGAAATTCTGTCTATTAACTTTCTATAAGTTTATGTAACACCTAGTTGCATTCAAATGAAAAGTAGTTGCTTATATATATATCTAGGACAATTATATTTATGTTAATATTTCCGAGTTTTTGCTGACTTTTCATATGGAACAAAAACGTTTCGAGTTCATTAAACCATTATTATTGATGCGAAGATCATGAAAAACAACGAATACTGTTTTTGAATTAATGATGACTACAGAACTAATTGATTTGAAATATGTAAAAGAAAGTCTGAAATGACCTACACTTTTGATGTTAGAATTCGATTAAAAAAAGAATGTGAAGTGTAAACTCAAATTTCTTATTTCAAGTTTTGTTTTAATTGATTCTTTTTTCTCCTTAGATGAATAACTTGTTTTAAAATAATTAAAGGACTGCTTCTTGTATTTAATTGATATTACTTCGTCTCTATGATTAGAAATTCAGAACAAAGTCAAACATCTAAATTAATCTTTTAAGTACCTGTGCCTTCAATGAACGACGCTTTTTTCTCATATTTCTTAAAAGAACATTCATAAGGAGGCCAAGGAATGGAAGCACTAGTCAAAATTAAAATTTTTAATTTTGTATATGCTTATGGAAGGCCATCATATACTACCTTCAAAATTAAATGTTTAGCTTATGTCAACATTTTTTAGTAAAGTTAAATTTGATCGGCTTTATAGCGCTCGTTATCTACCTACTATCAAGGAGATATTGATAAATTATCTCATAAATGTCTATTAGGGTTATATTTCCACAAGTCAGAGAATTTTTTATGCAATATATCAATAGATACATCATCAACAACTGCAACGAATCAGCTATTTGAAATAGTGAATATCATTGATTTACTGAGTCAATACATATGGAAAATTCACAATTGAGCAAACTATGATGTCTATTTGTTGACAGTATATCTACTTGTCATTTTTCGAAATCAAACGAAGGTAAGTTGAGTTTTCATCGAAGAAAAAAGGTTTACTTTCAAAGCTATAGGAGGAAATATCTCTATCGATAAACAGATAAAAAGTCTCAAAGAAAACAATATCAAAACACTTTTCAATGTTCTTCATTCATAATAAGAACTTTCATTGCGAAGATATTAGGACTTCATCTTGGCTAGAATTATACAGTATAGTTGTTTATAAAAACGAAAACAAAAAACAGTTCGACCTCTTACACTCTTGAGAAGGAATCACGGGTACGTTGAAATAAAAATTTCTTACAAAATTGAATACTAATCATGCATATCGATAAACCGCAGGACGTTAGTTATAGTCATATGACTGAAGTTCACTATTTATTGTAATTTAGTGGTATATAGAACATTATTTGATAGAGAACTAGAGGATCAATCCTACGCCACTACATTACCATTAATAATGAACTTCAATCATATGATTATGATTTACGTCTTGCACTCTATTGATATGAATGATTATTATCCGATTTAAATAACAGATCCACTGAAAATTCCAATTTGCTGCAAGATAAGGCGTGAAATGCTGCATCTCACGATGTTTCATAATTTTAGAAAATAAATAATTGAAAGAATAGTTTGTCAAGTAAAAATTCGAAAACAATACAAAAGACTCTTTCTGACAGCTCTATAGCATTGGGAAAAAATTGAAGAATTTCGTTGTTGGGTTTGAATGTTACATCATTGTGTTCAAAATTAAATTTTGTATCCGATGCTATAATGATAAATCGTTGATAGAGCACCGTCACTGTTGAAAAGATAAATTTTGAAGATGCATTCAAAACAAAATTCTATCAAGTGTTAATTCCAAGCCTTTTGTACCTGAATGAAATCATTAGAAGCCTTGAGAAGATCTTGGGATCATAGAGTGTAAAATTTTCTATTTATTTGTTCTGAAGACTTTACATGAAGCATCGAACTTGTAAAGAGCAAACTTGCCTAAATCGTGAGATATACGCAGAAGATCGCAGTTGAGTAGTGAAGTATCCGTCAATATTTCCAATTTTTTCTCGACAAGAAAAAAACAATGTCTGCATTTTTATAGAGCGAAAAATTCTCTACCAAACAAAAATAGAATATTACCTTTGAGCGCTGTTTCCGTTCTTCAAAGATGACAAATATAAGCTATCTCATTTTTTATGGACCATCCATTATCTATATAATTCTAGCCAGAATAAATTCCTAACATCTTCGAGATGAAAATTCTTATAAATGTGAAGAACACTAAAAAGTGTCTGCGATCGTTGTCTTTGTGGTTGTTTAACTACTCATTGACAATGTAAACCTCATATTGACTTCAAGACAAATTTTTTTTCTTCGATGGAAATTCAGCTTGGCATTGCTGAATTTCGAAACAGTAGTAGATTGATATACAGAGTGCATCATCAATAATACTACGATAAAAAAAATAAAATATTTCTGAGCCGGTTCAATCAAATGGAGTGATCTTTTTGTTCGCAGTAGAAGTTTATTCAAAGTAATTTTATTCATACGGATAGCGTAGACAAGTACTACTATCAAGTATTATTATTGGTATCATGAAAGCCATTTTACCTGTTATCTCAAGTAAGCAAAAATACATGTGCTAGCGTTTCATAGATAATTTTCGGGTTTAATTTAAGAGAATAAGATGGAACCTAAATAAACAATATTAATATACATAGAACAAATTTTCAGAATTGATTTGGTTTAAAGTCAGTAGTTACAAAATTTTGAATTTTCAAACATGAAATACTGGTTTTGGCAAGGAAGTTGATGTCCACTAAACTATAATAATACGTTTCACTTATAGGTTATAAATTTTAGTATTCAAACTGAGTATTAGTTTTAAAAACTTCTTCTATGTGTATTAATATAGTTCGTTTTGCTTTCTTATTATTATTCTCTTTGATGACAAATGGAAATCATTCATCTGACGCTTCATATGTATTTTTCTTAGTTGACAATAGGTCAAATTTCCTCAATGAAGCCAAAAATATAACTTGGCAGTAATATTTGCTTCCATTATCCGTATGAGAAAAAAAATCTTTCAATAAACTTTTAGCACTAATACAAAAATCAGCTCATTCGAGCAAACCGAACTGAAGATTTTTTATCGTAGTGCTATTAATGGCCTACCCTGTACTATCAAAAATGAACCATATAGACTGCTAACTTGTAATCTTCTTCATTCATGTTGATTCAGTAAATGAATGGTTTACAATACTTTCAATAGCTCATTTTTTTTGCAACTATTGATGATATATCTTTTGATATATTGAATGATGAAACTTTTTGACTTGTGGAAGTATAATCCGATTAGACATTTATGAGACTATTTATCATTATTTCTTTGATAGTAGATACAGAGGGCTGTAAAGTTGATAAATACTAATTTTATTGTATAACATTGACATGAGCTAAATATTTGGTTTTGATGGTTTTAGATGATGATTCTGCAAGTTCATAGAAAAAAAAATCAAAATTTTCAATTTTAAACAATGCATTATATATATGCTGGAATGATTCTTACAGAGCTTTTCTTAAGTTTTTGAGCAAATTAGCGAATAAAAAATGATATCGATATGTAGTTTTCATTATGACATAGAAGACAATTTCGGTGCAAACATCTATATAAAAAGCATAGCACTAATAAGACAAATCTGGTAGTAAACTTGATGAATCTGTTGAAGACTACTAATGCATCATTTTAGAGATTATCATATTCACAAGTTGGACTGATTCTAATTTGACATATCTTGATATTTTTCTCATCGATCACTGCGACACTAATTCAAGGAGAGACAAAAATGAAAAACGAATGCCGCCTTCAATAAATCCAAGCAAAAAAATGAATAAATCATTATCACAAAAAAGAAAAATCATTTGATGCACAAAATGACAAGCAGCTGCATCTTTTCAATTATTGACAATCAATTAAAGATGGTCTGTTTATAATACAAATAAAGATCTACATAAAACAATTTATCACTATTCTCATTGCAAAATAAACTTTTATATATGAACTGTAAAAGAAATTGTGATTTTATAATTATCAAAAAATATATTTTGTAAATAAGTATATATTCATTCTTGAACTAATATGATTCGATAAAAACATCAATACTGTATAGTAAAACTCTTAAATTTGAAATCATAAAGAAATTTCATTCATTGACGAAGTCATAGTATTCGAAAAATTGAACAATCTATTATCAATAAAATAAATCGTATTTCAAACAGGATAAACTATAGAACTTTTATCTAGACAAATATCAATTTTATCAAAATTGAAATTTGCAAAAATGCAATAACACAATTATTTGTGTTACATTATTAAAATTAATAATCGTATTACTTAAGAATGAAATCTTACAAAAAAAAATCCACAAATTTCAAGATATTATTTACGGAAGAATATTACTTATTGATAAACTTATTTTAGCATTATTATTAAAAATATTAGAACAACTTGACTTTCATTGGGTTGACTGTTGAAACTTTTAATAGTAATAAAATGATGTTCCGTAAGTTCGTAATTTTAATAGCTATTTTCGTATTTAGCAGATATTTCTATAATTGAAACATGATTAAGCACTATTGGTACTAGCAAATACCCGTGTAAGGATACAGAGGAAAAAAAGCAGCAACGGTGTATGACACTCGTCCATATGGTTACTTTTTGTTTGTGTAGCGCTTTGTATATCAATTATCATAGATGATCATGCCTATTTTGTATCAGCCAACTATACTAGCAAGCCATTAGTATTTCATATTAACCAAGACAAAGTCAACTATGAGATCATTTTTTATTGGATTACTTCTTTTACTTATTGTTTCATATTGGGCCCATATTTTTCTTACACGTGAACTTGATACAAATGAATTAGCTACTGTTGTTATTGACAATAGTCCTATTGGTAATGGTATATGTGAATGTCGATGTTGTCTTTTAAGTGGTACAATGTGTGAAACTATTATACGATATAGTATATCATTCAAGAAAGATTTTTCTTGTGATTTATGTACAAATGAATATTGTACTATGAATGTTAATGAAACTAAACAATGCGAATGGATGCATACAATGAAAGCCGATTGTTATCAATATGAACCTCGTCAGAAATCTTTATCGTCATTTGTCAATGTACGACCTATTTTACAATGAAAGTTTGTTTTTCTTTTCTATTTCTAAATTAATAAAAGTATTTTTGAGAAAATTTTAAAACTAAATATATTCTATGAAATGAAAGCATGTTCCTATGGAATCATCATTATTTCTTATGAAATACTATTAGGACACATTTTTTAGACTAATATCAAAATATACAGTACAGAGATAGAACCAGTCTGAAATTTTCACGACCATTACTGGTACCAGTCTCATCACTGATATAGTAGAAATAGTTTAAAATTATGCATTGGTACGAATTGAATTAATAAGCTGAGTTAGTCATTTTAGAAGTTTTTTTTTTTTGGAATGTTTTATCTCTTGATCATGATAAGTATCTAGGACTATTTTTTGTTGTTTTTGCGTTTTATTTATAACAATTTTATTTTTCAACGATGACTAATATAGTTTTGTGTAATATTTGAGTTGTATTAGTCATCTACTACCTTCATCGGAAATTTTCATGTTGATATTATTATCAGTGAAATGAAAGACAAAAATATACAAAAATATTGACAATATTGGTTGGATGACATCAACGATTGCTATATGAATAGCTGTATTATGTATTGATGATGAAATTCTGTTGATTCATATGACTTGCATTGCATTATCCAAATAGCAACAGAGATGCAGAACAGCGATGAGTCACTATATATACACTATGAATAGTTGCCAACGTGGCAAAAGAAAACAGACTTCCACATCGTAGACGAGACACGTCATTACATTTCGATGACGACTACATTTGGTTGCTGATTGTGCTCAGTGGTAGCTGCTTTCTTCTTTATTTGTATATAAGGTAAGTTTTGCGTCTTACACATGAATCAAAAGACACTAAAAATAAAATAAGAAAAACAAGATGAATCCATTTCTGTTTCAAACAAAAATCAAAAGAAAATTAATAGATAATTGTAATGAAACTTATTCAACATATGTGAATCAGAACTAAGAAATAATTCTTATCAAATGTTTTTGAAAAATATTTTATCTTTATCAACTACCTTCTATCTGCTGACTAAAGTGAATCATATATAAACTTTCAATTTAAGGCGAATATATTCAAATCTATCAAAATGATGATGGAAACTGTTTGTGATCCGTATGATCTTCTATTTGATGACGGACAAAAGTCACCAACATCAGACGGTTTACTTTTTGGTAATGAAATTATGCTCAGTGATTTTAATAATGACTCATCATTGATAAGTCCAATATCAAATACCATCGATAATGCAGGTTAATATATTCAATAGGTTTTTTTTGTTGTTTTAATATTTATAATTTGTTTTTTTTTAATTATTCAGAAGATCAATTTGATCCTGTTGCTTTTGAAGCATTTTTAAACGATTTTTTATCATCTGATCCATCATTGTTAAAGGAACAATCGATTGATCTTGCATCGACATCTTTTGAATCTGAACCAACGACACGTGAAATTGGTACTGATCCCATGGAAGAAGTACCAACAACACAACCAATTACTATTACAACAGCTAATATAAATCAATTAACTAAAACACCTATTATTCTTATTCAAACATCGAATAGAACTGCAATTGGAAGTTCATTACGAATAGAATCTGTACCATTGACAACAACAACAACGGTCCCAACTGAATTATATAATTTACAATTCGAGCCTTCATCATCAACTATAAGTGACTTTCCAATGGAAGACATTCTACCATTAACACCATCAAGCTCAAGTGAATCACCTGATGAAATAAGCTCAAATTCACCAGATAGTTCAGATAATGCTTATTCAAAAATGTTAACAAATTTTGATGTAAGTTAAAAAGCAAAAGAAAGAAAATCCATTTTTATGTTTTATATTATTTTTAGAATTTACCCACCGCAGGTCCATTAGTTTTAACTAATGAAGAGATAAAATTAATAAAACAAGAAGGTTATCAAATTCCAAATAAATTACCATTGAATAAAACTGAAGAAAAAATGTTAAAAAAAATTCGACGAAAAATTAAAAATAAAGTAATTAAGAAAAAAACAGTAGAACAAAACAAATAAGTAATTTTGTTTGGTTTCTTTTCAGATTTCAGCACAAGAAAGTCGTCGAAAGAAAAAAGAGTATGTTGATGCACTTGAAAAGCAAATTGCCAAATATGTTGATGAAAATAATACGCTCAAAGAACGTATGGCAACGATAGAAAAAAGTCAAAAGTAAGATATTTGAATAATATAAAATATCATGTAACTCAAAAACAAAAAGTTCAAATTAGCAATCGAAATACTTCAAAATATCTCTCGAAACTTATCAATATGAAGCCCAACATGAATACACAGTAGCGTAAAGATATTTTTCGTCGAGGGAAATAACGTTGTAGTCTCAAATGCCATCAACAACAAATTTTATGCCACATTAAAGTTCGCTGACAATGTAATTTATCAGTAACGAGAGATAAGGGTTATGGTCATTAGTCAGAGTCGAGTTCGGGAAATTTCTCACATTTCAGCGTCATACTGACATTGAACAAATCACTTTAATAACGTAGATCATATTAGAACTGATATTTGCCATTTGAGCTTATATTGGACTCACAAAGAGTTCAAAGTAATACTAATAGGATCCTAGAAGGGTACCTGACCATGAGCCTTTGCAGCCGATTTATAATCGTTTTACTGAATTTTCAAGCTAGTTGTAGGTAGTTAACCAAAGGACTTTGATCGTATATCAACAGCGGCAGTCATAGTTAGAGCCCGTCGAGTCTGAGATCAATCCAACGATCTCTAATCATGATTTGTGATGTTCCCATGGTTATGTTTGTGCGGAAGGGAGGGGATCTTCAAATCTTTACTCCTTCTAGATCATGTTTCACAAAGCCTAAACTTGCAATTCTTATTCATAGATAAGATTTTTCGTCCTCATATGATTAACTTTTTTTCATGATCTTTCGATATAATAGTTTTTCGATTTATTTAGAAAACTGACACAAGAGCGAGATTTACTTCGATCAATGATTAACAAAGGAATGCCTGGACCTAGTACAGCTTTAATGGTAAAATTATTTTCGTCAAAGAAATTCAATAATTCTTTTCTTTTATTCATATTAGGTTTTTGCGGTATTTTTTGCGGTTGTTTTTGGTATTTGGGCACCTATGACAAGTAAATCATCAACTGAAGATAGATCATTATCATTAGAAAACGCATTCACGCCATCAAATAATTATCAATCTGCATTTACATCACGAAAATCTATACTTGAACAACAAGAATCAACGCATTCAAATTATGTTACTGATAATTATAAATCTCGTGTACTTCTTTCAGTTGATGAACATGATAATCATCATCATGGACCATATTTACCATCAAAAAATAAATATCAATCAACATTTCAACAACAAACAGCGGCACCCGGTTATACTTATTCAAGTACAGTTGAAAAATATATGAATAAAAAACTTAATTCTGAACAATTAATAGAAGAAACACATAATGATAATTATAATTTAAAACGATCATTTATGGATGAATCCTCATCAATTGTTCATTCACAAGAACCAATATATAAAAAAAGACGATCAAATTATCATGTGAACGAAAACTTTGTTGTCATTGAAGAAACAAATGAAGAAATAGATAATGTTCTTAATGAAAGTAAACCGGTAAAAATTATTCGGGTTGAGCGTACAATACCAGCGATTGGAAATGATACTTTAAAATTAGCTCATCATAGTGCAAACAAATAACATTTTGAAACAAAGAATTTAGAACATAGAGTCTTTATTTTTTTTCTAAGAGTTCGTTGTAAACGTAATTGTGATTATTTCAAAAAAAACAAAAACTTTTTATTTGTATTCTCATGTATATAATTGAAGTTTTTCTTCTTAAAACTAATACTCTTCTTTCAATAAAAAGAACAATTAGTTCAAATAGTTTTTTTTTCTTGGATATCGAAATGAAAAATCTTGCTGAATGGCAAGAGAAATTTTTTATCTTAAACATTACTGCGAAAAGTTCTAAGTTATAGTTGGTTTTTAACAAAAAAGAAACACAAACTTTAAGAGATTAATAATAGACCGCCTTATACCTCCCAAAAGGCGACAATAAGATTCTGACTACGGAACGAGATATATCTTGTCCTGTAGAGATAGACTTCTCCTATCTAATGGTGTATGCATTAGCAGACTCTATCGCATACCTTTTGGCTCATTTTGCCATAGCCATGGTGAAGGTGGCGTCATTTATTGACGTGACAATGGTACACAATAGAATCCAATAGTACATACATCATTAGATAGAGGAGGTGTATCTCTGCAAGTCTACATTAATCCCGTTCTGTAGTCAAATTTTATAGTCGTCTGTTGTTTTATTCGAAATAATGTACTAGAGGTTTGAAAGCAGATTGATCGAATTTTTTCAACTTTAAGAGAACTGAAACTAGTCTATTTCACTCGTTTTTATCGATTTTCATGGTTTCTACGATTTAGAAATATGAGTCTGAAAGTTTCCGACTAACAAATTTCTAATCATCATCAAAATGTTACTTGTCAATGTGAAACTGTCACTGTATCATCATATAATAAGTTTTTCGGGTCATACTAAATGAAATGATTATGATCACAAAAAACTAGCTATTCACTAGAGGTTTATATCTGTGTGAAGAAGAGATTTTTCACTTCGAAATCTTGAAGTCACTTTTTTTGGATTATCTTGTACACATTTTCAAAAGTTTCCAATAGTTGGTTGTTTTATAGTTCATTTATTCATGACAGAATCAATCGAAGAATGTTGGTTAAAATTATGACATCTGATAACTTCGTGCAGGAGAGTAAGTATCTAGGTAATGAGAAGTCTAGTATAAAAATCGAAGTTTGTGATTCATTTTGTCTCTCTATCAGCCGTCGTAGTCTCATACGATTTAAGAAGTGTTTCAATTGTGCCAGATAATAATTTCAAATATAAAATAGCTAAAGGTATCCATTCTTGTAAAAAACTCATGTCTTCATTGAAAAAGTCAAGTAACAAGAAACATTGATATTATTTAATATTAGTGTTTGGATAAGACATTTTGAAAAACTTCTTCCTTTGTTTTTCTTATTCGCGTATATGGATTGTGAAAGGCACAAATAGAAAATGTTATTACTGGAAATTCCAAGAGTTTTAGGAGTATCACATGCTTTGTTTTCATGAAACTGTAGTAATAATTTTTTTATTGAAAGACAGCTAGTTTTCTGATAGATTAAATGAACCTGTTTTTTCTCATCAGCTAACTCAAGAATTTCAAGCGATCCGTTCGGTCCGGTTCTAAATTTGGTATACTATATGTATACATAGAAAAATAACAATTGTCGAGCGACATCATATATATTTAGTCGGAAATGAAAACAGTTTCAGCTAAAGAGAAAGCCATTTAATGTCAAAAACCTAATGAAATTGCAGAAAACGGTTCTTATTATATGATCAATAGTTAATATGTGTCAGTTGATAGATGAAGAGTTATACTAGATTAGTACGCTGGTAATCTCTTGTCAATAGGTGATCTGGTTAAAAGACTTTTTCGATCAAAAGTTTGAACTTAAAATTCTTTATATGACAGCATAGTGTTTTTTTTCCGAATAAGAATTTCTCTTGTTGTTGAATTAAATGTAAATTTATGATGAAATTAGATACTAAATATAATTTTCTTTTCTTTTTAGAATAGCAGTAACGATGATCCAGAAATAATAAATTCAAGAAAAATGAATGAAATCATCACGTTTAAGGAAATGAAGAATGTGAGTGTAAATATGAATTCATTTGAGTTCAATGAAGAGAAAATAACTATGAACAGCCGCAGCCACAACTTTACCATTTCTTGAATACGTTGATTTTTACTTCATTCGTCTTGAATGAGAAATTTCTCTACCGTGGGTATATCTCGATTCTTTCTGGAACAAAAAATGAATAATTACTTGAAGAATTAAATATGAACCTTTTCTCTCTTTATTATACTAATTTTAATAAAAAACATGAAAAAACATTACAATTTTGTTTTAAAATATTTGAGGTTTCTTCGCACAGATAGAACGTTAGGATGATTTTCAGGTAGTGAATTTTCTAATATTGTGAGAGCTCGTTCACTAAATGAAACTGCATTCAAGTAGTCATCCATTTTGAAATACGCAAGACTCATATTGTTGTAAGAAGTAACTAAATAAAGATAATTTGAAGGTGGAGCTTTTTCCCAGATTTCAAGTGCTTTTTGATGAAATGAAAGTGCATTCAAATAATCATTCATATCATCATACACCGAACCAATCTTGTAGTAGCATTGAGCCAAATCAGGATGATTTGAAGGAAGATTTTTTTGTTCGATCTCCAGTGCTTTTTGAAGAGATGAAAGTGCTTCCGAGTACTTACCCATGTTGAAATATGCTAAACCAATATTGTTGTATGAAGTAGCCAAATCATGATGATTCAAAGGGAGATTTTTTTGTTCAACGTTCAGTGATTTTTGATACCATGAAAGTGCATTTGAATAATCGCCCAGATTGTCATAAACCGAACCAATCTTGTTGTAGCATTGAGCCAAATCAGAATGATTGGAAGAAAGAGTTTCTTGTTTGATATTGAGTCCTTTTTTAAGGAACGAAAGTGCCTCCAAACAATCATTCATCTCGAAATACACCGAACCAATATTATTGTAGCATTCAGCCAAATCAGGATGATTTGAAGGTAGAACTTCTTGCCAAATTTTCAGAGCTTTTTGATGTGACAATAGTGCATTTGAATAGTCGCCTATGTTGAAATATACCAAACCAACATTGTTGTAAGAAGTAGCCAAATCGCAATGATCTGAAGGAAGACTTTTTTGGAAGACTTCCAGTGCTTTTCGATGATATAAGAGTGCATTCGAATAGTCACTCATATTGAAATACACCGAACCTATGTTGTTGTAAGAATTAGCAAAATCGGGATGATCTGAAGGAAGTGCTTTCTGACGAATATCCAATGCTTTTTGATGAAATGAAAGTGCATTTGAATAGTCACCCATGTTCGAATACGTCCCTCCAATGTTGTTGTAAAAAGTAGCCAAATCAGAATGATCTGCCGGAAGAGTTTTTTGACGAATTTCCAGTGCTTTTTGATGAGATGACAGTGCCTTCAAGCAGTTACCCATGTTGTCATGCACTAAACCGATGTTTTTGTAAGAAGTAGCCAGATGATGATGATTTGAAGGAAAAGTTTTTTCGCCGATTTCAAGTGCTTTCTGATAATATGAAAGTGCCTTCAAATAGTCTCTCATATTGTAATACGCCAAACCGATATTATTGTATAAATTAACAAAATAAGGATGAGTTGTAGGAAGACGTTTTTGGCAGATTTCCAATGCTTTTTGATAATATATAAGTGCCTCCGAATCGTCATTCATGTTGGAATACGCCAAACCGATATTGTTGTATGAATTAGCCAAGTGAGGATGATTTGAAGGACGACTTTTTTTGAAAATTTCTAGCGCTTTTTGTAAATATGAAAGTGCCTTCGAATAGTCTTTCAGATTGTAATATGCCATACCGATGTTGTTGTAAGAAGTAGACAAGTTAGGATGATTCGATGGAAGAGTATTTTTGCATATTTCGAGGTCTTTTTCATAATACGAAAGTGCTTTCGAATAGTTACCCATGTTGCTATACGCCGAACCAATGTTGTTGTAAGTAGCAGTTAAATCACGATGATCTGAAGGAAGGATTTTTTGCTTGATTTCCAGTGCTGTTTTATAAAAACTTAGTGCATTCGAATAGTCACCCATATGTTCATACACTAAACCAATATTGTTATAATTAGCAGCCAAATCAAGATGAATTGAAGAATCAGTTTTTTGTTTGATTTTCAGTGTTTTTTGATGAGAGGAAGGTCCACTCGAATAGTATTCCATGTTAGTATACACTGAACCATTATCCTTGTAAGAGATAGTCAAATCGGCATCTGTTGGAGATAGAATTTTCTGTAGTATATTATTTATTTGTTGATAGTAGGCGACGGCATCTTTATATTCACCTTGGGCAGTCTTGACACTTCCAAGTCCATTATAAATAGTAGCTTTTTCCCGATCATTCGTACTTTGACCAAGCAGAGTATTGTATACCTCTTGAGCTTTGTCGAGTTGTCCAAGTTGAATTAGTAGCATGCCTAAACGATTCCATCCGTCGAGATGGGGATAAATCTCTTTGCGCATTTGTTCGGTAAGTGCAAGCAGTTCTGGATCGTTGTCACTGGTCAATGTTAACTCGACTTGCCAAAGACGATCATTTCCATCGATTTGTTTTATTGTTCCAATGCGAAAAATGGAATGCATGGAAAAGAGAATTTCGTCTTCTCCTTTGAAATAGCTGACGTCACGAATGTTTGCGAAAGCAGTGGTTGATGCTGATGGATTGATAGTTATTTCAAAGAGAATACCTATTAGATTGGGATCACTTTGATTACTATCAGCAAAGATAAGTGATACTTCTCGATCAAGGCTAGTCGATAAAAAATTATTAAATGATAAAAGTCCACCTGGTGTCTTGACCAGTTCATCAAAGTCCATCCCTGAGAGTCCTTGACCACGATAAACAATAAATGAATTTGAAGACGAGTGTCTAGAGAACTGCTGTGCATGAAGTTCACCGATGTGATTATGGAGAGCTCGAATAAAAAATCCCATGTTGACGATAAGATCGACCTCCATCACGCGTAACGATCGATTCAGCATTGAATAAAGAAAACAATTGGAAGTGTACCACCATATCGGAACATGCTTGTTGTATTCCTGTTCGAGCTTGTCGACGGTTTTCAATTTGTCAGCATCGTTTGCGAACAGTTGACGACAACATGATATAAAATCATTGAAATGTTTATCTTGGAAATCAATGCTTAACAAGATTTCTTTTAATATTTGTGTGTACATAAATGATGGGTCCAATTCATCCAGATTTCGTTTGTGATTTTCATTACTAGTGGGAACCAAACTAATGGGGACCAAATTTTGATCGCATTTATGTGCAGCTTGTTGAAGTGTTTTACAGATTGTGTCAATATCTGTATATACACTCTTGGTTTTTGTCCATTGTTTGGTCCAATCTTCATATTTCACATAGTCTTTGCCCCAGATATAAATAGTATTGATTTGTGAAATGTCATGAATGATAGGAATAATTGTTTGCGGGAAGAAACCAGAAAAGATCATAAATATTTTCTCGTCTTGAATGTCAGTTATGAAATCCACGCATTCATCCACATCACTGAATAAATATATCTTGTTGACCACTTCTTTTAATTTGTTGATACTATTGAAATAATCGTCATTATTCATGCCATTAATATGATCATCGAGCCACACCAGCAGGAAATTCTGAGTCATACGACCATAAGAAGGAGGTTGTGGCTCTATGCTCGTAAGTTCAGATGATGTAGCAGCAGCAACAGTTGTTGTCGTTGTCGGCTTTTTCTTTGTGTCCATAGTGGTTGTAGTGTTAAATCTATGAAAAAACTAAAATAAAATGACCTGAACAAGTTATAGTATATTAGAATATTTATCGATATGTTTAAATTTGATTTTGCTTGTTGTTACCGTTTTAATTCTGTTTTCTTTCCATTTTACTTAAGTACCTCACTCTCTTTTCTTATCTATGGCTTTCTTTAGTGTCACAACGGCACGTACAAGTGCAGAAAAGATTTATTGCAACATGATTTCATATATGGCATTATATTTGACTTTCTTTTAGATGATGTATGAAAAAATTCTCTCTCCTTCTCCTTGTGTTGCTATAACTGTAGAGAAAACTTTTAGTCCTTCCACATTAGATTCTACATACATATAATAAGGATCCTTCAACGGTTCACTATATTTTTCCTGAGGATACGACCAAATCCTGAAAGAAAAATGTAGTCATAGAATTCCAAGGTCTCGACACGATTTAGAACAAAATCTTGGGATGATGTGGAGCAGCTTTCTACTGTTTTTATATCAGAATCCTATCAGGATTGCCATAATTCCTATTAAAAAAGAAATTTCTGTCTAAATCTTAGCAGGATTTTCTAAAGAGATCAGAAGGTAAATGAAAATATAGAGTATTGATCTTTATACCTTATATCGACAAGTCGACCAGTTTACCCCGCTACATTGTGCCATGGTTTATATATAACTGAATTGTTAACTTATAATTGAATTGTATGTGAACACTAATTATCTCAAAATATTTTAAAAATAGAATATCATGTCGAACATTGTTCTTAGTTTGGCACTAGTGCATTTCGTCGCACAACACTTCGTCGCGATTACTTCGTCACAATCACTTCGTCGCAGAACAATTTTTTTTCGTTCTGTTCGTCGCAGAACAATTTCTTTCGTTCTGTTCCTCTCAATTAATTCTTTTTTTAAATATAAACAAATAAAATAAAATAAATTAAAAATTCTAAAGGATGTGTACAATAACAATAGACAATTGATTGTTCTANACTAAACGATTCGCCATGAAATTCTGCATTAAGTAAAGTATGAATGATGCAAAACTGACTCTTATGCGCTTCTGTCCTTTATTACATGATTTGGTCTTTGAAACATTGATGATTGCTTTACTAGAAGTCAATTAATATCATCTGGTAGTGTTTATGGAGGTTTTAAGATGAAGAAGCCCGATGAGTTTTTTCCGTATGAATTAGGAAAGGTGATTTTGATGCTGAAGAAATTATTCATTTCATATAAATGAAAAATCCAGGTTATATTAAAATAATTATTGATGATATCAAGACCCATTTGAAATGAAAAGATTTCATGCATGACAATAAAAAATTATTTAATGCATCAAACCTTCGTCTATTTATTGCTTTCATAATGTAACAAGCACCCCTTATAAATGAGTTTTGATTTAAATAGTAGCAACATCGGCATATTTGATTTAGTCTTGTTCCTTATCATGAAAGTTGTCTAGATTTTGTGACGTTCATTAATCAAAGTGCAGTAGATGCCATATTAGATGTAGAATAGAAATTAAAAAAATTGAAAAGTTTCGTATTTCAATGGATATTGCTCCAGTTATATCAATATTCAATCAGGGTGTGGATGTGGCTATGGTTGTGTGGCGCAGTTGAAAAACAGACTTACACCTAAGTGCACACATCCTCCATGAAGAAAAACAATATAATAGAAACTTTTCGCGGAAATTTTTTTTTCTTTATTCTCTTGTTTCGGAGAAAGTACAGCATGTTTTCGATTGTTATTTTGTGATTTTCTTCAAATTAGTGTGTTTTAACAAGGCTTTGTTTGTGTAGGAAAACCATTCATTTTAAGAAACCATTTAATACGTCTGCATACCATCACATCATGCTTAATTTATATACTCAGCTAAATAAATGAAAAGCTGGTCAAAACAAAATCGACGGATATGCAGATTATGCCGAGCGAAAAAATCACCAAAAAGGTTTGTTTGAGATTTGTTTATATTTTTTCGAAGGTTTTGTTCATGCCAGTGTGGAACCGTTTTATCGATTATCGGCAGCTGTTATGTGTTCCTTATGTTCGCAGCAGCAGTTGCGATTCCTATGGCAATAAGTCTCACGAATGCTAATAAAGAATCGAACACTACTACGACTGCAACAGTGGTTCCTTAAGGTCAGCTATTAGTCAGGAGTTTGATATTCGATTAGAAGTGCTTCTTTAAGCTGTGTGTTGATCAGAAACAGGAATATTAGCTGTGGAACTATATCTCCTCTGTTGACTTAGAAATTAAAAAAAAACGAAAGTAAAATCGAAACTAGTCACTTTTATTTACTCTATCTAAATGTGCAAATCAAACATTCATTTGGTCGATGTAAAGTCGAGATTCTACTCATCTATAGACAGCAATAAAAAGTGAACTTCTTTACAAAAAGGATCATAGAATTCACCGTCCGTTGTCGGTCTACTTTTCCCCTAATGTTTTTTTAATTTGACCAAGCGTAATAATCTACACTAGGATCACCATAGGTGCAATTTACTTTAAGTGTCACGTAGATAAGTATCATGACCGAGACTCCTAAGAGAGAGTCTACACCTATTGATGAATCGTCTTCGCATACAGTTAGCCAGCAAAATATTTAACGGGATGTGTACTCGTCAAAATTCTGATGCATGCTACAATACAGCAAAGACACCTACTTAGTAATGTGGAAAATTCATTTCGTCTTGGTTTTGATACCTACGAAATTCAGCATCTATAACGATTACATTTCGAGTAATTATTATAAATTAGTGATATTTTGAAAATATTTGGAAACAACTTGTATACTTTCGTGTGATATATGCATATTTCAGACTGTTCAGAGAAAGAACGTGGAATAATTTCGAATTGAACACCAAATTTGAAATTTCAAATGGGTTTTTATGGAATTTTCGCAGCTTCATACTTCCAATTTTCCAAAATATCTCACTTTGACAAACTGATTCAATATAACTTACTGAAACATTTTAATGAGTAGCAAAACAGAAACGTCATTTACCTACAAGATTAAGCTTAATATTTTTTTTTATCTAGTTAGATTACAATATCTATTTGAGTTGTGACCAGACCTTGTTCTTCCGAGAATAATTCTGAACTCTCAATCGAAATATGTTTCGTACTTATCATGTTCAGATGGACGAACAGAACAATCTTTCGCTTTTGCTAAATTACCTAGCTTTCTACTTACTCATAAAGAGATACATAAATATATTTTTTCCTACATTGAAATAGTGTCACGATCGAGATGTGATAATTGATCTATCTGTTTGCTATGTATTCTGTCTAGAAAAATCGAAACCTCTAGATGTTGTGTTCTGGAAAACTTCTTTTCACATACTCTTGAGACTCATTTAATTAAGTTCAAGTCGCAGATAAAGCTGGCCGAAGATGGTTCGGTTTATTGCCTAGGTGAAACTAGCCATTGAGGACGTCAAGAGATTACTTTTTGCTCGAACCCACGATGTCTTTCCCATGAGATGAACCTTCGAACTACTGTAAAATGCTTGAAAGATGAGACTTCGAATAAGCAAAGTCTCGAACTCCGAAGTGTCAAAGCAGCAAAATCTTGAATAAAATAGCATTTCGAATAGTCGAAATTTCGCAAATCAAATCTCGAAAGATGTCCTCGCATTCTATTACATCTAAGCCAGTTTCATCTAGACATTATTACTGATCGAGAATTTTTCTTTCATGTTTGTTCGTCAACTGTAGAGAATGTGGATAGGTCAAGAAACTAGCCAAACCCATGCCCACACCCTTCATGCAGAGCTGAACTATGCATTATTTAATACCGAAATAAAGTCATTCGTGAAGCATCCAAATACATTTTTGCATCATAAATCGATAACTCATACATATAGAAGAGTGAGCTATGTAGATTTTCCCATAATAGGACACTTCGAACTGAAAACTCTATCAATCGACAACCCATTCTATAATTTATCCTTAGTGAGAATTTCAACTCAATCGATTCATGTGTTGCTGAGCACTGATATAAATATTGTTCTAAAAAAGCATTAAAATCATATACTCAGGCTATTAACTATGTTCTCTAATTTCTCAATGTGTCGAAAAGAGGGAGATAAACAACATGGAGCTTTGACGAATTCTATCAGCTCAAAACAAGCTACCAAAAATGAATAACTTTCAACTTTTATAGGCGAAGTTTGTGCAACAAGATAACTTAAATTTCGTTTAGGCATTTTCATTTTGTAGTTCCGACTGGTATTTTACATACTTCGTTCACAAAAAGTATGATTAGAGTCAAAATCAATAACATATTCGAAATTATTATCGAAAACTAGGTCGACCTATATTTCTTTCAAAGTTTTGCATCCCACTTTTTCCCAGATGATCATGTCACTGATGTCCCCACTGAGTGCAGTGAAAAGAACTCAATCGGATTAAAATATCATCTGAACACTGAAACACAAATTCTAAGCTGATAAAACGTAACTAGAAAACAAAAGACCGGACAACTTAACAATAACAATACTATTTTAGTTCCATATTTACGGTTTTTCACTGTATTCTGTAGGATACGCCAGCTGAATTTTTTATCGAAAAAAAAACTCATACAGGAGACTTCCGAACGCATAAATGTCGACTCACTTCTTCATATCGATTCTAATCATGATATTGTTTTTCATTCAAACCGTACCATCTTCAAATGAAGTCTGTGAAAAACCATGTCAAGTCCGAAAAAAAAATCTGTCTAAACAAATTTAACATGTTTCAATAACCAAATATCATTTCTAAAAAACATGCGAACATCAATAAATTTTTATGTCTATCTTAGACAAATCCCAACATAAGTAGACAACTCACACAGTCTCAATTCGCGTTGTGTTGCTAAAGGAAAACTTACTCAGCCCAATCATTAGCGCGCGACTGACATATTCATGATGCAATAATCCTTCAGAATAGATTCAGCAAAATCGCACCTGCCTGCGTCCTCAATACCTTCACTTCATTACTAAACAATTCATAGTGAAATTCTGCATCGAAAGAATCATACACCAAGAGAGACTAGAATAACCCAAACAAAAATGATAACAGGCATCTATTATTAACTCATTTTTCCTTTACTGTTCTAAACAGCACACGAAGTACCACTTCACCATGTGACATCAGTTTTTTCACAAAATCTCACACACATTACTCGTTATAAGTAAAACACCGAGAGCTAAGTGATATTAATCCCAACGTTTATTGTCACAACCACAGCTATCCAGTTTCCAATAATGAATACTGCATTCATCAACGCCTCAAACACAACAACAAGTCCTATCACCACTACTAGTGCTTCATCAATCAGCGGGCCCACCACCAACAATACCCGTACCACCACCACCACCACAACAACAACAACAGCAATAACAACAACAGGGACAGGTAGGTTATTCTTACTGCAAATCTTATCAGTTTTCTGTTATGTATATCATAGTGGTGAATTGCACTTCAACTGGGCGAGGAAGCGTCTTGACAGTTAGTGGAGCGAATCCTAATTCTTGGACCCAATATCGATTTAACGTGACGCCGGTGAACACGTCGCCTTCAATTATTTTTGGGTTTCAAAATGAGAACAATCGTTTTTACTATTTGGACTCAGTATCTGTTGTTTCTGTCAGCTCACCTAGTGTTGAATTATTGAGCAATCCGGGCTTTGAAAGTTCAACAGCAACGCCAACAGGTTGGACACAATTGTGTACGAGCACATGTGGCTGTTCGAGTGGAGTGATAACATCCGGTTCTGTCTGCTATCTTTCAACGGGCAATTCCTTTATGGATAATTGTCTCGCTCCCTCGGGTATTGATTTTTTGGCTCAATCATTCACGGCATTGATTGGCAACACATACACACTTTCGTTCAGGCTTGCATTAGGTGGCTCGGGTATATCTTCGTCGAATAGATTTTACTTGGATTTTTTCTAATTTGTAGACATTAGATGGGGACAAGTATTAGTGAAGAGGACATCTATATACACTTCGCCCACACGCGAACCTAAGCCTTCTCATCTAAAAGTTCTTATTGTTCCAGATGTTTTTGAATTTTGCTTTGTAGATTCTAATTGGCTTTGCACGCATTGAATTACGTTTATCGATTGACTGAAATTTCGAATCATCTAAATTATATTTATTACCAAGTATTGCTACAGAAATTACTGAGTTAGTAGCCACAGAATCTTGTGATACATTGCCTTAGAGTGCATGTTTGGTCATCTCTGTTACAACGGAGGAGGAATCTTTTTTGTTTTGTTTGAAATAAAGTAATCTTGTTTTTTCTTGACTTGATTTGTTCGATAGTTGATTTGAGCAAGATACATGAAACATCTAAAGCAAATCCTGATTTTTTTTTGTTATAGAACTAAACGAAAAGATTTATTGTTTTCGGTGAAAGATATAAAAAAAACCGAAGACAATGGTCTACATAGATGTTTGTTCAAGAGTCATTGATTTGTTATGATGCATCCACATTACTCTGAGTATTCTAATCGATTTTCATTTTTGCATCGTCAAGAGGAAGAAGCAAAGATGATTTGTAGCGTATATAGTAATAGAAAATAGAACTATTCTACTTGACTACTCAAAAATATGAGCCATGTCTTTTGTTGATGACATACGTCATCTAGTGGATGACTTCAGTTTTGACATGGTGTGTTCCTTTTTCCAGGAAATTCAAGTAAAATAACTCTGAGGAAAACCTCAGGGAAATATAATTCAGTTCTTTGATACGTAAGCGTAGAAAACTGATTCTAATATAAATAGTATATTGTAATGAAGTGTATAATTTTTAGGCTGAGTCTGGATATCCATCGGACTACCGCTGACTAATCTCAAATGCTTCATTGAGTAACTTCAATATTAGCATTAGAGATTAGCGCTATAAGGTGATTGTTTTTTTTTCTTTGACTCCTAAAATATATTTATAATGAAATGTTAACTAGCTCACAAATGCGCAACTAAGAAGAGGATAAAGTCGATATAAAGGCGTGAGGATGGGGGTATTGTTGTAGATATGGCTCTTGTTTACGCCCATACCCTTCATAACTCAAGCAACCTCCGAAGATATGCACTTCATTTCTATATAGTTGTCATAGAAGAATTAAACTTCCTTACCCAACCCAACACCAGACTATGAATTGTATAACTTCAATTGAATTTGTAAAATCCAATGTCAGCTATACATCATAGACTTTTTGTCTAAACCTTTGTAGCAGTATTGTTTAGTTTGTATCATTGATCAAATAATGATGTGCAGAAATTTGAATCTCCTGGAAATAGGAAGTTATCATATCCTCGACTCAATACCGTATCGAGTGGTTCCACGACCAATGATATCACAGTTCATTCCATATTGAAATGGTGAAACTTATAGTAATTCTCATGATGTATTGGTCTCTAATCAGTTTTCGCATTATTGAATTGTACAAGTTTTGTCTTACATGACCTGATGCGACGACAGTTCTATTTTGTAATGATTCGAATATATTTCTGGATGTGGATGTTGGTAGTCTCAGTAATTAGTGCGCCATAAGATAATGAACCTATATCGTAATACTAATCCGATTTCATTCAGCGCTACATCCCTAAAACTTTCAGGACAGACTCATCGTCTCATGAGTATTTCCTGCTAAAATTTTTAAATGAATTGATCAAAATCATCATTGAAAAGATTCATCGTACTAAAAACCATAATTTCCTCTTCAACAGACATTCTTAATTGGAAGACAATATGTCAGTTATTTTAAAGTGATTTCTAACAAAATTCCAATTCAAAATAGTTATGACATTGGATGTTTGACCTGTAACTTGAATGAATATATTTGTATCAATATAGTTGATATAAGATGATCGTAAAAGGAAGATGATGCTTGAATCATAAGTCCAATACATGTGAACCCATGGAGGGCGTGTCGATGTTTGTCATCAGAATTTTTTGTCGGACATATGCATCCAAAATATCCACTCGATATCATAAATAATGGCAGGACTTCATGGAAGGCAGCTAAATTTGTCCACGACTGTAGTATGTTGCAAAATTTATGCTATAAACAGTTAATAATATGAAATGTTTAGTAAAATTTCTTTTTTACTTTTAAAAAATAATTTTTGTATGTAATATTATCTATCAAAAAACGATAAATGCATGTGAAACAATTATATGAATGGTTTTATTTCGAAACTCATATCAAATAAAATTTTAATACATTTGTATGAAACATGAGTAATTATGAACTAACAACTTTTTGTCTATTCTTCTAATGATAAATAAAGTCAATGATATATTCTTTCAATTTTGTTTTCAATGTTTATTTAATCTCTATTGTAGTGAATGTTTTATATTTCGAATGAATATTTTATGCTACCAATATACAGGATATTCCACATGTCCGCTGTAAAAACAAATGTGAATATCTGTTAATCAGTTGAAGACGTTTAAGTAGTTTTTTTTTCTTAGAATATGATAGTATGTTCATTGATATTTTATTCTATATATTTTATGATGATCGTCTGTAGTTACAAATATTAGAATCCAAATAGTTTTATTAATGATCAATTTTGAGTCACACATAGTTGCGAAATGAAAAAATTTGAGTCGAATTCAGCACACAAACGTAAACAACATTAGAGATACTTTTCAATACTTTTATGAAATTATTATAGTATCAGATCGAAAATGCTCTGAATTCACTTAAAAAATTGCAGAAGAAAAATATCGACGGCGTTCATCATGTTTGTGGAAAAATCACTATTGATTGTATCGGGCCATTACAACACCAATCTTTACTTCGGGAGCAATAATAAATCGCATTATGACTGAATATCTTCCAATGAAGACATGAAAAGTATAATCTGTCCAACAACTTTATCAAGGATATTTACAAGATTGAGTTGAGATTATATAACTTTTATATCATTGTTAGAGGATATGAATAATCAGGAAAACTCTTGTTTTTTCATTTGAGGCTGCTCCTATTTAAATAGTTTATAAATAAATATACAGTGAAAACTAATGTATATACAACATATATCAAGATCTGACTGAACTCAAAAATGAGAACATATAATAAAAATTAATTAAAAAAAAAACAGAACTTTCTTTTGTGTTGTTTCGAATACTTCGAAATAAATCGAGTCATATTCTACAGGAGATAGTAATCATTTAAAGGATTTTCTTTTAGATTAAATTATTTGAAATAAAACTTGATCGAACATACGATCATATTAGAAAACAAATGCACATAAATCGCTTGAATATTTTAGAGATATCGGGACATAAAAAAATTGTTAATTAAAAAATAAAGTTGAACTAATATAATGTGTTCGTATAGAGAAAGGTATTATAATGAAACTATTTTTATTGTTTAATAATTTTAAAAACAAAGAAGTTTTATTTCGTTATTTGCTAGATAAAATATACATAACTGCTTTAAACACAACTTTGGAACATTTGCTATACATTACAGAGGAAGAGATCAGCATAACCGAATTAAAAAAAAAACAAACTATTCACTCTTATACTGTAATAATACATGCAAACAATATTGGGCTTCTTATAATCATATTTCTTCTTGCTTTGTTCGATGTTCATGTGTATTAAACTTATCTACTTATTGAATCTGGTTCATATTTTTTTGAACGTAGTTAAAAATGAACATTTTCCCTTTGCTTATAAACAACACTAAGTATCATAGAATATGATATCGTAATTAAATAAATATTTCAATGGTTTTAAAGAAAAAAAATCGAAATGAATGAGATTGAACTGTTCTAAAAAAAAATACCATTGTTCAAATTAAATCCATTGATTTGAATAAAATAATATAGATCAATCGGTTGATTGTAGAAAGGTCGAAAATTTCTTTAGATCGTGTCGCTGGAATTGTAGATGTAATAGCTCGAAATGCTTTGTTAAATCCAGTATCTTTAAAATCAATGAAAACAATTCGCTAATTAAGACTAAACACATAAGAAAAATATTTGCTTACCCATTTCATGTTCATTTACTAACACATCTATTGCTACAATCGAGGGTGTAGCTATGGCTATGGAATGTACGTCTTCTCTTCATTCTCACCTATACCCATCTAGAAAAAAAATTACGTGTGCTTAGAGTCATCATTAATTAGAAACATCAGTTTTTTTTTATTCTTTTCCTTCAATATTTTTCATTTCTACGGCACACTAATCTGTCTATCATTGACTTCAGATACATTTTAATTTCATATCAAAATTAATGAATCATTTCTTATTAATATGAATAGAAAAAAAAAAGAAATCCTAAATATATTCTAAAAAAAAATAATGCATTCTACTGGATTATTTTGAGTTCATATTTATTTATCGTCTACTAATTTTTGCTAAAAGACCATATTTTGGTCGCATTGTAATTTTTAAATCCGGTACTATTTTTTGTCCTGGTATAATTTCAAAGTTACATCGTTGAACAAACATAGCTAAAATAATTTTTGCTTCTAATATAGCAAAATTTTGTCCAATACAATTACGTGGACCGATAGCAAATGGTAGAAAAGCAAATGGATGAAGTAATTTTGGTTTCAAACCTGTTTTAGGATCACGCATCCAACGTGTATAATCAAATTCTTCTGAGCGAGGCCATAAATCACTTCGACGATGAAGAACATAGTTATTCACAATAATAGTTGCTCCGACGGGTATACGTAATTTATTCTCACTGCCAATTGTATGTTCTCGTATGCAATAACGTGTAAAGACTGCAGCCGGTGGATAAAGACGAAGTGTTTCATTGATTATAGCTTCACATATGACTAATTCTGAAAGATTTTCATTCGTAGGTTCTATACCATTAGGTAAAACTCTATCGATTTCTTCTCGACAAGCTTCAAAAATATCGTCATGAGTCATTAAAACATAAAACATCCATGTCATAAGATTACCAGTAGTTTCACTTCCAGCTAATACAAATGTAAGAGCTTGATCTTTAATTTCTTGATCAGAAAATGGTTTTCCTTCATTATCAACAGCTGAAAGAAGTAAATCAAGAAGATCAGGACCATTAGATAGACTACTTGAATGTCCTTGTCGTCGATCAGCAATTATTTTATCAACCAACTCAGCTATCATTCGACCTCCATTATCAACAATAGTTTTCTTCCAGAAAGGAAATTTTGATATAAAAGGTATTTGATTAATCATATGTAATGAACGATAGAGAATAGCTTCAAGTACTTCACCAAATGTTTTATTAATAATCTCTTGAGCATTTGTAATTGTTTCAACACATGTACCAAATGCACTCGATGCTATAATAGATAGTGTAAGTGCATTAAATTGATTTTGTAGATCAATTGATATTTGTTCTTGTTGATCTAAAGTTGATGTTTGAAAAAGTCTTTGAATAGTTTTAGCAGTTTGATCGGTCATAATTGGAATCATTGATTTAAGATTCGTATGATAAAAAGCAGGATTAATCATACGTCGTGCTCGTTCATGTTCATCACCTTCAGCTACTAATAAATTATGTTTACCAATAATAGGAACCAAGACAGTATCAAATAAAGGTGGTTTAGTATAATTTTGTACATTTGTTCGACTAAATATATCGGCAAGTAAATCCGGTTCACTAACGACAAGACGTGTTAATGGACCAAAACAGAATAAACATATATTTCCATATTTTTGTGCTAAAGATTCAAGAAAAGCCATAAATGTGTCATTCTGTCGATATCGACGGATTTCAGGAAGTTGACCAATTAAAGGCACAAATGGTTTACCCTTGATACCTTGTGCACGAAATATATCATAGATATATTTCTCAGGGCGAATTATTTTTAAATAGATAATAGCAATAGTGACTAGGATAATAATTACAAATATGTAGAATACAATTTGGAACAACATTGCAATAATAATTCATAAGGTAATAAATTACAGGTAATTTTTACATTCTCTATAAAATAAGACATAAAATATAGGCAATGTTTTTAAAATGTAAGCAGGTTTAGTTTTGGTGCAAGGTGGGCAGATTTTATGTCACGAAAGAAAGAAAAAAACAAGTCAATATATTTATCTGGATATTAGTATTACTAAATGCATTTTTATATATGTTCTTAGGTAGGGGGCATGACCTTGACGAGAAAACAACTGCATGTCTGATAATATTTTCGAGCTAAAATATATTTTGATAAAATGATTCGTTTAATTTGGTTTTTTTTTCTTCGAAGAAATCTACTTATTATTTATATTCGATATATTCTTTAGTTTACGGTAATATAAAAATCTGTTTTATCACTTTTTTTTACTTTCTTTTTTCTAATAGCTTGTGTCATTTAAAATGCGACTAAAAATTCTTCGAGCGTTTTAATCAAAATAATTTTTACAATCTTTTTCAATTTATGTCTCTGTCGTCAGTATTTACTCGGGTCCGAATATGAAAGTTCTCTGTCAATTCAGGTCCGAAGATTTTGGATTCGATAGGCTCTAGTCGTTTGACAAATATGTAGGGTGCGCCAGTCACCGAATACAAAAAAATCGGAAAAAAATATCCTGTATCATCCGAGCGACAAACCAATTTGGATTAGAAAAAAATTCATTGAGAGCATCAAAGTACGATTTGATCGAATCTGAAAGTTTTACATTCTACGAGCTCTAATTAATAGTGTAGTAAAAGTAACATATGTCAGAATAAGATTAATTAGAATTATCGCACTTATTAAAAACTTAACAAATTTACAATCAACTGCATATAATATTAAATCATTGATATTTATTTTAATTTTGATGCTCTAATCATGTCAATATCTATTCAGTTGAAAGTAATACCAACAGTATCAAATACTTATTTTATTATTTCCCCTAATAGCCATGTGATATATGATATTTCATCTTTTATATGAGGAAGAAATTTTCTAATTTTCTTTTAATCTTTAGATGTGGCGACTGCTCTCTATCTATTTCTTCCAGAATTCCGCAAGCATTCAATTGGTTACAAATCATTAGACAATTTTCCAAATATGTATGTAAAAAAGTTTTTTTTTTCAAATATTTTTGTTGAAAATATTTGATTAACGAATTATTGAAAAATATAACCTCTTAAGGATGTCAAAGAAACGTTCTGAATAATTAAGGAATAAGTGGTATTATGACATTTCTAATGATTTATAATAAGTCTTCATAAGATGCAAAATAGTAATCTAAAAACTTCACTGCATATTATTTGTCAGTGCACATGTTTTATTAGATATTCATAAAAAAACTGTAAGAAAAATTTATTTATAAGTCAATATTGATATTCGAATTAGATGCACTGTTCACATAAGTCTATTGTACTTGATAAATATCCATTAATATCTAACGTTTATTAATTTTTGCTAAAAGACCATATTTAGGACGCATTGTAATTTTAACTTCGGGTATTATTTTTTGTCCTGGTATAATTTCAAAATTACATCGTTGAACAAACATAGCTAAAATAATTTTTGCTTCTAATAAAGCAAAATTTTGTCCAATACAGCCACGTGTACCAGCAGCAAATGGTAGAAAAGCAAATGGATGAGGTAATTTTGGTTTCAAACCTGTTTTAGGATCACGCATCCAACGTGTATAATCAAACTCTTCTGAGTGAGGCCATAAATCATTTCGACGATGAAGAAGATAACTGTTGACAGTTATTGTCGTTCCAACAGGTACCCGTAATTGACGTTCACTGCCAATAACATGTTCATGTATACAATGACGCGAGAAAAATGGTGCCGGTGGATAAAGACGAAGTGTTTCATTGATTATAGCTTCACATATGACTAATTCTGAAAGATTTTCATTCGTAGGTTCTATACCATTAGGTAAAACTCTATCGATTTCTTCTCGACAAGCTTCAAAAATATCGTCATGAGTCATTAAAACATAAAACATCCATGTCATAAGATTACCAGTAGTTTCACTTCCAGCTAATACAAATGTAAGAGCTTGATCTTTAATTTCTTGATCCGAAAACTGTTTTCCTTCATTATCAACAGCTGAAAGAAGTAAATCAAGAAGATCAGGACCATTAGATAGACTACTTGAATGTCCTTGTCGTCGATCAGCTATTATTTGATTAACTAACTCAGTTATCATTCGAGTTCCATTATCAATAACGTTCTTTTTCCAAAAAGGTAATTTTGGTAGAAGTGGTAATAAATTTATCATATACATCGAACGATATAGAATAGCATCCAATACATTGGCAAATACTTGACACATAACATGTTTTGCATTCGTATCTGTTTTGAGATCTGAACCAAATGCAGTCGATACAATTATTGAAAGTGTAAGAGTGTTGAAAAGAATTGGCAGATCAATTGATTGATTTTTGTGTTCATGAGAATCTGACGTCATAAGTATTGATTGAATAGTTTTAGCAGTTTGATCAGTCATAATTGAAATCATTGATTTAAGATTCGTATGATAAAAAGCAGGATTAATCATTCGTCGTGCACGTTCATGTTCATCACCTTCAGCTACTAATAAATTATGATCTCCAATAATCGGAGCTAAGATTATATGAGCAGTTAGTGATTTCGTATAATTTCGTGCATTTTTTCGATCAAGTATGTCAGCAAGTAGATCAGGTTCATTAATCATAAGACGTACTACAGGACCAAAACCAAATATATATATATTTCCATGTTTTTGAATTAATTTTTGATGAAAATCCATGGGTGAACCAAATTTTCGAGATCGACGAATTTGTGGAAGTTGCCCGATTAATGGTACAAATGGTTCACACTTAACACCTTGTTCACGAAATATAGCATACAAGCGTTTTTCTGGATGAATAAGTTTGTAATAAATAATCACAAATGTGAGAAAAATAATTGTTACAAATGTATATAGAAGAATTTGTATTACCATCATGATATTATAAAACTATTGTTAAGCATGTTGATTTTAAGACTTAGTGACACGTATACAACATGATTCATCGTTGTTTTTATCATCATAGGTATTTGACGTTCTTTATCGGTTATACTGACATAAGATCGAGTGTGTTATTATTTTTGATTTTTACCTATCGAACTTTTTTTTTAGTAACGAGTTAACTACCCGAATTACAATTGCTCACTTGAACTCACATTGAGCTCACGAAGAAGTCTCAGTAAGATATCACCATGGCTAAGTAGCTACGTTCTTCAAGACATATCCATAAGGTACTGTGGGCAAAGATCCCTATTACCCATCTATGAAATAACCCTAGGCAAGTTACTAACGGCTGTTTGTCTAGCACTTGGTCCCGAATCTGCTAGGATCCGGATCCAAAGAACTTGAACCAGATGAGCTCTAGTTCAAAGCTACAGCTAGTATTAATTGTAGGAAAGATATCAGCCTATTGAGTCTGTCACTAGAAACTACCTCATATCTCTGTGTAGCTGAAAAGTAGGGATGTTCTTCTTCTTTTTCGATAAGACTAGAGAAAGTTGAACAGGATTCGTGCCCGTAGTTTTTTACAGCCAAGCTATATCCATGTTGCTGAATTTTCGACCCATAGGTATGCCTCATAACGTTTAGAATATCCTGCAAATTTCAGCCGAAAGTTGGAAATTCAAAATCTTGATAAAAGAATATTGTTTTCGGCTGAAAACTTTTACGATATTTTAAAGATCGTTAGATCTATCTCTACAATCATAACTCAGCTCTGAAAGCTCATAAGCACGAGTACTTTTAAGATTTTTCTAGTGTCTTACTGAGATCTTCTTGTAAGTCCAATATAAGTTCAAACAGTAGATTAAAATGCGGATATTTTCATTGTAAGAATTTTAAAAAATTATTTTTATTTAATTTTTGTTTATCTATTAGAAAGAATAAGTAGAAGAACGTAAAAGCAAAAAAAAAAAAAAAAAGAGATTATTTTAAAATGATCACTACTTTTGTTTTCTGTTTTGAGTTTTAGTCTTTTGAAACAAACTAAAAAATATTCCATTAATTATTCATAATCAATTGTAATGATTAATGAATATTCTGATATCGTGGTTGTTGAAACATGGTATGAACATGATTTGACTTCATTTCGATTTTTTCATAGTAGAAAATAGTCTAAAAGAAAAAAAAATAACTTTTTATATTCAAAAAATCTATCAGGCAAAACATCATACGAAGATTATCATAGCAGTACCAAGAATAATTGAAATTATATTCCACGTTAAAGCATAACGAGAATAACGTTGAGCTTTATCATGAAAATTTACATCAGCTTTAGCCGAACTTTTTAGTGAATAAGCCAATGCAATAAGACCTTCGAACAAAAACTTTAATTAAATTAAACTAAAAAAAAATGTTATTTCTTTTTTTACCTGTTGCTGGACAAAAACAAATAGTTGAAATAAGTGAACATATAAAATAATGAGAAATTCGTACATATGTTGGTTGTACATGAATAGCCTCATTAACTAGAACTTTTGAAGATGATGTGACTGTATTTAAATACAAATTTTTAATTATAAATTATATGTTTTTTTATTTTATTTTTACTTTCATTTGAACCTTTTCCTTCACGAGAAATATTCATGTTAATTTTGTCTGTTTTGTTTTTATGTATCAGCGATTAACCTTCCGAAATAAAAATACTCTGCGCAAACTACAACTGAATCAAGCGTTGTGATTGGTGTCTCCAATAAGCAAAACCAATTGAATTGCTTCTTTTTTTTGTATTTGCACATTCTATCGGTCACCTTTAGAGCATCCAAGCAGAAAAATGTGCGCACTGTTGCTCATGGAGAAAGAGAAAGAGAGAAGATGAAAGAAAAAAAGTAATAGACAGAATTGATCCTACGGACATCTGTATAACGAAAGGCCAATTATTTAGATTTGATTGGTTAAGATAAGGGACCTTCAACTTTATATAATATTTCCACAAGTAAACAATGTTTTTGATCGTTCAAAGAGAAAATACTTTGGAAAATAAATAAATAATGATTGTGATCGATTTTATATAAATGCTTTATTAAAATAATCCAGATTTTGTAATGGATACCGAATAAATAAATGACGTTTATTATATTATTAATTATTTACAGAAAAGACAATATGGAAAAAAGATTTCCTTACAAGTCGACATGGTTGTCTGACAAATAGATTATGTTTCCATAAAAGGAAAGTCTTATTTTCTATTCTAATTTCAGAATGTCTCTTGTTCTTCAAAATATCATTCGTCGATGTCCATCGACAATAATTACTAAAGGTTCTCTTCGTTTTTGGTCATCAAATGGTCAATTTCCTTCACATCCAATGGGCACAGAAGAATATGAAAATCAACCTCGTAAATCTATTACTGAAATACCTAATGAATTAACTGAAAATGGAGCTAAACCTAAATTTATTTCTGGATATGAAACAACAAAAGATGGTTGGGAATGGGTAGATAATATTCTTTTTAAATCTAAAATACCCGAACCACCTAATCATCCAACACCATCAGGTTGGATTCCACCTAATCCAACATTAGCTCGTCAATGGCCATATTTTGTTGATCGAGATCGTTTTCATTCATATGCACTCTATGTACGTATATTACCTGTTATGCTTGAATATTGGCTACATGAACAACATCGTTATTATTTAAATATATTTCGTCGTCGTGTTGAATATGATATATATGCTCAACGAACAAGACGTTTTAGTTTACTTGAATTAATATCAGGTGATATATGGGCATTAGATCATGATTTAAAAAATTATTTAACTAAACGTGTAGAATTAATAAATGATAAATCAAAAGAATTACCTATTTTATCACAAGTTGATGAAATCAAACGACATATACTTGTTGATGGAGAATATGAAGAATGGATAGCTGATTTTTTAAAAGAAAAAGGATTTTGATCGATAAATAAAATTGCATAGACAAAAAAAAAACAAATTAGAATTTTGTTTTTGTTTTCTAGATTAATGATGTATTTATCAAATCATCAGACATTAAAATTTTTATATTCAATTCAACCAAAATTTGGAAAATTTATTATTCGAACATTATCTACTCCTTTGCTATCGAAACCAATTGAAAAAGCTAAAAATGCACCTTCTAACTCATTAACAAATAGTGAACATGTTTTCGAAGTTCAACATCATATTGTGAAACCAAGTGCAATGGTAAATAAATTTCTTTAAAATTTGATTTGAATCAAATATCGAAATTAAATAAAAATAAAAGGCTTGAGGCAATTTTAAGGCTTTTTTGTCTTGCATTACTCATTACAACATGAGATTAATATGCTTCAAAACTTTGAATGTCATATATCAACGAAAAGTTTTGAATTCATTCGATTAGTTTTCGAATTTCGTTATTGTAAAATAATGGACGAGAAAAATGATTGTGGCTGGATAAATAACTAAAATGTTAATTTCAACATTTATGATGCCTTTAGAAGGGCAGGTACATTTTTTTACGACTTAACATTTGAAGCCCTCGAATAGAAGCAACAAAAAATAAAAACATTCGAATTCTTTTAAACGTCAAACTTCAACTACAACAGAAAATATGTGTAGAAGTATCATGTAAACAGCATGAAACTTCTTTAAAAAAAACAAGAGAAAAATGCATAGACTTGTTTTTTTACTATTTTTTTAACATATTTCTATAAAAGTTTATTGGTTACATTTATCTAGACTCATACATGTAAATTTGTTGCTTACACTAACGAATTTCGAAATCGTTAGAAATGAAGTAAAAAAATCTACACTTTCAGTGTAAATATCTAACAGCAAGATATGTAATACATTATTCTTTCAACAAGACTGCATATATACAACGATATGTTATTCGTTTAGAATGACTATGAATTAGTTTTTAATGACTATACATCACAATTAATGGAGAAATATTCTTCAACTGGTCTTGTTCACACTGGATCATGGAGAGTACATATTGGTAATGTACGAAATCAATATGTACATATATGGATGTATAAAAATTTTGCTCATTTGGATAAATTTATTGATAATTCAAAACCAAATTTAAATTCAAATAAATTAAATGAACATATTATTCAACATTCAAATCAAATTTGTCTTCCATTTTCTTATTTTGGTTTGAAAACAAAAACAAAAAAAAATCTGTTTTTATTAAAGATTTTTCTTTCTTTTTAATTATAGGAATTCCCCAACCGCGATCAAAATCTGATGATCAATCAAATCCAAATATCTATGAAATGCGTTCATATTGGCTTAAACCTGGCACATTAATTGAATGGGGAAACTTATGGCATAAAGGTGTACAATATCGACCTGATGCAAAAGTTCTTGGCGTTTTTTCACAAATTGGTGAACTCTATAATGTTCATCATATGTGGTCATATCAAAATTTTCAACATAGAAAACAAATGCGTACTAATGCGTGGGCTAAACCTGGTTGGTCAGAAAAGTATGTTTGAACATATTCAATCTCTTTCTTTTCTGAAACACGATCTAAAAGGAACAATGAAGTATAGAAGTAGGACTTTGAACTTTTCCACAGTTCTAACAGGCATCTAAGCAATGAGTCATTGTAGACCGTGAAAGAAGTTTTAGTAACATCTCGCCCAGAGATAGAACTGGTCAGTTCGGATCAGACCAGCCAGTACCCTATTCCGATTAGTAACGACTGACCTGTAACCAGTGCTGGTTCCATGTTTTCCGCGGCACAAACCGTGACAACCGCCTTAACAACATTTCACCTAGGAATATAATCGGTTTTATCTCTGTTTCCACGCACCACAGCAATCACAGATGTTATACGAATAACGTTTCGTTATAATATATGAACTACTTTCTTATTGAATTTCTGTAGAAGGATGATGAAGAAATATGACCCAAGATAGATGGAATAAAACAATCTCCATTTGATTATCAACGGAAGCTACATTGTATTTCAAATATTAATCTGATAGAGATCATGCTAACAGCTATTTCTTTGATAAAGAATATTTTCTTCTTTTTTTATTATTATTTAGTGTTGAATATACAGTGCGGTTAATTCGTAAAATGGAATCAAAGATACTTGTACCATTACAAAATTCACCGATGCAATAAAAACAAAGAAGTATTATTGAAAGAAAATATTCATGTTAGACAAAAAAATAGTGGCTAATCAGTGATGTTGCAATTTCAATTATTTAATTCTTTCTTTTCTTAATTATTAAAAACAATTATTTATTCAACTTGATTGATATGTATTATAAGTCTGTTCTATTGTTCCTTTTTTTTTCTTTGCTTTAAGATTGTGAATTTTTTAAAAATATATTGATATGGCTGAAGCAGAAAAAAGACCTGTTGATAGTTCATCATCTAGTCAACCAATTAAAGAAGAAAAACGTGGAGAGCTTGAAGCTCTTGAAGAAGTAAGCAAATATGTATTTTGATTTATAATTTTTTTCTTTTATCGACTAGATATAGAGACTTTTGCAGTTAGTTGCACTAGAGTCTAACTGACTATTAATCCGATTATTCTGTAGCATGTATACAGATATTTTTCAAATAGGTAATCATTGATCTCATAGCCATATATATGCTGTAATAAATATTACAAATAGATTCTTTGCTAATAAACAGATTTCTTATTTTTAAATGAAAATATTTTTCAAAAAAAAATTGATTTATCATCAGGCTAATTTTGTAATATTTTTGTTTTTGTGTCAAAAATAATAATTCTTGCAGCGCCATCCTCGTCTGAGCACAACATCTATAAGTGACATACAATTCAAGGGAAAAGTAAATACATCCTAACACTTGTGTTTATTTGTTCAATTTTCGTCCTTCTATTTGAAATTGAAAGAAATACAGTGTGATATTAAACAACTTGTTCTTTCACCTTTCCTCATTTACTCACATCTAATATGCACTATCATTATTATTATTATTTTGTGTTTTTCTTATATCTATTAGCCATATCAAGTAATTTCTTTTCATTCTTGTGCATTATATATTATATAAGTTAAATATTTATCATTATGAGTAATCATGCATGTAACATAAAAAACAATATACAATTATTTCCCAGGAAACGTCAAGTAATTATGAAAAATAACAGAATGAAATTATGCAAATTATGAATTGATTCATTGAACAGACGCAGGAAATCAATTGGTATAACATGTAAAAGTAGATAGCTACTGCCCATCGAGCATCTGTGTGTTTTCCTTTCACAACATACTTATTCATTTTTATCGCTTATATATATATATTCGCTCATTAGTCAATTAAAGTTCTGATCTTAATCTAATAAACTTATATATTGTCTTTAGAGTGATAAGCTTGGTGAACTTAGATCAGATATCATTGGTACAAGTCCTGAAACACCATCAATATTAATGAATACTCCATTCAGTAAATATCGTGGTTCAGTTTCATGGGTTGAAGGTTTTGAACAAAACCTTCATATTCTTGCTAAAGATAAATATCCAGGACGTGCTATGGGTGTATTTACAAGTGGTGGAGATGCACAAGGTATATACATTGGCTTAACAATATATTACTAACGAATGATTGGAAAACTTTTAGACAGGATGTTTGTTCTCTTTTTTTGGACAGAAATTTGATTTGAGAGTAGTAAAATAATCTTTTAAAAGTTCAGAAAAAAAAATTAGCCTGTGCAGAAAATCTCTGCAAAGTACACTATTTTTTTGTGTTTTTCGACACGATACTTCAATTTTCATTTTTCCTAAATACTCACTTTTGAAAAATCGAAAAACGTTTTACGCTGAAAGCAGCTCTTGAAAAAAAATGCTCGGATAAAAGCTCCAGTTTAGTTCGATTTCACATTCTATGGAGAACTATTCGCTCTACAAAATGATTGAGTCCGAAAGTTTTTCTCATATTCAAAAAGAGAGTTATAGGGTAAACAAAAACCTGAGAAGTCGCTATTGAAAATATTTTTTCATGTCTTTTAACAAGTTTCTCACTACTCTCGAACAGAAATAGGCACAACATTTCTTAGTCCATATTGAAGTTCCGGGTCACGACATGTCCTGAAACGCTTTCAAGCAGGCCAAAATGAATAAGCATGTTCATCCGAAACGTTGCCCTACACGATTTATTTAACCTAATTTTTTGGGCTTTTCAAAGATTATTTCATTCAGGAATCTACGAGGAATTACATTTTTCCCGTTTTACTTTTATGCTTTTCAAGCTACCCTGACTTTCATAGTTGTTACTCTTTACTCCATTTATTTGTTGTACTTTCTTTTAATCTCTTTAGTTCTTTTTGGTGTGCATGTGTGAATGGGCATGTTTTCTTCATCCATCCACACCGTAACGGACTAAAGGGACTAAAATGACCAAAATATTTTTACAGCTTTAAAATGTATATAAACATAAACGTAAAACGGGATAAATTTGAAATCTTATGGACCTATAATTTTACTACTCTTGAATAAAAAGTGAAACAAAATTTCTAAGTTCATATTCGGCAAGAGCACAAACTTATACCTTTTGACTTGACAAAAATACTTTCTAGTCAGTTAAAAGTGAAACAAACATTTTGTTGGAAAAATTTCCAATTACTTGTTATATGAGAATATTATTAAATTGTTATATTATTTTAGGAATGAATCCAGCTGTTCGAGCTATTGTTCGTATGGGTATTTATCTTGGTTGTAAAGTTTATTTTATACATGAGGTTAAAAGATTATATCTATTTAATAGAATGGAATAATTCGATATTTTTTTAAAATTTTTATTGAATAGGGTTATCAAGGTCTAGTCGATGGTGGTAATAGTATTCGTCAAGCAACATGGGCAGCTGTTTCTGGAATTCTTGATGATGTAAATAAATTTAAAGTTTTTATGTTTTAATTAAATAGAATGATTATCTTCTTAATAAATATCTAGGGTGGAACAATTATTGGTAGTGCACGTTGTAAAGAATTTCGTGAAAGACCTGGTCGATTACGTGCTGCAAAAAATTTAATTGATCATGGTATTAATAATATTGTATGTATTGGTGGTGATGGTTCATTAACTGGTGCTAATTTATTTCGTAAAGAATGGGATAGTCTTTTACAAGAACTTGTTGAAACAAGTAAATATGAAAGATTTATTTTTAAACTTTGTATTAGAAGAAAAATGTTTATTTATATTCTAGATCAAATTACAAAAGAAAATGCTAATAAATATAAAAATTTAAATATTGTTGGTCTTGTCGGATCGATTGATAATGATTTTTGTGGTACAGATATGACGATTGGAGCTGATTCAGCTTTACATCGTGTTATGGAAGCTATTGATTGTATTACAACAACAGCTTCAAGGTAAATATGAAAGAATTAATTGATTTTATTTAAAAATTAATGATACTTTTTTCTTTTTTTTTTTATATTATAGTCATCAACGTTGTTTTGTTCTTGAAGTAATGGGTCGTCATTGTGGTTATTTAGCATTGGTTACTGCTCTTGGATCAGATGCTGATTGGGTATTTATTCCTGAATCACCACCTGAACCAGGATGGGAAGATCAATTATGTAATAAACTTAAAAATGTAAGTTCATATATATATATATCTTGCTTTTAATTATAATTAATTTTTTGTTTAAATAGACACGTGAAATGGGACAACGTTTAAATATTATTGTTCTTGCTGAAGGTGCTATTGATTCTGATGGTAATCCAATAACAAGTGATAGTGTTCGTCAAGTAAAATTTATTTTTCATAGTAAATAATTAATTAATAATTGATATTTTTAATATAAGCTTATTTCAACACGACTTAAATATGATACGCGAGTAACTATTCTTGGTCATGTTCAACGTGGCGGTTGTCCATCAGCATTTGATCGACTCCTTGTATGATTAAAAAATTAATATTTTACATATATAAATTTTCTTTTGTCATTTTTGTTCTTAATTTAGGGTACACGAATGGGTACAGAAGCTGTTCTTGCATTAATGGAAGCTACTCCAACATCACAACCAGTTGTTATTGCTCTTAGTGGTAATCAAACAGTTCGTGTGCCATTAATGCATTGTGTAGAAAAAACTTCGGCTGTTGCTGAAGCAATGAGTTCCAAACGATTTAAAGAAGCTCAAGAATTACGTGGTAGAAGTTTCAAAGGAAATCTTGAAACATATATTCGTCTGAGTAAATTACGACCAAAATTATTTTCTAATAAGCAGGTATTTATTTTATTTTTTTCGTATGTTAATTTTGAGTTTAAAAGAAAACAATTATAGCCGAGTAAATAAATTCGTGTATCACTTCACATCTGATTATTTCTAACATTTACACTTCCAGCTCATGAATTAATTTTATGATCAACAAAATTTAACAAGAATTCAAAATCAAGAAAAATTTGAAATACTAATCTTTTTCTTAAAATTATTATAGAATACTTATTTAAAAAGTATTATAATAATATCTGCAAGATTAAATGTCTTCATATATATTTCATGATGAGATATTGTTCATTAAAATGTATCACCATTAGAGATGTGCCGAAACAAATTTTTTTTGTTTCAGTCATAGCCCAGGTAACTATAATCTAGTGCCACGGTTCCAGTCATAGCTCTGATAAATGTAGCCTAGTCCTGGCTATAGATCGGATAAATCTAGCCGAGTCCTAAGTAACTTATTTGCTAGTGGTTTCCATCATGTTGTCGATAAATCGAATCTGGTGTAGATTCCGATGATTTTAGCTGTTCGAATCTTGATCTTGAGAAAACTATTCCAGGATCTATTTGGATCACAGCTAAAGAAGTCCTTTAATATTTGTTTTTTTTTCACTTATTTAGATGTCGACTCAGACTTTTTTGGATCATTTCTCTTGAATTTTGTTTTGATTAGAATGATGTAACGTGCGATGCAAAAGTCTTTGGACAAATGTCGAGCTTTACATGTCAGTCATTTTACAAGCTACGAAGCTATTTTGCGCGAGGATTTTTCAGAATATCTGCAACCATGTCTTGAAGCATTTTTTGATCTAGTTCTTTTGCTTTCTGTTTGATTTTTCGAGTTAATGCATCCAACCTGTTTTGCTTCTCAATTATTTTCATATACTTTTCGTTCGAGTGGAGTTTAAATGGTTTCAATTGGACGAGTTTGAAGCATATTTGAAGAATTTTCTTGACAGTGAACGAATAATATTTTCTTCCTGTTCACTCGTTTCTAAGAAACATTTGAATAATGAGCACTCGCCAAATCACTCTGCAGAATAGAATTTTCATTCTGATAATACTTTTCGATGAAAGAAAGAAGTCTTTTGTTGATATATTCATCAAGATATGTATCCGGTTCGAATTTTTTCGTCTTTTGAAGCTTAACCATTTAATGGGCGAATTTTGAATGGACAACTTCTGCCGATGATATAGACAGATAGACAGTGATCTAGATTATCATACACGAAGACTAGGCCAACAATACTGGAGCACTACATGTGGGATATCAGTATTGCTGATCTGTTCATCTGTTTTACTTAAAATACATTGCGCTACTATCCGCTTGTTTTGTATAAAACGGATGCGGTAACAACCATATGCTATAAAAAGTAAGCAACGAGGCTATAGTTACAGAAATGACAGTGCAAGTATAACTCAAATTTGAAACAAATCATATACGAAACCTTTCGGTTTTCTACGTATCTAGCGAGTCTTTTTTCATAGTGATGATTTTCTTCAAAACTTCCTATTGGAGAAACCAATAAACACTGTTATTTGAACTTAAGTAGCCAGAAATTAATTCCGTCTATGGTGTGTCATCGATCCTAGTTTATTATAGTCTTACAATCGAAAACAAAAAAGTGGAATATATATGTTCCACAGCCGGTTAAAGGATTTATATCTGGAGAAGCTGTAGCTGCATCAGTAGAATAAAAAACTGATTGTTGCTTACATTATCTTCACTTCATTTGTAGGTTTTTTTTATCATCAAAAATCAGATTACAACGATTGTCTGCAGTTTTTTCTGGCTCGCATCTTTTGGTCTTCATTGTCCATATCCGGAGCCCTTCGACGCTTTCTGATAAGGATCGATGTTCTTCTACAAAAATTACGTGAAATAGTTTTACGTTAACTAGGATCATATCGATTATTTACAGATTTAACAATGCTTTTGAAAGTTTTGTTAAATAATTTCATCGAACGGCTACTTCGAGACTGATCCTTCGTGGAATATTTTATTTTTTAAAATAATTTACTGTAATTTTGACAGAATTTTTAAAAGAATCACGATAGAAATTGCAAAGATGTTGTGCTTGTGCTTCTCTTTCGTCACGTATTATTTTTGTTGTGAACAAGCAGTAACAATTAGTCGTATATGGGTTTGACATTTGTGCAATGACTTTTCATTGCATGTGATAAGATAATTTGCTTAAAACCATAAAATTTTTTACTGTAATCTTTATTTCTGATTAAGACAACTTATTTTCTTGTAGTTTCAACTTTCACAAGTTTTCTTTCCCATAGTTTCGGTAACCTGGACTAAAGTTAGCCCTGCACATCTCTAATTATCATATATGAGAAGAATCGAATCATAAATCTCTGAATCTTATTTTACCTCTATCATTTTTTTATAGTCAACAAAACTATCTCTCATGTTCTATGAAGATGATTAAAGTTCAGAAGTACATTATAATTACAAAGTAATATATCATGTACTGTTAGGTACATTAAAACGAGCTGATCTGAAACTTATCATGAAGAAGGATTATATGCATACGCGTATTACTAAAGACAATATTTTACAATTTATTAATAGGAAATTTGATTTTACACAAAATTGTTTTCACTTGCAGGTTGCCAAAGTAAGTATAGGTCTAGAAAAAATAATCTTTGAAAATTCTCTGCATGATTGTGATTTTTCTTCCCTGTTTGCTTCTTACTGATCAAGAAGTGCATTTTCGCTGGTTTTTGATTTCTTTCAAAAGACAAAGAGATACAAAAATATTTATAATATCTTCCTTCCTTTAATAATTTAATAATTTATTTTAGCACTCTTTTAATTTGGCTGTACTTAATGTTGGTGCACCTGCTTGTGGTGTCAATGCAACTGTACGTTCTATTGTACGTTATGGTTTATGTGAAGGACATAATATGTTTGCTATATTCGATGGATTTGAAGGTTTAGTCAATAATCAAGTATGAAATATCAAATTTTTTGTTTTGAAATTAAAAAAAAAACAATATAATTATCTATTTGATAAATTTTAGGTTAAAAATTTACAATGGATGGCAGTTAATGGTTGGAGTAGTGTTGGAGGTTCATTACTTGGTTGTCAAAAGTAAATGAAGATTTTTGAAAAAAAAGAATATATTAAAAATAAATTCTTTTTCTTTTAATCTCATTTAGAACAAGTGCAGCTAAAGTTGGTTTACCATTAATAGCAGAAAAAATTCGTGAACTTAATTTTCATGCATTATTAATTATTGGTGGATATGAAGTAAAGAGAAGAAGAAATAGAATTCAAAATATTTTATTTATTAAATTATTATTTTTTTTTCAGGCTTATTTATCGGTTCTACAAATGTATGAAGCACGAAGTAAACATCCAGAATTTAAAATTCCACTTATTTGTATTCCTGCTACAATTTCAAATAATGTACCTGGTACAGAATTTAGTATTGGTGCTGATACTGCACTTAATGAAATCGTTAAAGTTCGTATTCAAAATGAATAGAATAAAACAAAACAAAAAATTATTCTTTGTTTTTGTGTTAATTAAGATTTGTGACAAAATCAAACAATCTGCTCAAGGCTCTAAACGACGTATATTTGTAATTGAAACTATGGGTGGTTATTGTGGTTATTTAGCTACAATGGCTGCACTTGCTAGTGGTGCTGATCAAGCCTATATATTTGAAGAACCATTTACAATAAAAGATTTAATTGATGATGTTGATCATTTACGTAAAAAAATGGAAGGACATTTAAAACGTGGTTTATTACTTCGAAATGAAATGGCTAATGAGCATTATTCAACTGATTTTATAACAAAATTATTACAAGAAGAAGGTAAAGGTGTATTTAGTGCACGAAGTAATGTTCTTGGTCATATGCAACAAGTAAGTTAAGATAGTTTTCTTTTTTTTATCGTATTTTATTAATTAAAATTTTAATTTAATTAGGGTGGCTTACCATCACCATTCGATCGAGCATTTGGTACAAAATTAGGATGTAAAGCAGTTACATATGCAGTATCATTAATTGAGAATGCAGCAACAGATGAAGGAAAAGTAGTTTGTAATACGGCTAAAAGTGCTGTCGTGTTAGGTTTGATTAAACGACAGAATGAATTTACATCTGTTGAAGCACTTAAATCCAACACTGATGTCGAGTAAATAATTAATGTTGTTTTGGTTAATCTAGTCTTTATTTGTTTTTATCTAGACATCGAATGCCACTTGAACAATGGTGGCTTAAACTTCGACCATTACTTCGTATTTTAGCTAAACATGAAAGTGTATACGTAGGTGATTCCGTCGAAACGGGCGTTGATGAGGTGGACTAGTAAACATAGGCTTTTAAGCCTTTTTTTGTAGTGAACCTTGAATACGATTATATGCACACTTGGATTATATTCAAATACACTGCTCTTGATTTTCCATTTTTATAAACAACAAAAGCTGTATTCCTTTTAATTCCTTTCTACTTAAGCTTATTATACATCTTTCAATTTATGGAATATGTTGTCTATATTTTGCTAAACATCTTTTCTTATTAAAAAAAAACAAAATATATGCAAAGAACCTATCGTTTATCGATTGAATCAGAACGATTTGTTATTCAATTATATATTTTCACTGAAGATGAATATTTGTCGATGTAGTTGACCGATCATTAAATAGTACGAGTGATTTGTAACACAACTATTAATAGGTTTTTTTCATGCTTATTACACACATGTACACACATACTAGGCAATAGAAATGCTAGACTTACCCATATGCACTCAATTTTTTTTTTTGACATATAGTATAATTAGGCGAAATGAAAGATGAAAGAAACTCAATTGTATAAGTAAGATATATAAAATGTTTTTCGTCGAGATATATATTAAATATGACAAATAAGTTTTCAGTCTATTCATTGTATCTCATAATAGTACATAAAACAAATTAAAACAAGAGTATCATATCTATTTATTTGCTTGTTATTTTTAGTACTATTTTAGTTTGCTTATGAACACTATTAGTACATGGTGATGTCATAGGAGTGCACACACAAATAATATTGACTTAAGCCTCATCACTTGATCAAGATTCACTTGACAGTAGAAAAAAAAATATGCACAATGCATTTTAATTAAGTTTCAAGTATTCAAAGTTATTGTTTTCTGAGTAAAGACAACATAGAAGGATTATGAAATGCATGTCAATTGTCTTTCAAGAATGTGTGTTCCCAACAGAATTCAATTATGATGGCGATAATAACTTAGAAATAGAATTTATTTGTTTAAGAACGTTCCCTACACATACAATATATATATATATATATATCGTTTTTTGATCTCGAATTACATTCATTTTACTACCTTAAACGATCAAATGAGTGTTTCTATGTGTACTAATAGTCATTGCACATTTAGTTTAATATATACATAATTGTATATCTCGTTTTGCCCCGTTTGTATCGCTTAAAGTGTTTCTTTTCCTTTTGCTTTGTTTGAGCACAGCTGTTTCAAACGTCCATATGCGACGCCTGAACAAAGAGAATAATTGAGAACGAATGACGACTTTTTCTTCACCGTTGCAACAGGCATTCAATTACTAACCTCTTATTTTTCTCTCGTTCGGCGTAGTGTGCCATCTAATCTCACATTGCGGCCTTATTCATTGGTCTTTTTTTCTTGTTGCCTTTTTTTTTATTTATAGATGATTGATGGGTGTTACTGTTCTGTTTGACCATTAACACGTCTTACTCATTCTTCCTCGCTTACTGTTTCATTTCGGCTACCGACTATATATTGTATATCTAACTATTGACAAAGATAATTTTTTTTTCTTTTTCTCTCTCTACCGATCGATCAAAAACGAACAAGACGACAATGACAACTACTAACAACGGTAATGATGCGCAATTGGAAGACAACAACACAACACTTAATAGTAACAATATGAACCAATCATCAACATCTACTAATTCAGTAACGCAAGAGGCGACTAGTAATGAATCAACAACAGCAACAAATTCAAAGCCTCAAGAATCTTCATTCGAACAAGCTTTCTTCTTTGGTTTAACTATTGATGATGCAGTTAATTCAACTGAAAATCTTATGGAATTATTTTATAATGCTTGCAAATTTAATCATTTAGAACTCGTAAAAAGATGTGTTGAAGAAAAACATGTTAATGTTAATGAATTATTCAATAATGATTATCCACTATGTATTGCTAGGTAAGTCATTTATATATATATGAAAGATGTTTTTAAGAAATTTTCGAAAACAAAAAAAAAAAATATTACATTAATGTAATTGTTTTTATCTTATTTTTTTCTTTATCTTAGCCATAAAGGTCACATTGAAGTAGTTCGTTATTTATTGGCTCATGGTGCTGATATTCATCTCAAACGAGAGCTTAATCTATCAAACGCACGTAGCAATAATCGTTTAACACGTGCTAATGTAACATATGGTGATAGTCCACTTTCACTTGCAGTCAAATATGGTTTTGAAGATATTGCTATTGAACTTGCTGAACATGGAAGTGATATATTAAATGCAAATAATGATTTTGAAAAATCTCCATTACAAGATGCTATTCGACTTAATCGTACTCGTGTTGTAAAAGTTTTTCTTGATAAACTTAAAAATACTAAAGCAATATCAGATTATGATGAATCATTATTATTACAGAAAAAAGGTGATATACTTCGACAATGTCTTATTAATGATCAAATAGATGCATTACGTTTATTTGTACCTCATGTATGGGAAGAACTTAACAGTGATTTTATGTTTACTGTATTAAGTAATCTTATGTTAAAAAATAAAATTCAATCAGATAAAGCATTTGATGTATTAGAAACAATACTTGATGCTATTCCAACATCAAAATTAAAAATGTATGATATTGGAGATTTACTTCGACGATTTTTACATATTTTACAGGCACAATTTTTAACAATCAATGATGATCGAATTCCAATTCTTTATTTACGTACATCACTTCTTTTTACTATACTAAAATATCATGAAATAGTTGATTTTACTAAATATTTAGACTTGTTAGATGTTTATTTTCGGGCTATTTATAATAGTGTTGAAAGTGCAGGTGAGAATGAATGAACACATTTGAAAATATATCGATATTTAATGATATTTTAGGCGAAGGAGTTAATCAAATATATGAATATATCGTTCGCTTTTATGACAATCTTATTTTAATGGGTCATCTTATTCTGACGAACAATACCGTCATATTAAAATTACTCGAATGTGAACATGTTCAACGTATGCAACCAATTGATATGTATCTATCATGGCGTGCACGTAATCCATTTTTACTCAAAGAGAGTTGCCGTCTTATGATCAAAAATACATTACCGTCTTATAAGCGTGCTATACTCGAAAAATTAAATCTTAATGAAGATGCATTTTTATATTTATATTATCAACGATAGTCGTTTAACATCATTACATTTACTCGCAATAATACTATTCAGTGTTTTTTTAGTCGTGATACAACAATAATAATATTCTTTGTGTGTGTGTGCGTATTTGTCTGTTTAATCTTTCTATTACTTCAGTTTGTATTGAACAAAAATAAAATAACATGAGATACTAAATGCGGAAAAATAAACCTATTTAAGTTGTCGCAAATTTCAAATATAACAGTGTGTGCGTATCTTCTATACCATTTTTTTTGTGTTCATTTTACATTTATGATTATTATCTAATAAAATAGAACAACTTGAAACGAAGAAAAACGATCAATACTATGTTTATTTTATGTTGTTTAATAAAAAGTATTCTAGATTGAAATGGCTAAAGCATCGATCCATAACACTTTTAGATCATTTATGTCTTGGGTTTCAAATTCATCCGATGAGAATTCAACAGATAATACATCGAAAATATGTTGGATTTTTCATCTTCCACCTGAAATTCTTCAAACTGTCACTGAATATTTAAATGTTCGTGATATTATTTCTTTGAGTAAAACTTGTCGATCGTTTCATACATTAGTGAATGATAATAATTTTTGGATTCATCGTATAAACTGTCAATTTCCTCAAGCTATTGCAAAACTTTATACATTAGATATATTTGAAGAACCGGAAAATATTCTAACTAATGATGAAGTTCGTTCATCTGGTTTCGATCATGTCAGAGGCAATGAGGAACTTGATCTTGCTGCAATAAATTCAGCTACACATTATAATGATGAAGCTATTGAAAAGCGTCATGCTAAAATGTATATATCAAAAGAAGTTTTTTTAACTAAGCTACAATATTTTCAATTTAAAAAACCAAAAAATTCTCTAAAAATTCCATTAATGAAATTAATTTATTTTTATTTGATTGATCGAAAACGAACTTCAGTTGTTAATATGAATGTTATTCATCGTAATAATCATTATCTTGTCGAACTTAATGATGAAGATAGTTTAATAGGTCGTATTATTCGTTTACAACAAGTATGTTGGCTTGAAATAAATGGTCGTTTTGAACATGATATTATACCTGGAAAATATGAAGTTATTTGGCGAATGAAAAGTCATTCACATAATGTTAATATGTGGGGAGAAACGGAATTCACTGTTGTACCGTTGCATGGAAAAATGTTAATTCGTAAAATATCTGAAAATGATTTTCGAAATTATGTACTCGAATATGGTGATCATTGGTTTTCAATTAATATGGGTCATATTATAATTTATGAACTTTCAACAGTTTTTATGGGAATACGCAATTGGAATAATGGAAATTGGAAAACAGGCCTTTCCTGGGATTGTATAGAATTGAAATTAATACCGTAATATTGTGTATATACAGGATGTTCCAAAAGTCCCAACGGATAAAAAAAAATTGAATATCTCTCTATCGCTTTTTCATCAAATAAGCTCATCTTTTTCTTGGTGATAGAGGATACTTTAAAGTTTTGTTCCACACCCAAAACCGTTAACAGATGCTACTTTCAACCATCACTTTTGACTTCAATATCGAAATGTACACATTTTCGATTTTTCAAAAAATGCTTTCGAGGGAGCGTTTTCGAGATAATTAAAAGATTTTTCAGCCCATACGATGATTCGAAGCTTTTGAGGCCATATTTTTCCCATTGCTAGAGACCAATAGATCATAAGAACCTTCAAAAGGTTCATGCTCTTGTGCAGTTTTGGCTGACATATGGAATTTTTAGTGGATGATCTCCCTTTGACCCCAGTTTTTCGAAGAAAATTAGAGTTTCGAATTTTAACCTGAAACTTTGGCCAAATCGAGGTCTCATTCAGACTAGCTTTTGTAGAACATTTCAGAATTTTTGAATATAGGCTTTTCGAGATATGAATTTTTCAAAATGTAGGCGCTTTTCTATCGATATTGTGCGAAATTTGAAAAATTCATATCTCGGAAAGACTATATCCAAAAGTTCTGAAATTTTCTACAAAAGCTAGTCTACGTGAGACCTCACTTTGACCAATGTTAATCATCTCGGGAAATTTCCTTCAAAAGTGCTTTTTTTGAAATCGAAAATGTGTACACTTCGATATTGAAGTCGAAAGTTATGGTTAAAGGTACTATCTGTTTACGGTTTTCTTATGAAACAAAATTGTAAAGTATCCTCTATCACAAAAAAATGAGCTCATTTGATGAAAGTGCAATGAAGATATTCAATTTTTTTATCTGTCGGGACGTTTGGGACACTCTGTATGTGTGTCTCTTAATGCTTATTATACTAATTGTAAATAATATTTTTGTGAAACATGATCTAAAAGGAATGTTGAAGTATAGACATAGAAGTTTGGATGTCCTCTACCCCTTCCCCACTGAATGGGACCAAGACTTTAATATCTCTCTGGTCTATCGTAGTTTGTGCCAGACTAAGCCATAGAACTAAATTTTTCTGTCATATTATTATGAAAGAAGATTAAATTCGAGATATTTGTCTTTGGTCTCCTTTCTAAACTCATTGTAACATATTACGCCTAACGACTTTTACTACAGACATATCAATATATTGATTTTGCAGAATTCTTTGATTTACACTTTATGCAGATCGATCATGTTTCACATTATTTTAATATTAAAAATATTCTACTAACTGCTTTTTTCTTTTGTTGAAAAGAAATAAAATACAAGCAATAAAATAATCTTATTTATACTATCAGGATTAGTATCAAGATATTGTCTGATAAGTAAACAAGAGGGATTGATAGATGGCATTGGTCAGCATTGCTAATAAATCGAATCAATATCATATCTTAAAACGAACTATTAGATTTCTTATTGCAAGGCTATTGATTAATAAGAACGAAATATATTTTCAAGCATTTTTTCTAATCGAAAATCTTGTTTCTATAGAAACTTATACGTTTATGTTGGACAAAATAATTCAATCGATCGAATCTCAAGAATATAGGAAGAAAAAGAAATCAATTTTCGTTCTATCGACTACTTAAGCTTTAGAATGAAAAGAAAAAAAAAGAACAATTTATTTCGACTTCTACTTATGTTTAACTAAATAGCTAAAAAATAAAAATGGCCAATGAAACTGAAGAACATAAAACAAGAAGTCATAAACCTTCTTCTTCTCTCGAAGCAGTTCTAGAAGAATTTGAGGGTAATAGTACTATCGCAGAACTGGTCAAAAGTACGCCATTGGCAGATCCCAAAGCTGCCACTGAACCGATAGCCAATATTCCACACCGTCCCCGTCGTCGAAGTAGTGTATCGATTCTTCAAACACTTGCCCATTCTCATCTACTGTCGACAAGTGATGCTCGAAGACGGTAAAAATACTGATTTTTATTTTTTTTTTTGTATTAAATAAAAATTTATTTTACGATAGAAATTTTCTTGTTGGATCTTCACGACAATTACCAGAAAATGCTATGAATGATATATCTTCATGTTTTCCAAATGGACGATTATTGACAATAATGGTAGTAACATGGAATACAGGTGAAGCACCAAAATTATATGAACAAAATTTTACACCAACAGCTCGAGAAACAGCTCAACCAAAAGAACGTATGCTAGATGATATGTGTGATATATTATTACCAACATGTATTGATTATGTTTCTGATTTAATTGTTGTTTGTACACAAGAAATGTCTGCATCAAAAAATAGGTATCAACTCATATGAATATTTATATCTATATCCTATACATTCGTTGACATAGAACGGATTGGGAAATTTTACTTCAAGAAGTTATTGGTCAAAATCATGTTTTATTTCATTCAGTTCATTTTGGTACTTTATCATTATGCATATTTTTACAAAGAAATTTAATTTGGTATTGTACTGGTATATAAAAATAAAAGATTCAAATTATTTAAAATTGAATCTTCTCTTTTTTTTTGTGCTTTCTTTAGAACCTGAAGAAGATATTATTAAGTTTCGAGCTGTGAATCCTATACGTACAAAAGGTTCATTAGTTGTAACTTTTAATCTTTTTGGTACATCATTTATGATTATTAATTCACATTTTGATGGTTTGATTATATAAATTACAGCTTATCAAATTCTTAAATATATTTTTTTTATTTAGCTGGTGAGGGTACTGAAGGTCGATCAAATCGACGATTAAATTTTCAAAATACATTAGACAAATTAGCAATACCACATGAATTTGTTCAAAGAGCTATTGCACCAAGTAGATCTCTAGTATCTTTAGTTGATGAAGAAACCTTAAAACGTTCTGAGTCAACAGTATCACTTGATACTGTTCAGAATACAGGTGTAGGTAAATTTTATATTAAATATATGATTTTCTTTTCTTGATATATTAGTCTATATGGGTTTTTCTCAGATATAACAAAAGCATGTGATTGTATTCTATGGGCTGGTGATATGAATTTTCGAATTGAAATGAACCATCAACAAGCATTAGATCATTGTAATGAAAACAATTATGCTGAAATTTTACTTAAAGATGAATTTCGTATGTTACAACAGAAAACAGGTAAAACAAACATTTGATTTTTGTTTTATTTTAAAAGATCATAAGTTTTATTTATCCTTATTTAAGGTGATCGATATTGTGATTTTAAAGAAGCGAATATTGATTTTCCTCCGACATATAAATTTAATTTACGCTCTAACGATGATACTTATGCTAAAAATCGAATACCATCATATACAGTAAGAAGAATTCATTCCGTTAATAAGCATCTGTAATCTAAAATATAATGGATTAATAGAAAAGATGAATTCTTATTAATATAACTTGTTTATCATTGAATATTAGTTTTTTTTTTTGACACAAATCTGAAAATAATTTTAAAATCCTCTTTATCATTGTGAAAGTCTCCTAAATCGAATAAGCATCATGGTTTTAGATCAGTTTTTCGTCATTTAGTAGACGTAGTATTACAACCTTAATTCAGTGTATTATTAACGATCGGATACTCGACTTTTAGACAAAATTCTGCAAGGTAAGACTTTTTCGTACTCTATATCCTACCCGAAGATTTGGTGCTTTTGGCAAATGTCAACTTAGAGTTCTCTTCATTATGTTTTAGCATATTTTATGGATTTCCAACCGTAATCAAATACAATATTATCACATAAGTCAACAGTTTCGTAAGAATAAAATATCGTTAACAATGTCGTCGCTCAATGTTGTTTTTCCTCTCCCAAAACTCTCCCGCTTACACTGAAAATATGTTCACTTGCACCTGAATTTGCTGAAACTTTCAATAACTTTTTTTCTAACACACTAAGTTGTGAATAGTTCAATGATCATTTGTCCCACCAGTTCAATACAGATCCTTTTTTACCAAAAATTAATTTTTCTTTCACATTCTGATCAACTTCTTCTGAACTAGAAAGATATCAGGAGTGTCTTTGAAGTTACATGTCAAAAAACTCTTAGTAATAGAAACAACATTCTAATTCTACTTTAAATATTTTTGTGTCACTTTTATCCTACCATACCCTAACCATATACTGCAAAACTCTGTGTTCAGACCGTTATCAACTGTGTACGGGACGATAAAATACGGTCGTAATACTGCATCTATCAAACATCAATTAACAACTATTTACGACTGTAAGCTGTGTAAACGACAGTGTATAGAGTACCGTTTTTGGCTATGTAGGCGATTATAATTATCATTCTGGCTAATGGGTTTCATGTCTGACAGAATGATGTAACCAATGGTGGGCTAAACGAAGCACTGTTCTACCACCAGACGAAAGAAAAACGTAAAATTTCCCATCATAAACACTTTATTTCATGAATTTGCCCGAAGATTGTACGACACTGCCTTTTCACCCACGATTTTCTGCTCACGACATTAATGTTCATGTCATGATTATAGAGAAACGAATGTAACCGCCATAACTCGACAACGGTAAATATCAGCAACCTGCTGTTTTCAGCAATCGAAAGAGGAGATCTTCATATGTCTTTTTGTCTGTTACTCTATAACATAAAATTATTTTAAAATTCTTTTTAATTCTGGCGCGGACATTAGTCTAATATGACGTATTGTTATATTGTAAGACATAATAGATCTCTATGAATTATCAAACATTTGAAAGAATAGTGTTAAGAGTTGTACAACTTTTGAGAGATTCATTTATAATACTGATTAAACAAATATTTCAATATAAGAAATTTCTTTTAAGGATCGTATTATATATCGAGATAAACCAGGATTACAAATTCAATGTACACAATATAAATCCATTGAAAATGTAAAACATTCTGATCACAAACCTGTTATTGCTCATTTTCGTCTTAAACTTAAACCTGGTTTACATACGTAAGTAGTCTTAGAAGACTTATTCTTTGTTTTTTTTTGTATTCAAACATGTTCTTAGAGGAAATCCTGCATATGGAAAATTTAATCGTGAAGTTTACAAGCGTGGTAGGTTTTATTTGATTATATTTTGTTCAGAAGAATTTTTTTTTTTTTTTGTGTTAAATAGGTTGTGAACAACGTGAACGACATCATTCATTAGGTGTTGGTGTAGAAAATAATAAAAAACGTCGACAGCCTATAACTAACAGTTCTACTTGTGTTCTTCTGTGAATTTAGTATTATTTGCTCTTTTAACTATTTATTATTGAATATATGTTGAAACGAAATAAATTTTTCTTTTTTAATAAATTTGATTTTATGTGAGCAACTGAGCATAAAGAAGAATTAATGCAAAATGTAATCCAAACAGAATTATAATGATCATGTTTACAGATCGGTAGACGCAACTTTTCTTTTAATAATTTTGATGAGAATCTTTTGTATATTTCATAAAATGTGATCATGAAGATTTTTTTCTCCATGAATCAAGCATTCTTTTTCTTGATGTCGAGGTCTATTTCAGTGAAAAAATACGCATTAGATTATTAACGGATGATTGGAAAGCTTTTAAACAAGATGCGTGTTCACTTTTGACCATCTAAAAAGCATTTCCGACGAGTCAAAAGCTATAAATTTGTGCTGTTTTTTAATATGAACTTAGAAATCTTGTCTCAGCTTTTGTTCGAGAGTAATGAGAAACTTTTCGAAAGACTTGAAGAATTATTTTTAATGGTAAGCGAGCAGGTTTTTGTTCACTCCATAAGTCCGTTTTCGAGCATGCTACCGATTGTTGGAGTCGATCGTTTTATTGAGCGAACACTTTTCTATGAAATCTGATATTGAATCAAGATGTAACTTTTACTGAAGTATTTTTTTTTTGAAGAGCTTTTTTCAATGTATAACAGTTGTCGATTTTTCTTAAATTTAATTGGAGTTTCCAACTACTCATACAAGTTATATCTTGCTGAGAAAAATGATAACAAAGATAATATAACATGAAAGTCAAATTGAGTATACAGTAAATTAATGATGTTCATGTTTGATGATTATTTAATCAATACATAAAGGAAATATTTAGTTCTATGAAGTTCACTGTTTACCGATAGATGACCAAAACAATAAAAATAAAAGTAATAAGCAGTGAAAAACGCTATAGTAGCGACCTAGAAGCTTTACGTCGGCCCTGAGCTCATTAACGAGGGAGCCTATCCGATTTATAATCTATGTTTGACTTCATAGGTAGAACTCATACTGTAGATAAAAGCCCTGAAAATATGTTTGCTATTAGACTTTTTTTCTCCAATTACGATCAATGTATTGAATTTCCAGCCTATTGAAGAATATCAAGAGAAAGATCGCAACAAGATATTTTGGTCTGAAATTTTTCCTGATAATAGCTCTCATGATCATTATGATCTGTTGAAAGTTTCATCATAAACGGATTATTTCTTCTTAAGATATTGTATACCTAAAAACTGGGCACTTTTTGGAGCTCTGGTGTGACAGTAACGTTTTTTCAAACATATTATCTCAGAAAGAAATCATCCGTTATAACTGAAACTTTCAGGATATCATAGTGACCATGAAAGTTATTGTTAGGGACAATTTCACGCTGAAATCCCTCGCTGCAATTTTTCATAATATCCTACAATAAGTTTGCAGTTTAGTAAAATGGCTGTAACTCAAGAAGAAAGGTCTAGTGACACGAATCTTTTCAAGATGTTTATCTGCACCATCAGTCTTACTTATGAGTTCAAATGAAGATTATCAATCGGATAGATTCCCTCGTAAGAGATGGATATGGTCAATCAAACAATTGATTAGACTGTTATAGGCTGAGAAAAGAGAAAAATGACTTATTGATCTGCTCTGGTTTGATCATTTAGACTGATATTAGTACGAAAAACAACTCTACCTATCACGGTACTAAATTATAGCAGGGTAAAATTCACTAGATTTGGAGGAAGATGATTTGAGAGTTTTTTTTTGAAATAGGTGAGCAACAAACAACGATAAAATACTCGTACTCCCCTAGAGAAAACAAAAAATTTTCAAGACTGGGGATGAGCTCTGAAATTTCGATCAGAACAACTGCTTTCATAGTGCATTTGATCTAACTGGATGAACTAGAACTGATTGATCCTTATTTATGTAATATAGTGTCTTTTTAGTTCTACTTTCATTTATAATAGTGGCTGATCCATTGTCAAGAATTGAGCATGGTCGTGATTTTCTTTTATTTTTCGCGATTATTGAACTTTTACAAGAAAGAAAATATGAAAATAATATAAATATCTATACCCCTGGAAAGCAAAAGTTGGACTTTGTATTTCGAATGTATTTGAACTAAAGAGGTACATTTTAAAAATACAAATTACATATTCTGAAAGCCCGCGGAGTTCTCTATCATGTTGTATAATTATGTTTTTGTTGAGATCTATTCGTTACCGAAATAAATGGCATACAACGAAGACACCCCTATATCGCGATTCTCAAAAATTTTATTTTTTTTCTCCAGTCAAAATTAGTTCTTTGAATTTTTCATCCATATAGGATTACCTATTCAAAAAAAACAGTTATAGATTCTGATAGAGCTTAAAAATCTCTATCACCCAATATATTTGCTTATTTTCTTGCGTTCACCTATCGAAAAATAATTTAAGTACAATGAAAAAATTCTGAATCGACAAATACAGAAAATCGCTGTTTTTCTCTTTTCTTGATAATATAGTTACTTTAAAAACAAATTTTAAAAAAGGTGCTCACAGATTC
>CAJNSZ010000029.1:437926-484989 GCA_905329745.1 Rotaria sp. Silwood2 | reverse complement strand
CACCTATCGAAAAATAATTTAAGTACAATGAAAAAATTCTGAATCGACAAATACAGAAAATCGCTGTTTTTCTCTTTTCTTGATAATATAGTTACTTTAAAAACAAATTTTAAAAAAGGTGCTCACAGATTCAGATAGAGCTTGAAATTTTCGATCGCTCTGTATATTTACTTATTTTATTATGTTCATTTGTTTTAAGAAAAACTTTAGTACAGTGAACACACCATCAATTGACAAGTATCTAAAATCGGTATTTTTCGTTGCTGTTGGTGTTCTCTTTTTGCATTTATTATTATTATTGTGCGAAAATGTTTTTGAATAATCAATTATATATTCTGGTAGAGTTTGAAATTCTCTATCATCCTGCACTTTTGAAACAATAAACGAGAGAGTGAATAAAAAAAGCTACTTACTTTTAGAGGTTGTCAAGGAGTATATCGATGTAATATTCAAATTATTCTCCAGCACACCAACGCACGATAGTTAAGAAATGTGCAGGGCGATAGAGCATTTCAAGCTCTACCAGAATATATAACTGCTCAATCAAAAAAATGAGTTTCTGGTAGTAGTAATAAATTCAAAAAGAGAGCTGCAAAAACAACGAAAAACGCAAATATTCTGTATTTGTCGATTCAGAATTTTTTCATTGTACTTAAATTATTCTTCGATATGTGAACGCAAGAAAATAAGCAAATATATTGGGTGATAGAGATTTTTAAGCTCTATCAGAATCTATAACTGCTTTTTTTGAGTAGGTAATCCTATATGGATGAAAAATTCAAAGAACTAATTTTGATTGGAGAAAAAAAAATAAAATTTTTGGGAATCGCGATATAAGGGTGTCTTCGTTGTATGCAATTTATTTCGGTAACGAATAGATCTCAACAAAAACATAATTATACAACATGATAGAGAACTCCGCGGGCTTTCAGAATATGTAATTTGTATTTTTAAAATGTACCTCTTTAGTGCAAATATATTCGAAATACAAAGTCCAACATTTGCTGTCCAGGGGTATATATAAATAAAAAATTAATACGCTCGAATATACAAATTTAATCATTATTGTGCGTCGGAATGATGAAAAATACAAACAAAAAAAACGATTGATCAGGATACTCATCAATATTTCTAAAAACGAAAAAGATTAAAAAAAATTTGATTCATTACAAATAGATTATCACGGCAGTTGAAAATTGAATTATAATTAAAAATCGATTATATTTGATTTTTATTACTGTTCGCTTCCAGTCGAGATAATTCAATTGCTTTTTGTATGGCCCAAATACTCAATGGACGCATATATCCACACTAAAATTCAGCAATAAATCGATGGTTATTTTTTTTTTGATAATCAATATAAATTACTTACAGATCGAAAACGAGCTTCACGCGTTAAGGCTTCAGGTGTTTGAAAAGCTAAGCCAGCTATATTATAACATGTATTATAAATACCTTCAGATGTTAAAAATGCTTCGTGTTTAAAATCCTAATAGAAACAAATCAAATATAAAAAAAAAAGGGCAGAACTAAATAAACAAAATTTTACTTCCATAATCATTGTCGATGACAAACCATACGTAACACCGGTCCATACTTCTTCAGATTGCATACTAACAATTTCTAATTGTCCTGCTTTAGTCATTCCATTAACAGCACCTAGTTTACCATTACCAAATTGCATTACATTTGTTTTAAATATTTTATTAAGTGTACTATCTACTCGATCTTTTTCAAAATCCTTTTAAAAGAACAATTTTAAATAAATAATCTATTATTTCTTTCTTTATATGTATATATTTACTTCATACTTATGACCACATAAACGTAAATACCAAAAACCAGCTAATTGATCAGACATAATACTATTACAATGAATTGATGAACTCGAATCATAACTATAATATTCACCTAAAAATTAAAGATTACTTTTCAACTGAATAAATTGTGAAATAAAGGGTGCTTAGAACGTAGATTGATTGCTTAGTAATATCAACCGAAAAATAAAAAACAATCGCCCAAGGCTAACGAAAGAAGTTCTCCTACTGAAAAATCGCTTTTGAATCAAGACTTTGTGCACTATGTAAATCCAGATGAGCTATCAATATCCTGAAAATCTAGCTATTATTACCGAGATAATATATCTGTTAGCACAATGTCGTGACTTTTCTCAAGCGGCGCCACAAAAACTGGGTTTCGAGTTTCGACTTAAAACTTTGTATAGACATAGGTCTTCATGAGAATCGTTTATTGTAAAAATTTCAGATCTTTTGATTACTTCTATCCTAAGATATCACTGTGGTAAAACCATGTCGCTGATGTACAATGGCAACGTCCGATGTGCTCATTTGCAATCAAAAGATCCTAAAACTTTCATAATAAGCTGTTCTCATGAAGATCTCTCTCTGTGTAAAGTTTCAAGTGCGATTCGAAACTTAGCTTTTCTGGTGTTCCTGAAAAGGACCATGGCATTCTACTAAAACATACAACATCTCAATAATAACAAGCTTAAGCTCGAACTCTTTTCTTTTTGAGTATTAATAGCTCATTAGAACCTACATAATGCACACAGTCTCGATCAAAGAGCGATTTGACACTTAAAAACGTTTCCTCGTGAGCTACTGAAGCCGACGAAAACTTTCGTTAGCTTTAAATTTATCTAAATCGAGTTGGCCGTATGGTTCTTCTTGACTTCTAACAAAGAAGTACTACCTATAGTCATTGACAATATCGAGGCCAATATTTAGTCAAACAACATTCAATGCTTCCTCAAGAACACTTTTTAAATCAGCTGCGCTAGGGAAATCTTAATGTGTATACAAGTCTATCAATCTGATGGAACAAGAAACAAATGTTTGAGCCTACCCGAGTCTACGATACCTGAATCTAGGGTAGGCTTCAGTCTACGCAAGTTTCTTGGCTCTGCCTTCATCTATACACTGTATTTTAATAGTTAAATAAAATAAATAAACTAACCATTCCATAATTTTTCTGAATAAGATTTTTTAGCTAATTTAAGCCATACTTCATATTCGTCAATCGAGCTTGTATCATCCATAATTTGAGCCATTTCCATAGAAGCACGAAGTGCAGCTATATGTAAACCTCCACAATATGCACTAAAAAAAAAAAAGAAAAAGAACATAACAAAACTCAAATTAATCATAATGTTCATTAATAAGAATAGAAAAACCTTGCTCCAGTTGCTGCCCATGCATCATAAGTTTGATCAGCAAATCCACCATTATCTACTATACCATCTCCATCAGTATCTTGTGTTTTAACACGATTCATAACAAGCTTGAAAAATAAAAGTTTTCACTCTTTATTTTTCTTTTTGCTTTCGATTATTCTTACTTTTATTGTTGGCCATAGATCAATGAGAAATTGTTTATTTTGTGTATAAATAAAATCTCGATAGACTTGTAAAACATACTTTAGACCTAAATCTTTCCAATCAGCTGTATCATGTACTATATAAGCATTAATCAATAACCAAGGTTCTTCATCTATTAAATAAAATTATTTTTCTATAAAAATAAAATTAAAAAAATGAATCTAATTAACCAGGATCGCCAAGATCATGTGGAACAGAATGTAATGTTTTCCGTTGACCTGATTGACCACAAAATAAATAAGCACGTGATTCAAGTTTTTCACATATTATTGAAGTAGCTAAATGAAATAATTCAATTTTATTTATTCCATTGATACAATAAAAAAAGAAAACAAATTAATTTTTTTTACCGTAATCATGTTGAATACTTAATTCTAACTGTGGCCATAATTGTATCAAAGCAAATGAAGCATAAAAATGAACATCATATGTATTCATCATTCGATATTCATGACCTTAACATTATATTTCAAACAATAACAACAACAAAAATTAAAAAAAGAAACAACTACCTTCTAAATATCCAAATCGACCCCAATTTCTAATATGTTCAGGCAATGCTGTATCATCATTTACATCAAGCCAAATTGAACCACCATCAGCTATAAAATATGATTCATTAAATAATGCACTCTTATACCAATCTGGTAATAATCTACCAAAAAAAAAAATAGCAAAGAAATGATTCAAGATATATAGTTTATTATAAATTCTATTTAATTACGAATCATCTAAAACTGGTTGTTGCCATTTATTAATAGCTTCTTCCCATGTTAATCGATTATTCATTGTATGAAGACAAAGTACTGTCCCATTCAATGTTTCTTGATCAAAGAATTTAGTATACCGTCTAACAAAAAAAAAAAAGAAAAATTTTCATTTTTTTAAATGATAAATTAATAAAATCAACAACTTTTTATATATTTGTTGTCCATAACCAAATTTTATTTTTGGCATGTGCCAAGCAAGTGCAAATTCTGATACTTTTATAGATTTTGGTTCAACAGTTGTTGTTATACATACACAACTAGCTGAATTTAAAGTTGCGATTCTTGGACTTTGTGATTCAATTTCTGTTAATCGACCATCATCTGTTAAATCAAGCCACACATTTCGTCCTTCTATTTCTGACTCGACATTAAAATTTGTTCGTGTTGTTATTATATTATCTGGCTAGAAAAATTCTAATTTTATTATCAAATTATTTTAATAATAAATAAAACAAACTTCTTTTTTTCCCATGATACAATATTCAAGATTCATATCACGTAATGTTTGTTTTATTGATATACCAGTAGCTGATATATCATCCTTAGAAATGTGAATTGATTCATGAGATATATCTTTACATAAAAATTCATTAGAAGCTAAAAAAAACAAAATAGATTTGAATGAGAAAAAAAAACTATTAAAATAACCTGAACCAGCTTGCCATGTAAACATTATGCTAACTTCAACTGGTTCATCATTTAAATTTTCGATATACCAAACAAATGAAGCAACTGGAAGTGAAGAATCCTTAATGAAAAAATAATATAATAAGATATTTGTAGATATGATTTCAAAACTTAATTACTTTATAATCATTTGGTATAAAAGGTGATAATTGTTTACATAATAATCGAACATTTTGACCAGGTAAATCATAGGTTGTCCATGATTGTGGATATAGAGCTTGATAATACCCATTTTCCTTTGGAAATGCAGAATTCCATGAATTTAATCCTTTTTTTCGTAATCGATTTGTTATTAAGACTTGACAATACACCGTTGCATGTCGACGACGAATACAAACAGTAAACTGAGAGATTTTTTAATGAAACGTATTCGAAAAAAAAATGGTATGTAAAAAACAAATTAACTAACTGTATTTGCTTCAACAGTATAAAATTCATAGAGACCGGGTACAAGTTGATAACGACAAAATTCTCCTTTAAATCCTCGACCGATTGTTCCACAACCTAAACCACCAATAGGCGCACCTATCCAATACAATAAAAAGAAATAAATAACGAGAGAATATTCCCAATAATCTATGCAATCGGTCGTGACGAGTAGTACAAAACAGTTCGTTCTGGTTTAGCTTTCCAGTCTTTGTTTATTGAGTTATGGGTGGTTTTTGCCCTGCAAGCATATAATCGCAGGGAACCTAGATGGCCGAATTTCAAGTACTGTCCTGCACAGATATTACTTTTCGCAATCGGATCTGACCATCTTATTTATATCCCTGAGCCTGAATAGGCGTACTCGAACCGAAGCTAATCGACATCCGACAGATACTTTCACAGTCACCATACAGTTTTCAAACTTTCATTTTATACGAATAAATTAAGTGATTCAGAAATCACTTGATGTCTTTTTACTTCTAAAATACAATCGATTTCGCGAAGTATACTCAAACCAACCCATCGAATTTGCATCCGGACAAGGTTCGAATACCCGACTCGGTTGCAAGACACTAATTACGAGCCGCAATCTAGCTCATAGATATGCCTTGGAATTATTAGAAATACTCCTTCACCAGAATAAAAAGTCATGGCCTTCTATCATGGAAATTCACATCACTCTTCGAAAGGTGGCATTCTATTTTGAGTTAGTTTTTTGCTAAAATTGATTTAGAAAATCAAGGGTTATTGAGAAAATTTTCTAATATTCAAATAGGTGTTTCGAACAACTAAGTACCGGAACACCACAGTTTTTTATTCAAGAATCTGCTGGCTTTTCGAACAAAAGTTTTAGAGAGTTCATAAATTTCTATTACGTTCTGTGAAGTTTTTCTTGTGAGTAACCTTGTATTCTGAGACAGGAGGAGGGGCTTAGGACAAATGCGTCTACATCAAGATATCAGCTTGTTATAGAAATGTCCTTCTTTTTGAAACACAGTCCATAACAGGCTTTTCTTTCAAATGTAAATATTTTACCAAAGATTCATTCATTCTGACTAAAAGTTTAGTTTATTTCTAATGATTATATTAGGCGAATCCATAAACCAAATTTCAACTTGACATTCGATCATAAATTAGCAACGAAAGACTGAGCAATCAAGTCTAAGCAGATTTTTCGTTTTACTATTCATCATGACAGACCAATTGAATATAATATGGGAATGTTCCTTCGTGATATAATTATCATTCGTTCAACAAAACGCTGATATGTATTGAGTTTTTAATTTTTCTATTGAATATCTACAAAATAAAACATTTTAATTTGTTTACCGTAAATTTGTTGAAGTGATATTGGATTCAAAAAATCTATATGTGACCTTCGTTTTTCTTTTTTTAATTTATACCATACACGAAGATATCTATTAAATTTCAAACAATAATATGTTTTTCTTTCATTCAAATTCATCGAATTAACCTCATCATTAAAGGCACAAATTCCATTAATTGTCTAACTCTTGGTCTTGAAAATGGTTTCCATTGTGAATCAAATTCTTTATCAAAACTAACATGCCAACCATATTTTGTTGACACTAATTTATCAAGTTCAGACGATGACATAAATACAATAATCTAAAAACAAGAGCAAACAAAAAAGAAAAGAAAAACAAAACCAAATCAATCTAGATATGTCATCATATATTATTATAATTTTAGATTGTACAACATAAGTACATCATTTTTATAATCTGTTAAATTTTTTAGTTCATTCTCAACACCTTCATCTTGAACACGAGTTATACTTGTACGATATCGTTCAACAAGTTTTTTATTATGTTCAAGAACTGATTTTGAATCGACTGATGATGGATCTTTCTACAAAAAGAAAGATGAGAAATTATTTTTAAATAAATATGAAATTTGTATATGGATTTTTAATGCAAACCTCAGCGACTTTGAGTATATCAAGTAATCGAGTACGTGAAGGACTTTTATCCCAATAATATGTTTGCCAATCATTCTTTGTTTTATCTTGTTCCCAATTTTCAGTTTTCTAACATGATAAACAATAATACAATATAAGATTTAATGTTTAAAAAAAAAAAAAACTTTTCTCTACCCAAGATTCAAAATATAATGCTGTTAATAAATATTGAGCATAATCATAGTTTTGCTTTCGATATGGGCATCTAAAGAAAGATTACATAGGAAAGAAAGTAATTATTTATTTCATTGTTATAGATATAGAATTAACACAATCGAAAAATGAATTACATTCGAAAAGTTTAGTTTTTTGTTAGCTCTGACAATAAAATTCACTTCTGTACATCATATTTATAATCTATGTTTATGTACGAATATAAATATAGTTTTCGAATATAAATATATATGATCAATCATCAAGAAGAAGTTTTTTTTTCACCTGTATGTACGAAGTAAAGTCAATCAATCGATCATCTGATAAATTTCAATTGTTCTCTACTTGCTATTAATATCTCATGTCGTACGTTTGTTCACACTATCGCTCGTATACTGCGGTAACATTTACGACTTTTGGTTTCAGCTACAAACCATCGTACAAAGTGTTTTTTACTGAAATTCGATTTTATTCATTAAAAAGAATTCAAATTAACAGAGTGCATCGAAATCGACTTAATTCTGTCATTTTTACAACACTTCAAAAATATTCACCTATTCTCATACAATACATTATTATGCGACATTTTCAAAACAAACCTTTGGCATAGCGCGCCTTATACCGATTGGTAGTTTCTCAATACATATCACGTGAAACCTTTATCCCCTCAAAAAGAAGTCAAAATTTCGTAACAAAAACGAAATTTTACGATAAATACATAACCATAAACTTTGAATTGTGCACACAAAAAAAAAAAATCATTTTTTTGACAGAGAAGAGATTTCGTTTAAAGGAATATCGTTTTTCGCAGAAGAATCAGCTTTTTTCAGAGGTAAGGTCTAGTTAGATAGTCTACAGTGTATGCTATCCAGATCAAATGATTATCAGTAAGAGGATCATTCTGAACAAATATCTTGAAGTATTTTAATCTTTCGAGAACCTATTGCCAGATATATCAAATCGTGCACATAACGATGATTGTTTATAACCCAAATTCATAATTCTGACATCCAGATTTGCAAATTTCCATAGGTTCTAACCGAAAGAACCGGGAAATCGGAAACAGAAATCTAGTGATGGGATTTTTCTAGTTCCATTCTTAACTGAATAGAGCGAGCCACTAGATTTCTGCCAAGAAAAATGACACAAACCACAGAAGTTTCTCAAAGTAATACCAAAGTTATCATGAACTTCGTATGAAAAAACTACTTCACGGATATGAACAACTAGAAGAATGAGATGTCTATCTATTAGCAAACGAAAGAAAACTAAAAAGGTTGTCTCGATATTTCAGTTGTCTTCATTTGAAAGTTTTCATTTTCGATTATTAGAATTAAAATAAGGTGAATGTGGATATCCATCTTCTCCTATCTCGCATTCATATCCGCATCCTCAAAATTAATTTGACTGAAAGCAGAAATATCTATTTGTCTTGATAAACTTCTGAGAAGATTGTGAACTAATAGTAAGTTGTATCATCTTATTCTTCATTCAAAAAAATGTGGTCGATCATTTTATTCTATATTCATAAAGTTAAAAACCAAACACAATGATAGAACGCAGCAGAAGACCATATATCTATTCTTATGTGATGCATTAAACCCAATTTAATCAATTTTTATGGATACTATTAAGTAATACATTATATGTTTGCCTTTATATCATTTTAATTTTTTATCTTTGTCCAGAAAATTTTTTGAAAAACTTCTTTCATATTTTATTTGAAAGCTGGTATTTAGAGGCAGAGACTCTTCTAGTCCTTTTTTCCCATTTTCTTCCTTTTTTAGTCTTGAGATATACGTGAAATCAAAAAATTTTTAATAGAACTGCCACGAAAGCGCTATGTACAGCCCAGAATTGTTACCACTATAACAAATAATGAGATACGAAGTTGAGATTTTTTTTTCTATGCATAACTGAGTTTCAGCTCAATAGCTTCATCATCCTGCTCTGAAGGAGGGACAAGCTTAAAAACACCAATTTATCGTACTTGTCAGCGACTAATGTAAGTTCATCTGTATCCGTATTGTATCTTTGTCCAGCTAAACGAATAAATTTATCTCGAGAATGTTCATCAAATTCAAGTTGTGTTAATTTAAACTAAAACACAAGAAAAAAATTCAATAGAAAAATTTGAATTCTAAAATCATTATATAATAAATACATTAAATTTAACAACACGAGCTCGAGAATCTCGTATAGATGGTGTTGAAGTAAGATAATCATGTGTTGTTATTTGTATAGGTAAATAATATTCACATGCTTCATCGGAATTTAATTCTTCTGGCCATGGTGTACAATATTCTAATTAAATGAAAATTTTGATATATTTTTAATTATCAACAGAAAAGAAAAAGACTAGATTTACTTTTAATTTCAGCACAATGTTTTTTTATATGATTAGGTGTTAAATGAAAAAAATTTGGAATTTTCATAAGTTCAGCATTAGCATATTTTTCTACTGGTAAACCTTTATTTTCATTATCCGAAGAAACATAACCTTGAGTTATAGGTAATGGTACAACACTTTGTTTAAATGTTGCAGCTGTAGGCCAAACATTTGTCCAGTCTTGATCAGTTGACATACGTAAATAACGAGGTGGTGGAACCTAATTAAATATTTAATGGAGTTTGTTTTTTTGTTTATTGATATGAATATAAATAAAAACCTCTTTAAATTTTGGTTTTCCACGTTTTTTCATTGGACCAGATCGACTACCTTTTGATTGTGTTAATTGTAACACGCGAAATTCTCCCATTTGAGCTAAACATTAAATTTATAATTTATGTATTATCTAATATATATATATATCTATTTAAACTTACACTTAGGTCCAGTTGATCTTTGTGCTTGACGAAATGTTCTCACAAATGATAACATATTATTTGATGGTAATTTCAATTGAAGTTTCAAGTATGAGAAAGACATGTTTATTTCTAATATTAAAATCTACAAAATTTTATTATTATTTTTTGTAAAGATTTACAATAAAATGAAACATAAAGTATCAATATATGAATCACACAATATGTATATCAATTATACTATCTTTCTCGACAAATACAATGGGTAATTATCATCGCTGATTAGAGACCGATGGGGACCAAAATCTTTATATCCGGACTCAGTTTGACCTTACTTTGATACTCTCAATGAAATTTTCTAATAGAAATTCGATAGTTGCCCGAAGATATGAGATACTTTTCTCCGGTTTTTTGTATTCGGTGATTAGAGCACCCTATACATTTTTCAAATGAATAGAGTCTGTCGAATCCAAAATTTTCGAACTCGAATGCGACCTGGATTTCACCAGATTCGGGGCCAACCCAATGAGTTCTGCTCATGTATGTAATGATGATTCAGTTCTGTAACTATTTGAATAATCGATTAAAATGAAGTTTATTCTAACGAGAATCAGTTCGCTTCATTGTATAACAATAAGCATTTGATAATTATACATATCTGTTGAATAATATATAAAATAATTATTTTCGAGTTTGATAAGAACCTGTAACATTTGTTTTTTAAAAGAATATTGTACTGATGAAAAAATAATTCGATGATTAGAAATATGAGTGTTCAATCAAGAGAATAGAGGTATAAGTCGATTTATTGATCAGGGCGACGGCTGAAATTTTTCAAGGAATATTTTAAAACTTTTCTTTGTGAAATTTTGAAATAAAAGAAAAAAACGACGATAGAGAACTTATTGATAAGAAACCAGACGATAACATCTCAAAAAAACTGATTTAAAACATCGGAGGTTTTTTTTAAATCAAATATATATTTTTGTGTGGTGACGGTTCACTCGAATGGCTAACACATCTACAAGAGAACATAAAGATAACAGCAATAATAATCGAAAATATAAAGCTATGTAGAAAAAAGCAAAGTCAAACAGTTTGAATCGACATTGAAATAATAGAAATCTAACTGATTAGCATAATGTTTTAAAAGATTCTGTGTTTAATGAAAATTGCCAAGGTGTTTAGTGAATTTATAAATTATGGCTATGAACTTATCGGATATGATTTCAAAAACTTTTAGGATTTCGGATCTATACTTTGGATATTTTTGTAAGACTTACAAAAAAAATATTTTTATGTTTCAATTTTCTATCCTTTTAATAAACGATACAAATTAGGATTTTCTTTTTCAACTAAAAGAATATTCGAGAGGACAAAAAAAAATGCTATTTATATAACAATAGTAAGTTGATGATGCATATACAGTGAAAGAAATTTACATAATGCATTCATACGAAAATCATATTTTAATAAAACAAAATTTTATAATAATTCGAATTTATTACCGAGAGTTGCAGGTGTAAGTTGTCTATTTTTATTTTTGATTCTATCTCCAGAACTTTTAACGTACCAGTAATTCATAAATCAATAAAAATAATCAAATGCAATATTTTTACGTCGCTTAATAGAGCTCGACGAGCTTCACAAGAATATAAACACCAAAGTTTTTCTTAAATAGAAATCTTGAGAGAGCAGACGAGTAAATTGTACTCGAAGAAATCTATAAAAATGCATTAACTTCAAATGTATCAACTTTCGTTAGTTTGTGAATTTATGGTATATTTCTTTTCTCCTTCTTACTCAGTACAAGGCAAAAAAAGAAATTTTTTTCATCCTTTTAGTTAATGTTCAGAGACTATAGAGTGAAAATCATTGAAAAATACTTGAAAGAAATACGAATCAAAATCTAACGGAAAATTTTTTTTTGATAAAATATAAAATGCTCGATGTAACTCGTATTTATTTTTCATGAAAATCAACTTTTGGTAGTCAAAATCTCAAAGATAGGCTACATTTGTTGACTCTTTTACCAATCTTATGAAAGAGATTTTGAAAATAAAAGGACACAAAATTTTTTCCCGGATCTCATACCAAGTAAGAGCAAGAAAAAATGTCGATAGATCTCTAAGTTAGCGAGATTTGATACGTTTGGGGTTTATGCACTTTTATAAATTTTCTTGAACTGAATTCATTCGTCTGTGCTCTGAATATAATTCTTTAGAAAATTCTTGATATACATATTCTTGTCGACTTCATTGAGTTCCATCAAGCCATATAAAATATATTACAAATAATGTTTTGTGATCGAGTTTTTAATTAATGATATTCTATAAAAAATTAATATTGTCATATTCTAATGAATATTTTTAAAAAATCATTAAGATTTATCAATCTATCCGTTGTAGTAAGACAATTTCGTTCGTTTAGTTAACAATAATCATTTGTATTGGTTGATAGAATAGCAAAATAGAAATCACACCATAAAGCAATATCTTGACTATCAGAGACATCTAGCCCATACATTATAGATACAAAAATATGGTACATACATATACTTGTTCGATTCATTTACTAACGACGAAAAAAACCATTTAGATATGCGCAAAGGACAAAAAATCATCAATTAAAAAGTATCGTTCTTATTCGTGTCATACATAGGATACCACACGCAAGAGGCAAGAGGCAAGTGGCAGGTATAACTGTATAGAAAAAAAGAAGAGAGGAGGAGAGAAAACAAAAATCATTTGGATTGCTTTGCTAAAAAGCAAATATATACCTTTATCTCGATCATGCCTTCACTGAGCCTACGTCATTCTATTCGTTTCGTTGTACTTTAACAACAAAAAAGGGTTTTGTACAATTATTTACTCTCAAATAGAAAAAAAAAGCAAAGTAACTATATCCATTTTGTTTTTGTTGTAGATTTTACAATGGGTAATGCAAAATGTACACCAATTGGGGAAGATATAACTGCTGCTAATACGAAACGAACGCATCAGAATATAAATGAAACAACCAAATCTTCTGAAATCAAAAAAGAAACTAAACGAGTTCAGTTATCTGATAGAGATATTGCTTTTCTTTGTGCACAAACAGGTAAGTATAAATAAATATTTAACAATAATTTAATATAGATCCGTTAGATAGTTTCTATTCATTAATCCTATGCCATTTATCGTTTCTATACATGTTTATGTCATTTCCTTGGAATTGTTTCTTTTAAGTACTTATGATAAAATCAAAGAGAGAAATACATTGCTGGAGTTGGCAGAAACTTTGAGAAATACAATATGGTGATATGTGTCAGTTGTGACAGAGACTCTATAGGAAGAAATAAAAAAATATTCAGATATAAATTACATACATGAGAGTTACATTATGGTAACCTTTCTAAAGGTTTGTGTGTTATTTTAAATCATCTATGCTTTAGTATAGTTGATCGTGCTCGGCAGCCGGAACGAATACGTACGTTTCAAATATGTGCTTAAGAGACTCCCTTCCCTCATTACCAAGGTCTCTGAAGAACGCCTCATCAAAAATATTTGAAACTTTCACAACAGATAGATATCAATAAGAAGAATAGAAGTCGCTATAAACTCGAAATTTTCAAGTACTTTATTCTAAAGAATATCTGGGTGCAAAGGCTAAAAATCGTTCCGCTTTCTCAAGTGCAATAAGTTCGATAGAGCTAGCATTTTTTTACAGATATTAGATATTGTGTTTGCAATGCCTACTTGTTATTTCCTTCCATTCGAACAAAAAGAACAAAATACTGGATGTACCCGATGTTTTTGTTATAAGAGCCTTTTTTGTTGTAAAATCTGCAAAAAATTAACGATACAATACTTTTCACAACGGAAAACATTAGACATCCGAAGCACTGTCCAATAACTGTAAAAAAAGTTTCAGCTCGATCGAACATATTATATCGGAGATATGCGCGGAATTCTGCACATTTTTAGTGTAAAAATTGATTTCGAGAAAAACGAAATTTTCTTGTATGCATGTAGACATTTTTTCTTCGACTAAAGTAATATAAAACTGGCCATTATCAACAGTGTTAAAAGTTCATGAGCATTCATACTCAACAATTTTCAAATGAAAAATAATTATTATCATTAGGAGAATTTTGCATACAAAGAATAATCGCAGCGCGAGTTTTTCTGTTAGGACTTTCAGGCGTAGGATTTAATAACAATACTTACTAACCAACAAAAAGTCTGCATTTATATGTCATTAGACGAAAAACACTTCGAAGCTGTATTAACGATGAAAAGCCAAAAATTGAAAAAAATTGATTTGATATGACAGTATATCTATAAATTTCTGCATATATTAATAAATGAATATAATGTATCAAGTATCTATTATGTAGCCTAATACAAAGCTTCTAGTCTGGATAAATAAATAAAACAAAAGAAATTAGAAAAAAGAAAATTTTTGATATTTTCATAGTATGTATTGCAGAGGTCCAAACAGACCGCTAGGCCTGTCGGCCTTTCTGGACTTTTCTGGGCCTGTCACTTATACCGGTCTGAAAATTCTTATCTGTATCTGTCACAGGCAGGTCAGGCCCAGGTAGACCGATAGTCCTACTGCTCTGTCTGGACCTCTGGTTTCTAGTCTGTTATTATTGTTGTATTCGGTTGAAAAAGTTAACAGGCCTCCAAAATGTGACCGGTTTGGACGTCTGGTTTATAATCATTGTAGTTTTCAATGTCGACCCGTAGGAAAAAAGAACGATATTTATCAAGTTAATCCTATGAGGAAGGCCATCGTTCCCAACTTTTTCCGAGTGTTAAAATCAATTTTTTATTTATTTTTGGTTATACATTGCTAATATAACTTCAAAGTGTTCTCTCTTAAATTCTATATAAATGTAGGCTTGTTGCTGTTAGTTAGTACTTTTATTAAATCCAACTTTTGAAATTCTTAGTAGAAGAACTCGCGCTGTGATTATTGTTTGTACGCAAAATTCGTCTAATAATAATGATTACTTCTCATTTTAAAGATACTGAGAGTTCGGGTGCTGACGGATCTCTAACAGTGCCGATATCGGATAGTTTTTATTATTTTAGTCGAAGTAAAAAAAAGTCCTGATACATACAAGAAAATATATTTTTCGTTTTTCTTGATATCAATTTTTACATTGAAAAAAGTGCAGAATCTTCCACATTTCTTCGAGACATAGTACTTTTGATCGAGCTGGAACTTTGTTTTTTTTGTGTCTAATGTTGTTCGCTTCGAAAAATATTGCATCGTTGATTTTTGACAGATTTTACATCAAAACTCTAGTAAAGAACCTTGCAGTATGCTCAATATTTTGATCTTTTTATTTGAATGGAAAGAGATAAAAAGCAGGTACTCCAAACACAGGATCTGGTATCTGTAAAAATAATGCCAGCTGTATCGAACTTATTGCGATTGAGGAGGTAGACTTATTTTTGCCCTGATAGTTTCAAATATTTCTGATGAGTTGTTCTTGAGAAATTCCAGAAATGGAACGATTAAAGTCCCATTAAATATTTCTAAATGATTATTAGTAATATTGTAAATCAAATAAGGACAATTAAAATGATGAAGTCTCTACTAAAACTTGTAACATAAAGAAGATCAAATAGTTCAATGAATCTTTTCTTCATAGGTCTTTCATCAGATGAAATAATTAATTGGCATAAGAAATTTTTTGACGAAAATCCTGATGGTCGTCTTGATCGTGCTCAATTTCGTAAATTTTATCGTATTCTACGTAATGAAGCACCTGACCGTTTAAATGATATGTGTGATCATATATTTCGTGCATTTGATGTCGATGGAAATGGTTATGTTGAATTTGGAGAATTTTTATTAGGTTTTGCTATATGTTCACGTGGTGATCTTCGATCACGTTTAGATTATGCATTTGAATGTTATGATCTTGATTCAAATGGATATATAACTGAAGGTAGAAAAATATGAATATATAAAAAGACAAAAAACGAGAAAACAACAATGTATATATTTAATTTTAGATGAAATTGAACCAGTTCTTCTAGCAATGTATACTCTATTGGGTATACAACATATTGACGATTATCCACCAGGAGAAGTTGCAAAAGATTTAATGAAAAAATTAGACATCTCAAATGATGGTCGCGTAACGAAAGATGAATTTATTTATTTTCTTATGAAAGATGGAATTTATAGAAATACAGTTAATCCATTTCATTAATTTTGGTTTTTTTTCTTGTCAGATAAAGAACAACATATGCTCTATGCTTTTATTTTCATTTTGATTTCATTACTAAAAAAATTAATATATTACATTATTTATATATCGTTTCTGTCAAAATATTTGCAACATGTTATTTTTCGCATATATTTCAGCTTAGGTAAATGATAAAATCTTGAGTTTTTTTTACAAAACGATGCATCGTCAAAAGCTCTACAAAAGCTACTGAACAAATTCCAACTGACGTACTATAAGAATTTTTCTACATGATTGAACATCAAAATCCACGTAATGTTGCTGTTTCCATACGATCGAATATTAAAGAAATCTGTAAAACTTTTTAAAAGCTATTTTTTTATTTCACAAGAAAATTTTATTACAGGTCGGTATGATCTTTAGGAAATACAATGAAATTTTATAATCATAGTAAATGTTTATCAATGATCATCTCACAATATGTTGTTCAACTGAATAAACTCTGCGAACAAATGCACCGATAACTTGCCGTACATAATTCGAGTCAATTTTTTTTCAAGGTTTTATGATTCATCTCTAATGTGAACCTTGTTCATGTAACTTTTATAGAACTTTTCACGGCGCATCTTGAAAAAAATCAAGATTTTATCATTTACCTGGGTCGAGATATATGCGAAATAAAAAACGTTGCAAACATTTTGGTACATCCGGTAATGATCTTACAAGTTTATAAATATTTATTTTAAGACTTAACAAATAAGCAATTAGTGAGTGGGTATAGAAGTTCATTCTACGTTGATGTGTGTTTAATTAAGAATTAATAAAGAGTTTTGTTGTCGTGTTTTTTTTCATTGAAAAAGTAAAACATTTTGTTTTTTTAACAAGATTTGATGCGTATTTATGAAGATGAGATCGTATTTTTATTTTGATTAAAATAATAACATTTTTACTAAATAAATGATAAGTAATATCGGTGTAAGAAAATAATCTACAAAATTCAGACATTTCGAAGTTAATCGTTGTTTGATTAATAAATCGTTTTCACTGAAACCAACAGTTGAAATACTATAAATTGATGAAACTTTGATGAATAATCTATTTTGCTGATTTAATATAAACTTTCATTTTATGAAAACTGGAAATTCTCTCACAAAGGAAGTTTCTCAACTGATAAATCGTTTTTATGGTACGATTACGTACATTATATAGATTTAAATGAGCTATGGATATTCTTGAGAGTGTTCCAGGCGGTGAAGAATGATCCTCCTGTCTTGGAAAATTTTCGTTTTTCCTCAGCGAAACGGAACGATATTCCACAGCTTTTTACTCGTCAATCTCCACAACAAGGATTGCTCCTTCTCAATCTTGGTGATCTCGGAACATCCCTAAATATCCTGAAAAGAGCTCGTATCCTCAACTTATCACTACAAAGATATTGAACTTTTACGGTATCGTTTAAATGAATGTCGTGATCCCCTCAACAACACTAGGAAAACTGATTTTCAAATTTTGATGTGAAATTTTGTACAGAGGCAGGTCTTAATGAGAATAGTTTCTTTTGAAAGTTTTAGATCTTCTCGTTGTTCCTGTCCTAAGATATACAGCTATAGTAAAAGCTTGTCTTTTACATCGCTCATATACAACGGTAAATTTCGACGTTATTATTTCAGGATAGAAGCAAATCAACAGACCTGAAATTGCTCTCGTTGAGGCTTGTTGCTATCCAAGGTTTCAAGTTGAAACGTGAAAATTAGTTTTCCTGGCCCACGGTATTCACTTAAAAAATATCGTCAAAATGTAGCATCTACACAGCAATAAGTTAAGACCACGAGCTCTTTTCAGTATGCTCATAGTTCATTTGGATCTACGTAATACACATAGTTTCAACGTAAAAGCGATTTATCATTTGGAGGACTTCTAAAAATAATTCTTGTTTGATTAGCAAAGTGTTTTAATTGTCTTTGGAATTTTTTATCCAATGTTCAGGTTTAATTCCTTTGAGAATTTTTTTACACAACTTTATCTTCAATGCATAATCTTAATTCACGACAAAAATAATGAAAAATAAACTAGGTAAATTTATTTACTTGGCTGTTTAATAAAACGCATATTTTTCAGTACAACGAAATTTATCACTAGCAACTATATCAGGTTTGAAATTACTATAAAGGGTGTCCCAGAAGTTCTGAAACGATTTTAAAATTTATCATTCTGACATTCAACAAAAGCAAACTGTTTGAAACTTTGGCAGATTATTGCACATTTTGTAGTACTAAAGAACTACAAAATTTGAGATCTATAGCTTGTACCATGGATGAGAAACTATAACAACACGGTCATCTGCTATTTTTTAAACTTTCCTGATCATCTTGGTTATTATTATTTTAAAAACAATATATTTTTTACGGATACAAGAAAACAAATTAAAAGTTATCAATAGTCTTGTATTTGATTATCGTATTGATCGATACGTAATTTTAATCGGACTGATATTTTATCTATCATTCGTTGACATAAATAAAAGAATACAAAATTTGTTCTATTCCTTTTTAATGTTATTTTTCAATTGATCAATATCACTGTATTCATGTCTTCTTAGTTTCTCTTTCAATATACTCAAAACGTTTTCAATAGGCCAAATGTCATTGAGTTTTGCAGCACAATTTATTGGTTCAAATCGATTGACAAAAACATGTTTTAACAGCATCGAATGCCGCATGCGTCCTCTGTTTACGATTATTTGGTCATCCTGAAAAATGGCATTAAAAAGGAGTGGAAAAAATTTTGTATTCTTTTATTTATGTCAACGAATGATAGATAAAATATCAGTCCGATTAAAATTACGTATCGATCAATATGATAATCAAATACAAGACTATTGATAACTTTTGATTTGTTTTCTTGTATCCGAAAAAAATATATCGTTTTTAAAATAATAATAACCAAGATGATCAGGAAAGTTTAAAAAATAGCAGATGACCGTGTTGTTATAGTTTCTCATCCATAGTACAAGCTATAGATCTCAAATTTTGTAGTTATTTAGTACTACAAAATGTGCAATAATCTGCCAAAGTTTCAATGAGTTTGCTTTTGTTGAATGTGAGAACGATAAATTTTAAAATCGTTTCAAAACTTTTGGGACACCCTTTATAGTAGATCATTTATACAGAAAAAAGAACTTCAGTTGGTTCATTGTTTGGCAAATGAACGTGAACATGATTGAGAAGTTTGATTTCAAACAATTCTTAATCAAGATCGCGTATTGCATGAGATAATTGGTATTGATAAGAAAACATTCATAAAATTTTGTGTAATTGTGCATACATTAAAATGATGAACTCTATATATATGCGATCATGCTATTGCATCAACATTATGCAAATTCAAAAAGTATGTGTAAATTTTTCTTAATATTTTAAATTGAATTTTAATCGTTTGAGACATTAAGATTTTTACTCGGATCTCAACCGATAGATCATTTTTTTCAGGACAACTTTTATCAAAAAAACAACGAAACTGAATGAACATGGCTACAATGACACATAGATTACAGACTCTTTGAAATTTCATTTACTACATTGCCACATATTATAATTTGACGCATATTCTTTCCATTCTTTCTAAAAACGAATTTATGGTATGAAAAAATCTGCTTGTATAAACTAATGATTAATCTCATGTTGGATGTTATATACGTTGATTTAAGTTTCAGTGTAATAATTTTTTTGTTTTCTTAAAAAAATATGCATATGATATATGTTTTATATTAACGCATATGAAATCATTCAAGTCTCAGCAAAACACATAAACTTTAAAGAATTTCAATCTGACAGTAAAGATAAATCTGAAAAAAAAAATGATTCTGTATGAAAGAAGATGAATAATCTAATAGTTTTCCTATACACGATTTATCCAAATAACGGGTGATGCGAAAACTTCCGAACAAAACGTTCTTTTAATATGTCGACTAATTACAGAAGCCAGTTGAAAGCTTAAAGCATTGAGTTAAAATTAGAATTGTGGGCTCTGTCCGAGTCTATGTTCGTAATTCGTATGAGACTTATCAATTATGAAGTATGAGCAAATCTGTGAAAGTTCAGAGAATAAAATTTGAATAAGTTTCAGTAGGCAAAAAAAGTCGCCCCGGGTAGAAATAAAATTCATTATAAATACACTAAAAAAAAGAACAAACATATGTGAACAAAATCATATCATAATCATTTGTTTTCTGTGACGCTTCTATCAACAATAAGACTTTTAGTAAATGATACATTGACGTCTACGAAGCTCCTTTATTTCAAGACTCACAAGATCAGCTTGATTATTTCTGAAGAATTGCTGCAAAACTTTCAGTTCTTAGTTCACATGGTAGAGTACTGTTTCACTCTTTATATTATACAAAAAAATTGCTATTAGCAAGTATTCTATGAGAGTATTATTGCCATGCAGACAACTGAAAAAACATTTGGTCTAGAAACCATTCCATCACTCGTCAAAAAACTAATCTAGTAATTAATACAATGGGTAAATTTTATTTATTACTTATGTATAATATGAAATACAAGAACAATAAACTATACCAAGGAAAAAAGTCACAAAGGCAGAAAATAAAATGAGATTTTGTCATGTTTCGCTGTACTACTACAATTGAGGATATGTTGAAATACAAATACAAAAAAAAAATAAAGGAAATAATCATTTTACTATATGGGATATACGATCACAAAACAAATATAATATAAGGAAAGACTACAATAAAATTGTTTTTGAGCATAACACAAGTAATTGTTATTGTAAAAGCAAACCGAGTTAGATGATAAGATAAGATATATAAAATACATATAATATGAAAGGAAAAGGAAAATATGATTTAATAGATAATTATTCTAATTCAACAATTAGATCATCACCATGTATTTGTTGACCAACTTGAACATGAATTTGTTTTACTTTACCATCGACAGTACTCTTCACTACAGTTTCCATCTAAATATTAATAAAAAAGATATATAATGAAATGATATTTATTTTCTTTTTACATACCTTCATAGCACTTAATACAACAACTGTATCACCTTTCTTGATCATATCACCTTCTTTTGTTTTTATATCAAGTACTTGACCTGGCATTGGTGCACCTAAAATTTTAAATTCATATATAAATATTCAAAATCTATGAGAAAGAACAAAACAAATTTTCAGTTTTCTTATGGATCTAAGTGCCTTCAGTTTTAAATCATTGCTTTCGTTATATCAAGGAATACATTTTTTTCTTTTGTAGTAATGAATCTATGAACTTCGATAGTTTACACTAATTTCTGTAGGGATCGTATAGTTTGGGTAAACTATTCATTGATTGATCGAACAACATATCCATTCACGGAAATCGTACATCCCTAAATTTCTGCATTTGATTTTAATTGTGAAAGAATCTGTACTATTTACTGAAACCGATGTTCTGAAATGTTTCTCAACGTTTTTTTTTCCTAAACTTTGATTTTAATACAAAACTAGAAAACTTTTCCAATTGAGAATAAACAACTAATGATTCAATACTTAAAAAATCAATTTCAATAAATAAACTTACCAATTTGATTCTTTTTACTTTTATCAACTTTTGGATGAACTTTATGATCTTTAATAGCTGCTTTATCTTTAACTTTCATTGAACGTAATTGTCCATTAACTTGAAAGAATACTTCACGTTCACCTGTTGCAACCATTAAATCACTTATAGCTAATACAACAATATGAAGAACTTTTCCATGTTCGATTTCAATACTAAAATAAACATTTGATTATGATTTTTTTTTACATTATTTTTGTTCATTCGTTTTAAATAAACTTACTCCAACATTTCGTTTAATTGGGGTCCAACAAAAAATACTCGTGTTGGATAAAGATCAACAGGACCATATTGTTTCTTAAAATCAATATATTCTTCAAGTACTTTAGGAAACATAACATATGACATAACATCACATTTACGAATAATATCATCACCAAATTTCTTTTTTAATTCTTCTTCAATTTTATCAAAATCTAATGGTTTAGCATTAGCACCTGGACGACCATCAATTTTTTTCTTTCCTTTTAATATTTTTGTACGAAGTGGTTCAGGAAATCCACCATGTGGCTAAAAAATTAAAATCATATAAATTTGTTTTTGTTAATATACAAGATAGAAAAAATAAATTTACTTGACCAAGTTGACCTTCCATAAATTCAACAACACTTGATGGAAATGAAAGGTCTTCAGCGCGTTCACGAACATCGTTAGCTGTTAAATTGTTTTGTACCATAAATTGTGCAAGATCACCAACAACTTTTGATGATGGTGTTACTTTAATAATATCACCTAAAACTTGATTAGCTTCAATATATGATTTTTTAACATTTTCAAATTGAGAACCAAGACCAAGACTAAATGCTTGAAACTAAATAAATAATTTCATACAAGAAAAAAAAAGAAGAAATGAATATCATTTTCAACTAATATTTAATTTTTACTTGTAAATTTGTATACTGTCCACCAGGTATTTCATTTTTATAAACATCAGCATTACCACTTTTCATTGTTGTTGTACATTCAAATGGTGCATAAAGTAAACGTGTTTGTTCCCAAAATGCTGAATATTCATTTACTTTATCCAAATCAATACCTGTACTATATTTTGTATTTTGTAATGCAGCAACAACACCACCCATTGTTGGTTGAGATGTCATACCACTCATGGAATCAACAGCTACATCAACAATATCAGCTCCGGCTTGAAAAGCTGCTAAATAATTAGCAACACCAGTTCCGGCTGTATCGCTATAATACAGAAACAAAAGAGAATTTATTTACAGAAAAGAGAAAAGAGAAATGAAAATAAAACAAACGACTATTCATGGTTTTTGTTTTCATGAATTGCAAGAAAATAGATGACTATCAACGGAATACATGGTATAAAAAGTGAACTCTATTCATTATTAGACTCTACGAAAAATGGTAAAGTCTTGATGGTCAATATAAGTCTAGTTCTATAAATAATTTAATTTTTATTTTAGAATATGCATTTGAAAGACAAATCAGAATGAATTAGATAAATAAATACTGTTAATAAAAATTTATATTATGCGAAAACTTTTAATTAGATTCAATCATTTAATTTTGTAGAAATTAGTGAAAGTGATTCTAGAAATGAGAGAAAATATTTTTGTCCTTAAACGAATAATTAATTTTCCTTCAAGAAAATAATCTCTATTTACTGTGTATGTAAATGAATAGGTAAATCTGGATGTTTTTGTCGAATAGCATCAATTAATATCCTGGTTGCTCGAGGTTTAAGAAGACCAGCCATATCTAAACAAAATCAATTCGTCTTCTAATTTGACTTCAATAGAAAAATAAAACGTATTACCTTTGATCGATAAAATATGTATACCCATTTTAACAAGTTCATCAACAGATTTAGTATAATATTCTAAGTTATATTTCACACGTGTTGTATCTGCAACATCACCTGTGTAACAAACACCAGCTGATATAACGCCATTTGCTTTTCCAACAGCATCAATGCCAATTTTCATATTGGGTAAATAATTTAATGAATCAAATATACGAAATATATCCATTCCACGATCAACTGCCATTTGACAGAAAGCATCAATAACATTATCTGGATAATTTGAATATCCAACAGCATTTGCACCACGTAATAACATTTGAAATGGAATATTTGGAATAAGTTCTCGTAATTCACTTAAACGATTCCATGGACATTCATGGAGAAAACGAAGAGCAACATCAAATGTTGCACCTAAAGTTTTTTTTAAAATAAATTAAATATTAAATTAATATATATAAAGAATATTTTTTTACCGCCCCAATTTTCTAAACTAAAAAATTGAGGAAAATTTTTCGCAACAAATGGTGCTGATTTCTTTAAATCTCGTGTTCGTACACGTGTTGCTAATAAACTTTGATGTGCATCACGCATTGTTGTATCCATAATTAAGCCTCTAATCAGAACAAAATCATATTGGTGTTTAATTGAAAATATTTATATTCTTTTTTTTTTATCTTACTGTGGATGCTTGCGAACAGCTTTAGCAAAACCAGCGGGTCCTTCTTTTTTTAAAACTTGACGCCAACCATTTGGAATTTCTTTCTTTTTTACATGAGGAAGTTCTGGTTTTATAACCATTGGTTTTACATTTGTACCCAATGGTGTCAGAGGTCCATTAACCATTATTTCTGATAAATAGGAAAGTAATTTTTGTGCACGATTTTGTGCAGGTATAAATTTAAATAAAATAGGATTTTCATCTAAGAAACTTGTTGTTATTGAGCCTTCGAGGAATTGTTTATGTTGAAGAACGTTTAGTAAAAATGGAATGTTCGTTTTGACACCTACAGAGAAAAGTTAATATGAAAAATATTCTTCTTATTATTTTTTAATTTATTTACCTCGAATACGAAATTCTTGAAGTGCACGAACCATTTTCGCGCATGCTTCTTGATGATTACGTGCATGAGCAATAACTTTTACCAACAAAGAATCATAAAATGGACTTATAACAGCATCTGTATAAGCAGATGCACTATCAATACGAATACCTGAAGAAGAAAACGTTTATATTCTAAAACATCAATTAAATTAATAAAAGATTATCTAACTAACCAAATCCTTCAGCAGAACGAAAAACATCAATACGACCAACATCAGGTGTAAAATTATTTCCCGGATCTTCTGTTGTCATTCGACATTGTACAGCAGCGCCCATTATTTTTATTTTATCTTGTTCAAGACCTAATTCTGATAAACGTGCACCCTCGGCTATTTTTATTTGTGATTGTACAATATCAATTCCTGTTATTTCTTCTGAACATGTATGTTCAACTTGTAAACGACAATTAACTTCAATAAAATAATGTCGTCCTTTATTATCAAGTAAAAATTCAACTGTTCCAGCATTTTGATAACCAACATGTCTAGCTAAACGTACAGCATCAGAAGTCATACGTTCTCGAAGTTTTGGATCTAAATTTGTTGCTGGTGCAACTTCAATAACTTTTTGATGACGTCGTTGTACAGAACAATCTCGTTCATATAAATGTGCAACATTTCCATAATGATCACCAATTACTTGAACTTCAATATGTCGTGCTTGTGATACGAGACGTTCAACAAATAATCGACCATCACCAACAGCTGCTTTAGCTTCAGATGAAGCTCGTTGAAATGCTTCTTCTAATTCACTTTCTTTTTTTGCTACACGCATTCCACGACCACCACCACCACGTGCTGCTTTAAGCATTACTGGATAACCATGTTTTTTAACAAATTCTCGTACTTCATCAAGATTTTCAACAGCATCTTTTGTACCCGGAATAATTGGCACATTAGCATCAATAGCTAAAAAACAAATTAGAATATTTTAAAATAATTTCATATTATTAAATTTAGATATATTTGTTTTTTACCTGATTGTCGGGCTTTTAATTTATTTCCCATTTGATAAATAACATCTGGTGTTGGACCAACAAAAATAATTCCAGCATCAACACAAGCTTTAGCAAAATCTCCATTTTCCGAAAGAAATCCATAACCTGGATGAATAGCATCAACATCATTTTTTAATGCTACTTTAATTATTTCAGGAATATTTAAATATGCAGCAATTGGTGATAAACCTCTTCCAATTTTAAATGATTCATCTGCTTTAATACGATGTAATTGTCCTTCATCTTCAGCTGAATAAATGGCAACTGTTCGAATATTATTTTCATTACATGCACGAAATACACGAATAGCTATTTCACCACGATTTGCAACAAGAAGTTTATTTATTTTTCGAATTTCATATTTTTTTGATTGTTGTTTGGATTTTTCTGTGGATAATAATCGTTTACATGATGCAAATGTTGAACGAATACAATACGATGTTTGAATAAGATTATTAACACGATACATAATTTTATTTCAATGAGATTATTCCAAAAAAACAAAGAACTCTGCTTGGTTTATTTATAGTATCGTTTCTTTAGTCATATCTGAAAAAAAAGTAAAAGAATATTAAGTATGTCAACTTTTCGTTCATCACAAACCCTCGAATGAGGAAAAAAGTGTGCACTATTCAAAATAGTTGCCATGACCTTTAAACTGTAGATTTTATTATACTGTACTTTGGAATCGAATGGTTTTTTTTGTCCTTCAATTCCGTTGGCAAGTAACATACTTTTTTGGTTTTTGTCATACAGAATGAAAAAGAAAATATATGTACATGTAAATAGACTGTTTATATGTCTTGGAATATTATTTTAATAAGAGTGCATTTATTTTTATGGGTATTTCACATATGTAAAAACATATAGAAAATTCTATTGACAAGAAATCTTCATGTTTTTCTAATCAGAAGTCTCATATCAGTTTTTTTAGAAGCTATCTGTCGCTTGAATTCTGTAATAGTCTAACATATAGAGATGAATACTTTATGAAAAATTTTTTTTTTCAATAAGATATAGAAAAGTGTCACATATTCTATGCAAAAAAAAAACGCTGCATGGCATCTGGGAATTTTTTTCTTCTCAATCAATGATTTAGAGAACAAATACATCGAATAAAAACTCATCTTTCTAAATGGGTTTATAATCATGAATTCTATTAATAGCTATTACAAGCTAGACAATTTCTATATAGTTAAACGCACTATCATATACGATTTATCTTAAACATAACCACTCATTGCCGCCGACGAATAATATATTTGTGAGAACCTCAAACTTAACCTAACTCATTATGACAAAACATGAAAAACAAAATGATCGTTAACAGATGTTGAGTTTTTGATTGCTCGATTTGTTTTTAATATATTATTCATCCTAAATAAGTATTGTGAGTATAAAGATAAAGTATAAGAACTAGTTTAGATAAAATAATGAACCTATGAAAAAAAAAATACATTACATGTATTAACTAAAAATCAGAAATCAATAGAAGAAGAAATTCTATCCGGTTCAAATGAATTTAGCAATTTTTAAACGAAGAGAAATCTAACTAATTCTTTAAAATATGACACATTTATAGTATAGAAATCATCAATTCTTCTCTTGATTGAGATACTTCTTGATAAAACTAACCGTGTTTTTTTGTCTGCCTTTATTTCATTAGATAATGAAGTGATTTAATTTGAAACAGTATTTATTTTCTATAGACTAGCGAAATAATAAAAGTAGAGTTTGTTTCAAAGAATGAATATATTTTCATAAAACTGATAGAAAAACTTTATTAAGTTTTCAATATGTGTCACATGTAATCAATTATTTTTACTTATCGTACTTGAAAAATAAGAAAATAATATTTTGTTTTGTTCTATTCTAACATTAGTTTGACTAGTATGTCACACTTTAATGTTTGTCTATATATAGCAAATGTTATTTATTTTCTCTCTAATTCATATTTTCGTCGTTTTTATCGATACAATATGTAAGGAAAAAAAGCACAAATTAATTCTTGTAAAAAAAATCTATCAATACAATTTTCCGAACATTAAATAAAGAAAGACTTTCAAAAGCTACTTCGAGATTTTTATTAGAAATATTCACCATAAGGTATTCTCGTACTCAATACGCTGTCTGCGAAGATTTTTTTGACCTTAATGCTATCATATTGTACATTTTTCTGATCTGCCTTCTACTCTACACTGCGAGATAGAGTACAATATAATTGACGTGCAAGTCTCACTGTACATTCATCGTACTTTGACCTTACCCCTCTCCCACACGCTTCGTATTTTCAGCTAACCCTATCTTGCAACGTACAATTGAGTAGTGTTATCCTAAATGGATCTAATATCTATCTACTTTACTTAACATATATTTCAAATAGTTGAGTCTATGATGAAATTATTTAATATATTATAAGTAGTAAAAATTAGCAGGTCATAGTGAATATTTTAAAAAAAAAAAGACAAATTTAATAAATCCCAAGAAAGTTTCTTTCCTTAGTAGACTTATCATTTACAAGAGATTCAAGTTATTTGGTCTCATATATTTCGTTACAGTTGAATACTCGATTAGAAAAAGTAATATTAAAAGAAAAATAAATACTTTTATTTACTCATTTTACCAAAGCATTTGTTAATTACCATATGATTAGTTGTTCTGATGTCGTTTATATCTACGTAGTTAAATAATTTCCGTTTATTACTTACAAAAAGAAAACCTCAAAACACATTTGTTTGCTGCGTATTTTCTTCATTCTACTTTGGTTTCTTTTCTTTCTGATTTGACATCAACCATTGTCAATACATAATATTGGTTTTTTTTTCGTTCAGATGTAGACAATTTATTTTTAATTGAATTGTTTCCTAATAATAGAAATTATTAACAACAAGAATTCTCATACTCAGGTTCTAATAGTATCTAGTTTGTTTTATGTACTTGCCATCGACAATCTTTTTCCTTTCTTATTCTATATAATGACGTACAAATGTCTAGTAGCAAGTCAATGCATTATTCAATACGTATTTATAGAAGATGTGGACTAGAAAGAAAAAAACATACATCAGTTTAGCCTCGTAAAAAAAAGAACAAGCATCACGAGTGTAAGCAATAGAATTTGTACACATATTTTTCTTCTATATGTGAGGTGATCAAAGTACACAATCCAAGGGGTGTGTTTGCATTTTATGCAGGGAGAAAGAAAAAACAGAATCATCTAGCTAAAGTAAGAACAGAAAAAAGGAACAAAGAATACAGGACATAAAACGACGTAAATGCGTGGTTAATATAATAACGGAAAATGGGGTATTACTTTGATCTTATTCATAAATTAATATCACATGCATTTGAATATGAGGATAATTAAACTTTCTTTTTAATACATATACAAAATATAATCGTTTAAAAAAAAGATTTGGTCTATAAAATTAAATTTCACTAAGATATTGTACAATTAATTGAGCAATGAAAGTTTATACCATATACAGATAAACAAAGCAAATTATACTAAATAAGCATGCAAGTGTAGCTTTTGAACATTCAAATCCTAATAAAATTAAATAATTTATCTAATGCGATTTCTTTGGTTTTCTTTTTCACTTGAAAAATATATCAATAAAAAAGGGCTACACAGTCCTTTTTATTTCTAATTAACAACAATCAAAAAAACATTATTTTAATTGTTGTTCTTGTTGTTGTTGTTGTTTTTTTTTTTATTTGGCAAAAACAATCTAAAATCTTTCTCTCACACACAACACTCAAATATGACCTAAAAAACAACAAACAAAAAAAAAGAAAAAAGAAATAATCGCGTTTAACTCTTCTTCTAATAATCACAACAAAAGGCATGTTTATGACATTTTTTTTTTGTTTAAATAGACTTTTTCTTGTTTGAAATAGAAAAGAAACAGAAAACGAATTTTTGTCAGTCATCACTCATAGATAGAAAGTTATATTAAGTAACCTAGAACGAAAGCACGAAAGTAAATGGACATAATCAATTGTGATTGTGTTAAGTTGCTGCATTTTTACCACCATTTGTTTGTATATCATTTGAAGAATACGGAGGTGGTGGTGATGATGATGCTGCTGTAGATGAATACGATGGTGGTGATGATTGAGATTGTTCGACAGTTAATGATGGATTTGGTTGAAATATATTTGCTTGAGGCCAAAGACGATGACATTCGTTACGATATTTTTCAAGCATCGAATTTTCAATAAGACCATAATCACCTAGTTGCATACCTTCATATATATTAGAACATGTCTAAATAGATAATAGGAAAAAATTTATAATAGATAAAAAATTTTGAATATAAAACAAACTTTTAAATTTTGATCGGTAAAATTTGGCTCCAATGTTGTCAGAAATTCAATTGTTTTAAGATTGTTCGTTGGATTAATTAGAAGCATTACTTTAGCGGCTAAATAAAGAACAACAAAAATAGAGAGATATTCTCAATACTGAAATAAAGAATTTATGAATTTGAAAATAAAAATTTTTTCTCAAATTAATAGAAAAATTCATTGGAAATCTTGTTATACTTTATAACTTCACTCCGCAATTGAACACATGGGATATTGTATTAAGTCTCATTTCTTTCTATAGTCTTTAATTCAAAAAGTTTTTTTTTTTTAGAAATCTAAAGAATTTTGAGGAGATTTTCAATTCAAAACCCTGAAAACTGATCATATTTTGATGTAAATATACTAGTTAATTAAGAGGAAGGAAATCTTCTATGATGGAGAGTAGGAAATTTAATTCAAAAATGCAAAAAAAAAATTCAAATTGATAAGTATTTACCTTCAACACGATGTATTAATGAATTTAAATTACTTTTAAGAAAGTTTGTATTGACATCTTCGATTTTTTTCATTGAATTTCCTTGTTTAATATCAAATGTTTGTAATTCCTCATCGATTAATGTTCGAAGTCGTTCATCATTTATCGGTTCAGTTTCGACTAGAAAACAACAAGAATAAGAAAATTTTCTAAATGAAATTATTTCTTACTTAATTTAAGAAATTTCATTAAACATAAATGAAGTTTTGCATTAGTTGAATCTAATTTTTTCATTCGTTTTAAACAACGTAACATTAATAAATATTTTTTACGTCGATAATAAACTTCAAAACCTAAATAATGTGTTTCAAGAAAATTTGCTGAAAAATCTTCAAGTGGTTGTAAAAAACGCATTGCTTCTTCTAATGGTTTTTCACACTAAAAGAAGAAAAAAAATACAATCGACATATAACAAACACATCGATGAATTAAAATAGAACAAAAAATATTTATTGAACATACATGTTCTAATTTTTCAGCAATAATTTCATCTTCTTTGATTTTTTCTTCTTCACCATCATCTTTATTTCGATTACGTTGAAATTCTTTTTTTTTTCGTTCAGCATCAATTTGTTTTTGCTTTTCTTGTTGTTCACGTAATTGTTGTTTACGTAATTTATTTTTTAATTTTTTCGCTTCAGAAGCCGACATATTAGCTAGAGATAGAAAAAAAATTAAACATTCATACAATAGACAAATTATACGAGATAGTTTGGATTTGGAATAAATAGACTGAAAGTTTAGAATGTTTACCAATCATTCTTTCTTCACATATGCTTCCTATATTTTATCTTTCATTGTAATTAATTAGTGTTGCTGACCGCTGTCTTCTCATGAATAGAAATATCGATGGGAATTTTTAGAATCTTGCTAATTAATATTTGCACACAATAATGAATAATAACGACAAATGTAAAAAAGAATATTCATCATTATTTCCGTTAATTATTCATTAATTCCAAAATACTTCAAAAGTAACGAAGAACAATCTAATTGTATGTCTAAGGAGCTCTATTTTGACGTTTCTTTTTTTGTTTTTTAAATAAAAATTTATTCTTTCCGCTAAGTGTGGAGGGAGAAACTTTGACATATAAAGTTTAAATGTAAATCTTATTATTGTTAAGATTACCTTTTTTTAATGTTTCATTCAGATCTGCAAATCATATAAAACAAGGCTTAATACATTAGCTATGATGTTAATTTCCAAACATCATTGTTTTAAAGTTTTTTACGTTGGATTTCTCACTGATTATTTACTAGAAGCTGTTTACTTGGGAATTTCTAAATTTGTTGTGCAAGAAAAGATACGAAGAAACTTAAATACGAAGACACATTAACTGATTTGTTTCGAAAAAACTTCATATTATTTAGAAAGATATTATTTCAAAATCGCCACTGTTTCACTGAAATCCTCGATCCACCACTGAGTAATAGTGAATATTTAAATGTCTTATAAAATGAATTCTGTCTTGGAAGTAGAAGTTCTGTTATCTTTTATCAATGAGTTGATGCCGATAATTTGAAAATAGTTCATACAAACTTTTGTTTTTTATTGGTGAAATTGATCTCCATATCAGCAAATGTTACTAGCAATCGAAATTTTTAAGATATTCCATTTATATGGAGAGGACCATAAATATCTTGACGATAAAAATTTTTACTATCTTCACTTTGCTCGAAAGTATTGTGCTGAATTTTTTTATCAATGATAGAGGAGTATTCAAAGCTTTTTGTTTTCATAAGAGAATTGTTAATGAACATTACTTTTATCTATCAATATTAATGCACCGTTGCAATGTTTTCAGAGTGGGAGTGTTAGGAAATAGAAGTCTAAGTATCGAAAAAGAAATACACGTATAACTGAAACTATTAAATATTATTTTATATCGTGATAAAATGTTATACTACTGTATTGAAACGAATGTCGACAATTGAAAGCAATCTTCATTAACGATTTTCTTATAATAATAAAAAACTTTGAACATTCTTCTATCATTGATAAAAAAAAGAAATGTTTAGTCCAATATCTTCCAGCAGAGTGGACATATTTTCAAATTTCTTTTATCCTAAAGATGGTTATGATCCGCCTTGTATTATAGAAACATGAAGAAAATAATAATAATCATAATTACTTATGAACTGTATGTTTTTTCAATTATTGTCCAATGTCAAATGAAAAAGAAGAAATCTGTAGCTGTTCACTATTTAAAAAAATAAGCATAGATTTCTATCAAAAATGGTAATTAAACTCGATATACATTAGTCTATTCTAAATAAATCTCTGATTCTTTAAGATACATTTTTTTTTCACTTGTCTTTTTTGGTAATGATCTCAACTTTCAATAAGAATAACTTAGCGATACGTTTTATAGCATTCTATTTTAACTCAAAAATATAATAATTAGAAATAAATCTAACGTTTGAATCTCTTATGATTTAAATTGAATGCAGATAAGAGTCAAATAATTAAAGAATAACACATCTGTATTAGATTATGATTGTTTAGATAATCTGTTGTTTCTTTTATATTTTATGATTTTCTTACCAAGATTGTCATCTTTATCATTATCTTGCTCAGAAAGAGGATGATCATGGAGACGAATATAAATCTAATTAACAGAAAAATAAATATAAATCATTGTATTTATTTGTTTTCTTCTCTTCTTAATTACTTCAACAGCAATTTGAGCTGCTTGGCGAAAAAATCGATGACCTTTCATATGATCCTCAAGATTGAGCATATCGACATAAGCACATAATACCATTTTGCGTAGACAATATGAATGAAAATCAAATTGATCTTCAACAAATTCTTGAAAATGCTTAATAAAAAGAAAAAAAAAAAGAGATAAATAAAATAATTTTTATAGAATCAATTTAATATCTATAAAAATATACTCGATCAATTTCATGACATTTTTTTAATGCTTCACCATATTTTTTTAAACGACGATATGCCTTTGCTGTTGCTAATTCAAACCACATACATTGCATTTCACGTAGATAATCAACTGGTGAAGAATTTTCCTTAGAAATATTGAAAATTATTATTTTTTGAATTCAATGAAATCGATGTTTTAGCTGTTTTTTACTCGTGTAAATTTTCCAGCAATTTCAAGAGCTGTATTTATTTGATTAGCGCGTAAGAAATATTTCGTACATTTACAATTAACAAATCTATCAGCTGTATCAAGTGACTGAGCTTCATCCATCCATGTAGCTGCCATTTGAAAATCACCTGCATGCTAATTAAAACAAAAATAAAAAAAAAAAAAGTCAATTTTATTTAATTGATAAAACAAAGAAGAAAATGAAACCTTAAAAAGTTTTGCTTTAAACATATAAAGTTCCACAAGTGTTGGTGTATCACGAATAGCTTGATCGATAAATTCAAATGCTTTATCTATTTTACCTAAATAATCATAATGTTGAGCAAGATAATATTGAAGCCAAAGAAGAGTTGATGCTGGTTCAATTTCTTCATTATCTATAAATTGCAAAAATGCAAAAGAAAAAGCCTGATTTCTATGTTTCAATTTTAATCATACCTGATGATACTTCAAATGTTCCATATTTAGTTAAATTAGTATGATAATTGTTTAAAAGTGAATCAATTATTTGAACCTAAACATTGGAGTGAAATACTTCATGTTATGTTTTTTTTTTTTCTTTTCATACTTTGTCGGGTGTTGCATAGAGATATTTAACAGATTGAAAAAGCGATGGTACACCTTTTTGAAATCCTTTTTGTAAATATAATCCGATTGATTTTGAAAATGGTTCACCTAAATATATAAACAGCTATTAAATCATATATTTAATAATTGAAAGGAAAATATCAATATACTAAACTAATTAGATTTATAAATCTCAGAATATTTTTCGTTCATTTAGAAGACATGTTCAAATTTTAGAGAGAGAATTTATTGTCGAAAAAATAGAACTGTAATAATAGAAATCCCATTTCTGATTGATAGTTCTTAGCAGAATCTTAGTCAGGCTACCTATGATGGGAGTACCCTAACTAATAAATCGCTTTTGAGTTGAAACTGTATGCATTATGTAGATATTTTTTTAAGTAAATACCATGGTCCAAAAAAACTAATTTTCGAATTTCGACTTGAAATTTTGCATAGAAATAGGATTTAGCGAGAATAGTATTTTTGTGAATATTTTCAGATCTTGTCGCTGCTCCACTCTTATTCAAACATATAACTATGGTGATAGTACGTCTTTTACATCATGCAGCATAGAAGTAAATCAAAAGACCTGAAACTACTTCCGTTAAGGTATATCTCTATGCAAAGTTGCAAGTCGAAATTCGAAAATAACTTTTCTGTTAGCACGGCATTTATTTAAAAACAAAATAACGTAAAAGTGTGATATTTTTGCAGTAATAAGCTAAGGGTGTGAACACTTTTTAGAGTATTCATAGCTCATTTAAGTCTACATAGCACACATAGTCTATGCCAAAAAGTGATTCGTCAATTGGATGACTTTTCACGTAAACCTCCTTGTTTGTGACAGGCAGACCTTCTTGTCTGTTTATGTTTTTCATTGATATAAAAGTTTGATCACATAAAGTGAATATATCACTAGTAAATAGATGTAGCGAGGTTAATTACAAGGGTGACACTTTGAAAATGAATACTGAAGATACTTATAAACAATCAAATTTATTACCATTCTGAAGATGTCATCAACATAAAGTTCCATGTTTATCATTACTTGCTCATCATCTTTTTCCAATCCAAATTAATTCAGCTGAAGTTGAACGATCTTTTTTTTCTGCTGCAGCGTTACCAGTTACAGAACATCGTTTCTCTCTTAATCTTAATAGTGTAAGTGACATTTTTGTGTGTCAAAGTCATTCAAATGTCCTCGAACAAAAAACATATTTTTGTTTATGTTTCTGCATGTCACTTTTGTGTCATACATAAACGTTTCATCTACTGAGATACTTTCGATTGTGAATGCTTCAATGATATGAACAATTCTTTTGACTTTCACCAATTAGAATAACCTTCTCTATTCTATTATTATCATAATTTTGATATGAAAAAAGAAAACGTACAGGTCCGCAAAACATCAGCTTCTTTTAGAACACTGGTCTTTACGAGTACCACTCGTTTACATTCATAATTTATAATAGAATTGTCAGTCCAGGCTGCTGTCTGCAGTTCATCAGACTAGATTACATTTTCGGTGTGGGTGCGTGTATCAGTTTTAGCATTGAAATTCTATTGAACTATACCCACATCCAACCCCAAGATACAACCATAGTCACATGTCAACTAATCATTTCTTTTAAGAGGTCGACATTGAAAGAATTCATTTTAGAAGTATTAATAAAAAGACAATAGACAAATCTCATTGACTTTTTATTCGTTACGTTTTTACCTAAGAAAAAATGTTATTGGTTTTTTTTTTAAGAAGTACTTATAGAAGAAATAAGAAATTGTGAATTTTATGCCGTGATATTCGCAATCGATGAATATCTTTTTCTTAAGAATTATCTTATTCTATTTAGACAAGAAAAAAACACTTTGACTATGAAGTTGTTTGTCGAACGATAAGATAAAAATTTCTCCGATTGTTTCTATGTATAATATTATGGACGACCAACACTCATAAGAAAACATACAACATATATCCTCAATAAGGATGTTAGAATATAGTTCTATTTTACAAAAACATCATATTCATTCATGATCTATGGTTCGCGCTTTCAAAAGGTAGTAGATCTGACTGTTATTTAAAAAACTTTTTCTGGGAACAACATAGAGAAATGAGGTGTCAGCATTCAAGAGAAGACCTTGGATCGGGCCACGTATGTATGCTGAAATCTGATTGGTTAGTTTTTGACTAATCAGATTGTAGCACACTATATGGACTATGGTCTTCCCTCTTAAATATTGAAAACTCTAGGTCTCTACTTTCTTTCTGTCAAAAGTTATTTAAGAGACAATCGAATTCATTGCGTTTTTAAAAATGACATTAATACTATTTGTTAGAAATGATGTAGAGCTCCAGGCGATTATCATAGGCAATTGATAATCGTTGATGATGTTACAATATATTTATCTATAAAAATAGGTTTAGTACAAAAATCAATTACCGGTCAGAAATTGTAAACATATTTGTTTTGGTGCATCAGCTTTTGGATATTTTTCAATAAGATTTTCATATAAATTTGTTTTTTCATCATTATTTGTTAAATTTAAACATTTTTCTAACATAAAATAGTATTTTTTATTTTCTGGATTACGTTCAATTAAATCTCTTAAAATAGTTTCAGCACGATCCAATGAAGATAAACGTATATATAAATCATATTTTATTTCAGCTAATACTAATTTATTATAAATATCTTTTTCATGTGTTTGTATATGACGTAAAGCATCTTCATATTGTTCACCTTCACGTAAAACAAGATTTTGATATAATAAAAATTCTGAATGTTCATTATCATATGGTTTATCTGGTGATGGTGCTGGACGATCTTGCTGTGTTTTACGAAATTCTTCTAATACACTTTGTGCCATATCATAATCGCCTAGCAGATGATAAGACATAGCAAAACCAATCCATGATTGACGTTGACCAGGTTTTAAATTGAATAATTGATGACGTGTTTCCTTGTATGAAGTAGCTTATTAATTAATATCAAAATATTAATAACTTCTATCTTACTTTATAACCTTCAAGATCACGCATTTGAATTTGTAATAATGATAAATCACGAAGAATTGTCAAACTATCCTATTAAATTTAACAACCAATATGATTAGTTGTACAATGACTTCAAATATAGATCATACAGGTTTACTCAGATCGAAAAAATATACTCGTGAATGACCGTGTATACTGTGTCCTGGATAATTTCGATTTTTTTCCATGATGCTAGCTCGAATAAACAATCCAAATAATGATTTGAATAGTGAAAAATGTTTTCAATAAGGATTTGATATAGAACTCGAAAATAAAAGTTTCTTTTGATTATAGAGCAATTGATTCTCTACACAATGAAATATTTTCGAAATCTCCATGACATTTTTGGGTAGCATTACATTGATATTCCGTAATGTCCGAAAATAGTTTGTTTTTAGTGAAGTCGAACATAGATTTCGTTTGGTTTTATTCAAGAGAGAGAGAAAGTGCCTGATTCTCCTTGAAAACCTAAAGAGAACGCATTATCTTTCTCAAAAATAGCTGCTTTTCTTTGAAATCTTGAAATAAAATTTCTCTTTAGAAGAAAATGACTGCTTCTCTTTGAAAACTAGGCAGAAAGCTTTCTCTTTTGCATGGTTTTGGTGCATTTCCTCTATTGAAAATACCGAAAAATCTGCTAAACAGTAGCTGAAAAAAATTTCCCGGGAGAAAGGCAGAACGCAAGAAAAGAATTAGGCGAGGGAAAATCCCCATCTTCCACTCCCTAATCGTATGACCTGATAGCTGCAATATTCTTTATATAGCAACAGCAGATTCCGATTCATTATCTCTCACTTGTCAGTTGAGTCAAGATATCAGAAAGAGACTTAAATTCATAATGATTTTCTCTATCCGAGTCTAAGATTTTGAAATAGTAGATATCGTATACAGTCGTGCTCTGGCATTTTTCGGGCTCGTACAGTCCGCCGCCTTGTCTATTCGAGCTTTGCTCGAGTGACGGCCTAGTTTTTTTTCTCTTTGAAAGAAAATAGCTTGTTCTCTTAAAAAAATTGGAAACAGAACTTTGCTTATGCATAGCCAATTTGGTCAACCGAAAGATTAAAAACCGTTAGCTCTTCATAACAGAAAATTTCCTGGGAGAAAGGCAGAATGTAAAAAAAAACTTAGGAGGGGGAAACCACCCTGCTTCCCCCTCCTAATCATAAGCTATGAAGTCGAATTGGGATCGAAAGGATGTGGGTACGGGTGTAATGACTGAAGAGAAAACAAATCTACCGACATCTTTATAGTAAGAACATGTTTTAAAGTCGATAAAGTAATATTTGTAAGTATTTTGGCTTGTCTCTCATTCTTTCTTTTTCAATAATAAATATTTAGAAATCTCTATCTCAATTTTACTTTCTGCCAAAGTTCGGATAATCGTGTTTTCGTTATTTTCTAAGGAAAAAACTGGACCTCTCTCAAAATGTATATAATTTCATCCAAAGTGTCGCAACGAGTTTTTATTTCAGGGTGCTGATCGCTGAAAAATTAGGCTTCTGGTTTCCTCGAGATTCTGGTCTTTGAGAATACTGCAGGGGTTTTAGCTCCTTCAAAACCTTGTTGAAAATAACTTTCTATATTCAAGCCATTATTTAGATTGATTATACGAGTGTCCATGACAGAACAAGCTCAGAATTAAATCGGTATGAACAATTCTTAAAGCCATTGTTTATAAAAAAAATAGTTATCTCACCTCGCCTACCTTTTCACATTGTAATGCTTTCTTATATGCTTTTATTGCTTCATCATATTTACGGTCAGATCTTTGATATAGACCATAAACATGCCAAACAACATGACTTGACATATTATTTTTAATGCCATTACGAATGCTTTCTAATGCTTCTTCTTTTTTACCCATTGAATTAAGAATTAAACCTTTCATAGCCAATGTTTCTAGAGAATAAACAAGGTTGAAATTTAAGTTTTTCTTTTCTGTTTTTAAAGGATATAGAATGCATACCACCATGATTTGGAAATTTTTTTAGAATTTCTCGAGCCGCTGTTAAACCTTTTTTATATTGTTTTTGTTCATAAAAACGCTATAGATATAATATAGATAGCATAGTGATTTATGATAGAGATTGTTTCACATACCACCAATTTTTTGAATAAACCATTTTCTCGTGAAGGTAATTGTTGACTGGGAGATTGATTTGGTGGAGGCATAATTGTCTAAGCTATAAAAGAAAATAAATGATGGCAAATTTAATTTTCATTTAATATAATTATATACCGTTTGATTTCTTTAAACTTCAATTAGGAAAAAATAGATAGGAATTTAATGAAAAAAAAAAGATGAAATACTAAAATGAAAGAACAAGTAAATAAATAAACAACGAGTTGTAAGAAAAGAAAAGGAGGTCGACATTGGAACATCCAAGTGTATCCAATATTTATTAGAAGTAGATATTCAAATATTTTAAGTGGTTAACCAAAAACCATTGATAGATCATCATAAGAATAATGAGTTATAAATTAGTGCCATCTATATTTTATTATAAGAGGAAGTTATAACTATAAGTAATTATTTTTTACTTATAATCATACATTATGAATAATGTCGCTTTGAACTGAACTAAATATTAAATCTATGTTCAAAATAAAAACCCATAAATAAAATTCATCATCACCGATTCGATTAAGCTTGTTATTTATTTGATATTAGAATATTATTCAAATACTGAACTGATTTGAGTATCTTAGATAAATAATTCTGATGGCATATCTTTTGTTGAATTATTTATCATTAATTTTATTATAGCTGTTACCAGGTATACATAAATCTCCCATGAAATTGAAGTCTATCCTATTTGAACAAGCACAAGATAGCAATGTAAATCATCGAATACATTACTTCAACACACGTTTATTTCGTGAGCCAAAAAATGTGCACGTATGGACATTAATGGCAAACAGCTATTTTTCTTCTTCGTGTTGCAGGATTATAGACTATATAGAAATGAAACGATATAAATTTTTATTAAAGTGACAGAAATATGGATAATCTTTTATTGAAGAATAAAATATCTTAAAATGCTAAATGATGGTCAGTTGAAGTTACGCGAGAGGTTTTCGGACTCACAAAGAAGTGCTAGTTGAGATGAGTATGATGGTATCCATTGTTGAAATATTTATAGGGTCTGAAATATCTATTTTATAAAAAATGAGAAACCCACATTTGGTAGTAGAGGGTTTACTTTATGTTTTTGTCAAGGTAACTGAAAAAATATCTTGCATTTCCAAAACTATACATAAGCTTTTAAGATGCCATTTCCTGACAGAGTCGTATTAGTACATTCATCATAGAAATTTTTTCTGAAACCAAGATATCACAATAAGCGGAATTTAACATATCTATATCAAGATTCACGAAGTGCTGATGACAGATGAACGTGTGAATAAGAAAAGTAGTCTAATAAACGCATCATACAAGTTATCTGATAACACGAAACTGGAAAAGTATAAAAGCTAACTTTTAATCCATTGATAACTATCATAGCTCGTATTAAAGTTCTTAGACATTTTGAAAACTCCAATTTATTGAATCTTGTACACTTCTGTACTCGTTAGCGAATCAAATCATAACTACAACATAAGAATAGCTAGATTGCTATAAAACTTCACCTTCAAGCTTTTGACGAGCGAAACAAATCAAAAGTTCAGTACACTACTTTTCTCTGGCGGAGGGGAGGGAAGAAGCTTAATTAAAAATAAAGTTCGTATTTTCGTCATTGTTCATTTCATGAGACTGATAGTTTTAAACAGATAAGGCGATGTCCAAATTGTTGTTATATATCTTGGGTGTGGGCAGAGTTTTCATTTGTTTTTGACCAAGGGGGGGGGGGGACATTTTTTTCCCAAAGAGGATCTGCTGGGAGAAAACGAAAATATTTTTCCAAAGAGAAAATCCACTGCAGGAAAAGGNGAAACCTCAGCTGTGATAATAAGAATCACGGTGACCTTGCACTTGCCCCTTCTCCCGTCCCTCTTCTTTGTTTTTTTTTTCTTCCCTCTTTCTTTTTCTTTTGTATTTTTTGTTCTTGTACCCTTCCTTAGTCTTTTCCCCCTTTTTCTCTTTGTTTCTCTTTTAACACCTCATGTAAGCACTTCAGAGTGTTACAATAAAACGCAAAAACAAAAAAAAAAGTATATATCAATTGATAGCTATCGATGTTGATTACAATACATGCAAAATTTTCTAATCGATACAAAATACAACTAAGATCTTTATACACGTGTTTTTTCTACGAATTGGGACCATATGGTAAAGCCGAAAATGACTTTAATTGTGTATTAAACGATGTACCTGTAAATGATAATACATGTATTGTCGATGTATATACATTTCTTGCATGATCAATTGAATAATAAAGAATATTATCTTATATAGAATGTCGAGACAAAGTTAAGCCATTTGAAGAACTTTCATCAGCGGCTAGAAAACTAAAGTGAGGTAACTTCTACTATCGGCTGGAAAAGAGAGTCAACGCAGTGAAACGGCAATGAAAATGGTATCTCTTGATAATTTCTATCACCGACAGCAAGCGTATGAGCTATTTGCCGAATATTTTTCGACAGCCTTAATAATGTTTAAGTACGATTGTTTTTATAAAGGTTTCATGGTAAACGATATTGGAAGCATGTTTACTCCCAACAGTGACTATGAGAGAGCTTTTCAATGTTTATTCAAAGCTAAAGATTTATTTCAGAAAGTCTTATTAGAAAATCATGAATATTTAGTTCTGAATCGGAGAAATATCGGTGCAGTCTATGAGCAGACAATAGACTATGATTATTGTGCCGATATTGATATCACCTCCCATCGATCTTCCTTTCCTCTTTATCTCTCTCTCTCTATTGTTCTTTGCTGTGCTCATTTCTCTCTCCTATATATATAAGCGTGTGTTGTATGTGAAGTAGCTCAATAAACATTATCGCCGAGGGTGGCGACAAGCTACTCATCCAGTTGGTCGTTATACTCTCGTTCATTAACGTATTTCCCTTGTGTATTTGATACGGTAGAGCACCTTTGTTCAATTTATCGCCGTCATGATTATCCGTACTATAAGCTAATATTTGCCTCTATCGCTCGTGTTTATCTGTATTACAAATAAAGATGGGTGTGAACGACAAAGAGGCTCACAGCCATACCTTTATGTGCGATTTTTCATATTGATTATGAAATCAATACTTGTAGAATTCTTTGAAAAGGATAAACTGATGTTTAATCATTGTTTGTTAAAATTAGGCCATACTTTTCTTGAATAAAGTTATCCAAGAATTTTGATTTTTTTTTGAATAAATGAACAAAAAATCTTCAAACACAAATTTCCTTATACAGCTTTGTGAGCTCTATCTAGCGACATATGAGTCATAGAAAAAAGCTGCTTAAATTTTGAGTCGACTGTACTGCACTTCCAATCCTATTCGACTACTAATATACTTTCACAGCACTATGAGATGGACTATACCATAATTGGACTTGTGCGCGAACAAGACTAAATTACATCCTTTCTTTTGTTAACTGATTCATCATCGCACTATTAGCTGTGTGGACGCCATTCGTACTGTTAGTCAGTTCTGTTTTCTCTTCTATGAATCGCAGGATGGTATATTTTATTCCCATTTCTATATTGACTCATAACCTTTAGACTGCAATCAGTGGGGTATTTAAGTGAGTAACAACAACAACAACAATAACCATTTTATTCTTTACAATGCTCCGAATCAAGCAAGAGTCTTCTTTTTCTACTCAGCAGCCAGAACAACAATACGTACCGTTGAAAAAAGTGCATGTCGAAGCCTACATTAACTCGTTTGCTGCCGATGTGACTGTCAAACAAACTTTTCGCAACGATGATACAAAACCAATCGAAGCCGTCTACTGTTTTCCGATAGAAGAACAAGCAGCAATTTACTCATTCGTTACTCGGATTGATGATCGAGAAATTGTAGCACAACTGAAAGAAAAAAAGAAAGCACAACGTGAATATAGTGATGCTCTTCAACAAAGTCATGGAGCATATTTATTTGAACAAGATGAAATATCACAAGATAATTTTATTATCAACATCGGTGCACTACCACCCGGTAAAGAATGTCACATTCATATATCGTATGTCTCCGAACTGGATTTGGTTCAAAATAGAAACCGGATTCGCTTTGTTATTCCGACAACTATTGCACCTCGCTACAACCCAGACAAAGGCGGCATCAGCTCGCCGGCTGGTACAACATCCAAATACGTTCAAACAGCTCCATACACAATTGAATTTCACTGTCGAGTAGAGAAAGCCAACGTCTCTCGAATCAGCTCGACGTCCCATCCAATTCAGATTGGAGTCTGTCAAGAGAATGTCTATGTCGTCGAATTCGCTCAACAAAATACTCACCTCGATCGAGATATTTTAGTAGATATTGAGTTAGTTGACAATCGTTCAAATACTATTGTCGCCGTGGAATCTGGTGCCGTTATGGCTTCATTTATACCAACTGAAGAAGATTGCCAACGTGTAATGAACAATGTCGCGATGACAAATGAATTTATATTTGTTGTCGACTGCAGTGGATCAATGGCAGATGAGAACAAAATCGGATTGGCACGGGAAGCCATGTTACTCTTTCTCAAGAGTCTGCCAGTGGATTGCCATTTTAATATTATACGATTCGGATCAAATCATGAGGCATTATTTACAGAGATCACTGCTATTTACAACGAACAGAATGCTCAAAAAGCTGAACAACTCACCAGTCAGTTACGAGCTGATTTGGGTGGTACTGAATTGGTAAGCTTCATCGATGTTATCTTAGAAAATTGGCGATATGTCTCTATTCTAGTTAGGTCCACTTCAATGGTTAGAACAACATCCTCCAGGACAAGGCTGTGCACGGCAAATATTTCTCTTGACTGACGGAGAAATTTCAAACGTCAACAAAGTACTCGATTTGTGTCGTTCGATGGCTACTTCGACACGAATTTTTTCATTTGGTTTGGGTCATTCACCAAGTCGTTCCTTGGTCAAAGGCCTTGCTCGAGCAACAAATGGACGTTTTGTTTTTATTCCACCTAACAATAGTGTTGACGTTCACGTTGGTGAACAACTACAAAAAGCTCTCCAGTCTTGTATAACGAACATAGAAGTGAAATGGAATCTGGGTACTAATGTTATGAGTGCACCTACAAAAGTGCCACCGGTCTATGTTAATGATCGTCTGATTGTCTATGCACTTGCTGGTGATCCTATGTTTGTCTTCAATCATAATTCCAGTGTCGAATTACTTACCGATAAAACACGATTGGGCACAGCAAAGATTGATACAATACCGAACGTCAGTGTCAATAGAGCCATTGCTCGACTTGCTGCCAAAGCACTCATTATCGAATTGCAACATTCGAAACTGCTCTCATCGGTCAAGAAAAACATTTCAGGTTCGCTACAAAGTCGATTTCAGAAAGATTATCCGTCGCCAACACAAACAACGACAATCGACGAGCAAGAAATCATAAAAAAACGCATCATTGAACTTTCACTTAAATATCAAATTCTGAGTCCTCACACCGCTTTTATCGGTGTTGAAAAACGAGCCAATGCTAGCAACGCTGATATGGTCTTACGTGAAGTACCAATTCAAATATCGACCGATGATGAACACTTGCAGGCACCTTATTTCATGAATCTTACTTCCTGTATGATGGCACCTACTGCAATAGCATATCGTTCGATGGCAGCACCAATGCCGATGGATTGGATGGAGGAATCTGCGTCAGGGGTGGACACGTGTTGTTGGGGTTCAAATCTGATGTCTCAAGCAGATTCTTGGTCAGATGACTTTGCGAATGAAGAGCTGTTAGAGACCGCTATAACAAATTCTAACGATTTAATACCATTGACTCACACTACAAATTACGATATAACCAGTTCACTCCAACAGCCTTTGATCGGCCAAGAAAAAGATGAGGCGTGGCCTACTGGAGATCAAAATATTGTTCGCTACTTGATCAATAAACAAAAATTTGATGGCTTATGGGATTTGGATGTAAAAAGTATAGAACAATTGACTGGAAAATTACTGACGAGTTTTCCATCATTCAACAATCAGCAAATTCTTATTTCAGCCATTGTCGTTGTCGTACTTGAAACGCGTTTCACTACAATATCGACAATGTGGCATGGTGTAGTGCAAAAAGCTCGCAAACGCCTTTTCGATTTACTCGGCAAAGACGCTAAACAACTACAATCGTTATTGGACAGCATTCGTCAACAATTTTGAACCTTCTTTTTCGTCGATTTAACATGATTGTTTCGTCTCCTTTTATCATCTATCTGTATGAACTCAAAAAACCAAATAAAAATTTTAATCCACAGAAAAGATAGTAATAGAGAAGTCGACAGTTGATCGAAAGGAGGACATATTCGAGTTGACGATCGATTTATAGTGAACATCATTTGAATAGCATTGGTATCGTTCTGGATCAAAATCTAAAGAGTGTCCTAGAAGTTCAGAAATGATTATAAAATGTTTTGCTTTCATATTCAACACATCAAATTTCTTGAAAGTTTCGTAGATTATTGTACCTATTTAATAATGTCTCTCTCGAACAAAAAATTCCTTCTTCTAATGAATTTTTTCATCAACTAATACACTATGTTAAAAAGACAGAATGCACCACAAGATGCAGTGTGAGAAAGCTCTACAACTTACCAAGGACAGCTTATTTAAAATTGTACTTTGTGGGACACGATCAATTTCTTTGCTTATTGTTTTGGTTAATGAGTTACATCGAAGGTCATAATCGATGTGTGTTCCAATTACAGCAATATACAATGAGATAGAGTTAAAAACAATGATTCATTAATTGATGACATGAGACAAGGAATTGATTGTGTATCAAAAACTGATCTTCTCCGTAGCAGAGGCGTAACCAGGGGATATGCACAAGGTGCCTGGGCACACCCCTTGGCCAAGAAACATCTGGAGGCGGGAGGGGGGGGGGGGCACGAGGGAAAAATCTTTCCGAGAAACAAAAATTTATTTTGCTGCGGGTGTGCACCCTTCAAAATGAGCCGGGCACCTCCCTTAGAAAATTCCTGGCTAGCCACTGTTCCGTCTCGCCGAAACTTAGTCGCACATAATTTCATCGATTTTGATCACAACAGGTGCAGATATAAAATAAGCTGTTCCTTGTGAATCGTAGAGCTTCTTACGCTGGATATTGTGGTATATTTTTTTTTAACACAACGTGTTGGGTGATGAAAAAACGTGTTGGAAAAAGAAACTTTCTTTTGTTCGAAAGATACTGAATTATTACAAAGTTTGAGGTTGTTAGCTTTTATTTTGAGTGAGACTCTGCAGCAACACTATCAAGTACGATTCTTTTAATTTTCTTTATCATTTTGACAATTACTTTTAAAACAATATCGTTTTTTCGAAATAAAAAGACATACACGGTACTACAGATGCACAAATTCCATATCCAATGAAATCAAATTTCAGTTTTTGACTTGACTATGACCCAAGGGGGAAAAAGCGAGACTCACTCTACTTCAAAAAAAAAATGGAGTACAGCTGGAGTACGGGTGGAGTACAGTTGGAGTAC
>CAJNSZ010000029.1:382477-437845 GCA_905329745.1 Rotaria sp. Silwood2 | reverse complement strand
ATTATTAGTAAAAATAAATAGAATAAGAGAATATACTTTCTATTTCACTCGCATCAAATATTATATTAATGCTCGATTATAATGTTGTACTGATCAGTAAATAGTTTTACAATAAAAGAATAAGAAAAGACATAGAAATAAAAATATACTGGCTATGATTAGCAGAAGAAATATAACAAACAATGATGGAATTCTTGAATAGTTATTATTATTTGGTATTTCAAAGAATAAGTCTGTCATTTGAGCTGTCATCGAGTTTTTGCTTGTACTAGCCGTAGTTGTCACAGTTGTCATTGACTCTTCGCTTGTGGAATCTGTTATTGGCTGTTCACTTGTGGAATCTGTTATTCGTTCTTCACTTGTGGAATCTATTATTGGTTGTTCGCTTGTGGAATCTGTTATTGGTTCTTCGCTTGTAGAATCTGTTATTGGTTCTTCACTTGAGGAATCCGTTATTGGTTCTTCACTTGAGGAATCTGTTACTGGCTGTTCACTTGTGGAATCTGTTATTGGTTCTTCGCTTGTGGAATCTGTTACTGGTTGTTCACTTGTGGAATCTGTTACTGGCTGTTCACTTGTGGAATCTGTTATTGGTTCTTCACTTGAGGAATCTGTTATTGGTTCTTCGCTTGTAGAATCTGTTATTGATTCTTCACTTGTGGAATCTGTTATTGGTTCTTCGCTTGTAGAATCTGTTATTGATTCTTCACTTGTGGGATCTGTTATTGGTTCCTCACTTGTACTAATTGTAGTTGCCGTAACCTCTTCGGATGACATGATAGATTTGATCCATTCTATATAAAAACTAACTCGAGTGTAGACTCCTGGAGAACCAGGTAATGCACATCCATATCCATAGGATGTGATACCATAAATTTGCCAAACATTATCAACAAATGCCATTAATGGTCCACCACCATCACCTTGACAAGTATCTGTAAACAGAAAAAATTATTGACTTAAGTAGATTAGTTTAATATTGATGCTTTACCTTTGCCACCAGTTATTATTCCAGCACAAAATTGTAGTTTACTATCAGAAATAAGATCTTTACATCCACTGTATGTACTTGCTATGGATTGTACTGTGACTTGACGAAGAGTTGAAGAAAATTCATGTGTCCACATAGATGTTTTACCCCAGCCAAGAGCGATCATACTAATATTGTCTGGTGGTTGAGGAACAGTATCAGGTGGTAAACAGATTGGTTTGATATTTCCATATTTCATATTTAATGGACTACACAAGCGAATAAGAGCCAAATCATTTGTCAACAAATCAGAGTTATAATCAGGATGTTGGTAGATTCTATCAATTGAACGAACTTGGGATAAATCATTTGACGAAGGTTTTAAAGTTAGAGAGCCAGCAAGAATAGTAATGCTTTTTAAATCATATATATCTTTAATGCAAAGAGCAGTAGTAACAATGAATGATGGTGAAAGAATTGTTCCTCCACAAAAGTGTTTTCCATGAGAACGAAGAGAAACAGTCCATGACCAAGATTGTCGGCCTGCAGTTTCACCACCAGCAATACGTGATACGAGAGTAAATGAAGTTGAACATCCACATAAAGCATTTGTATCACATTGATATAGCGTTCCACCTCCGTTCTCGCAAATAATAACGACGAAAAACAATATAAGAAGACGCATTGTTACGATGTTACAGTTACGAGTGATGGGTAATTGATCGGTGTTTTTTTTCTATACCTTACTTTAATATGTATGCGTATATATATATCATACGATGCAGATGAATCATTGTGCAGCTTTTTTCAACTATTTGTCACTCAGAAAGGGATAGAAGTGCACTATTTTGTCTTCGGTAGTCATGATTGGATTATTTGTGATGAGAAAAAAATTGCACCTTTTATTATTGTGAACTTGATTTATTTATATACCAATTAAAACTAAGAATTGAGATAATAACATCGGCTCAAATAATTCTATTCAATGATTTCTTTCGTAGAAATGTCACATTCTACGGAACGAATAGTACTAAATCCATTTTAGCGACAGGTCAAATGTTTACTAAAAAATATTACATAATAATAAAGCAATATTGAATGTACAATGTTAAGGACAAACGACTTTTGTCTGAATCTATTTCTTCTGTTTTAGGAGAAAACAAGAATTAAGCTTTAGAATATTTTTCCTTCAAGTTTACTTTGATATTATAAGAAATAGACTGTATTACTATAATCAGTTGAAGGAATTTTCCAATTCATGTTGTTTATATACATGAATCATGTTTCTCTTGAATAGTTTCATCGTTGAGGAAAATAACCTTTTAATAAAGACCATAGAAAAGAAAACAACTATTGGTGAGTCACTTCGCATATGTCTAATGATGAAGACACGACTCTAGTGAAAACGATGTTTCTCTTCACGACTTGTCATTGGAGAAAAATATCGAAGTTAAACAAATATGACGTATGATAAAAAAAAAAGACCCAATCGATGTTATAAAACAAAAAACAAACAAACATGTGATCAAACGACTTTTTATATCGTTGTGAAATAAAACGAATAAAACTTTCGATAAATACGCTACTGCTTTCATAATAGGTTTGCACGTTTATTTTTATTCTTGCGTATTAGTATTACTAATTTGTTATCGTTCGCTGAAGCAAAGCTAAATCAACATTGATAAACAACGAAAAAAAATTATTGATCAGAATACAAACGAGTTTTTCTCGTATAAACGGATAATGCAATTTGAAAAAATTCTTTTTCTACAATGCTTGTGTATCATTTGAAACATAATTGAGAAAAATGGACTATGTAACGTTTGTTGTAATAATTAGCAGAAATTGAATAAAAACGAATTTTACTAATTGAAGTTCGCTTCAGTTCGTTTTCGATCTTTGATAATTAAATACTTTGTGAAATATGAACTGTCAAGAGTGTTGAAATATACAAGGTAGTAATTTGCACTACTCTCCACACAGACCTTGGCAGATGTTGTTAATATACAATCGCAGACCATGTATCAATAGCGGCTCGTTACAATATATTACAGTAATTATTCCTTTAGTGCATTTGTGAAAGACCAAGGAAAACAAGGATGAAGATATATATCCCAAAATACATAAAACAAATCTATACTCCAGTGATTAGCCGTAGCAACTACATCGTATTTCATATTTTAATCCCAGAGAAAGTGCACTATTTTAAGAAAAAATAATACAAATCTGTTGAAATTTTTATCTAAACAAATACGATACATTTGAATAATTCGAAAGATTATTTAGTGACACAGCCACTTATTAACGTTAGCTTATAATCGTAAACTATTGAATTATTTTTATTAAAATTTATAGATGCAAAAGCCTATTTGATTGTATCTTTTGCTACAGAGATTCTTCATAAATTAATAACGACTAGATTTTCTACTTTGTTTCTTTCGGGTTTCAAGCAAGAGAGAAAGTGTAGATTAGAAACTTTCAGCACATTTTGGTACTGAAGATGCTGTAGTGCTGATACATATTTGAAATAAGACTAGAAATTAAGGTAATAGCTATGAGTAAGAGTCATACTATTTCAAATCAATTGTTTCAATGAAGAAAAGCCTATTCTTCGATAATAGTGATTTTGTTTTATAAAACATGAGTAAACGTTTCTAGAAGTCAACGAATACGAATCTCTAATCAATTTTTCCGAATTCTTGAGTTCAATTTTTTTCAGTCAGTGGAAGTTTATTTCAAAAAAATATTTGAATGTTATGAAACGTGATTAAACTGGTGAAAATAGGCTTCCACTGATCGTAAAAATCGAACTCAAGAATTTCAAAAACTAATTAGAGATTCAGATTTGTCGACATCCGAAAAACTTTACTCAAGATTCAAAAAAGAATTATTATTTTTGAAAAATAGGCTTATCTTTACTGAAAAAAATTGAATTAAAAATATATGACTCTCGCTCATGGCTATCACCTTAATTTCCAGTCTAATTTCAAATATGTGTCAACATATTGTAGCAAAAATTGGTGCTTTGATTCTGCACCTACCCCATTTGATTCCAACAGAAAAAAAAAATTTTTTTATTGATGGTGAATGATAATTCTCTTGATTCAATTGATATCGATACTATCGATTATAGTTTAAGGAAAATTCAATAAAACAATTTTTGCAATAAGAACTTTTTTAACTAAGTTTTCGTTTTGCCTCTTCGAATAGTTTTATCTGCTAAAAACCTTTCCTATGTTTACAATTAATCTGAAATTAGTTTTTCTTTCCTTATATTTTAAAGCAATCCATTTATCTTTTGTAGAGAATGTCAAACTATCGTGATAACAACTTGTGCATATAAAAAAGACGTGCACTCTTATCTGACTGTTTATTGTAATAAAATATATATTTTTTTCTTATTCTTCCTATGATAAACCCAATTGAACTTGATGTCTTTATATTCTTAATTTTTCTATGTATCCCAATCTTATCAATATGTATTTGTTTTCTGATCTTAGTTGATTGTACTGTTTGAGTTTGAAACACATTAAATTAAAAGACAAATTTATGCTATAAGTTCAATCTTCTGGCTACATAATAGTAATATCAATATACAATAGGAATGAGGTTTTACGAATTTATATCAATAATTATGAATCAATGTTTGTTTGTAGGAGTCTATCTCGCTTACTCTCTGGTTCAAATTGACAGGATGAAATCGATATCTTTAGAATTGATTGTTGTTTTAATTAATTTTTATCACAAAAAGAACATGGTTAGCCATTATCATTGTTTGTTTTAGATAAATCATCTAATACTTTTGAAGTCATTCAAATGCTGTTATTTCGTTGCTATTTTCAGTTGATTCGGATGTGGAATAAATCTTTGAATTTTTCTGACTATCACAAAGTAAAAATCTTATTTTAGTATTATCTAAAAACATTCATTAACTGATATTTCACTTTGAATACACAGATATATTTATGAATCGTATGTTAGATTATTTGATCTATATGTATAACATCATCCTCAATTTAGTTATATTTTATGAAAGAAAGAATAAGAATACTCAATTCAGCAAACGTCAAACGGAAAAATGATAAAATTGCAAATAAATAGAATATGCTTCGAAACATTCTTTCTGGTTATATGGTTACCTACAGGAAAAAAACATCGGTATTCAATGTTGTACTCGTCTTCGTCTTATTGTACACAATATTTAGCAATAAACTTATGAATTACTATGTACAAAAATAGATTGAAGAAATAAAACAAAGAAAAAGGATGTAATTGAATAAAAAATAGAGACGAGATGTTTTAATGGATTAACTATTATTTTCTTCTATTCTCTTTTGATAACTCATTTATACTATTTTTCATGAATAGCGATTATAAGGAAAGAAAAATGACTTTTCATTTTCAACGGTAAATTTAATTGATAAGATCAAACATTTGTTGAAATATATGAATGACAAGCCGTTTAATTTCACTTTTTTTGTCAATAATCTAGACTATGCATTTATTATTTGTTATTTCTAGCTAAATTTCATGAAATCATTTATTTTTTATTTCTCGTTACTGATTTTGTACTGTTCTCAATATATGTCTTGTGTACTCTTATTTTAATTGCTACAGGTGAAAAGTTTATCGCTATCCTGTATCTGCAAAATATTAAGATACAGTAGCATTGCTAGTTCTCAAATTTTCAGTACATAAGCCTATGTTTTTGTTATTAGTTTTATATTTCAATCAAACAGATATACGCAAGTGAATGAAGTACAGTCGGTTCCCATCAAAACTAGAAAAATACAGCTACGGAATTCGATTATCGAAGCTTTTCAGTGAGTTTCCGCCAGAAGTCCACGGATCCAAACGCGTGAATCATCAAATCGATGATTCCAGACTTTGAAAACAATACGATTTAACTGGAATCTGCTCAATAGATGTGCAAAAAACATTGTATCCGGCACAAAAACAAAAAGAAATCGGTGGAACTTGACAGTAGTAATCTGGACCGAAGATTCTCCGGTTTTTTCTGATGATTTGTGACTCTTTTCCGATGGAAATAACAAGAAGTTGGCCTGAAGTCACCGGAAAAACTCGAAAACTTTTCTATTAGGACTATTGGTTCCAAGTTTCATCGATTTTCAGTGTTTTCCTGTCGAAACTTGCCAATACTTCTTGACCTGACAGATTTCAAAGCAAAAATAATAGTTCATCAAAGGTCACTTTTAACAATTATCAGTTGAGCTTGGATTTACAGGGTGGTCCATAAATAACTGTGCGATAAGAAATTCGAATATCTCCATTACGGCTCGAGCAAACGTGCTGATTTTTTTACCAGTGATAGAGGCATGTATAAGCTTTATATCCATAAAGACATGTCTAGGAAGACGCTTTGTTAAGTATCACTACTGACCTCAACAAGAAAAATTTCACTTNTGTGTTCTCTAGTATGCATAATTCGCGGAGCTATCATGAAGCTTTCGAAATGCATCTAATTCAGCAGTGGACTTCTTCACCAATTAATATCGCACAGAAGTTTCAAAGGACCTCTATCGATTGCAAGTAGAGAACATTTTGTTTATAAAATTTCAAATTTTTCCATTTTTTTCAAATTTATCGATTTTGTAAGTCATATATCTCGAAGGCAGAGCAATGAATCAAAATATTTTTTTTACCAATCGGTAGCTTGTGAAGTTCCCTACAAATAATGTCTTGAGAGTTTTTCAGTCTCATGCTTTCTTTATTTTCTGCGATCATGTCTACAAATGGGTCATATATGACCCATTGGGGGGTAAAGGGTTAAGATAATACATAGTAAATGTCACCAAGACGATCTGCCAGATTGATTCTAAAATGTTTTACAAAAAGAGTAAAAGGTTGAACATCGTCTCTTTCTGGAGAAGATCCTACAAAAGAAATTACTTAATTGATTTTCTGCTATTTCAATAAGTTGTCGAGATAAGAGCAAGGGAATATCCTCTGTAGCTTAAGTTTCCACTGATGTTAATACGGCAAGTTCGTTTAATATTAAAACTTTGTCGGAATATTAAGATAAACCGGAAAATCAATCTAGACTTCTTGATATTTCTGATAAATCAACAAATACAAATAATTCAATATCATCGTTACAAACAACGAATTTATTCACATCAAAGTCATTCAGTCAAACAGAAATACTTATTTCAATAAAAGATGCCTTACGGATTATACTTAGTTAACATTCTATTATAAAGCGAGTTTCGTATATAACAAATGTGATCCGAACTAAAAATTAAGTTTGAAAATAATCTTTTAATAATTTAGAAAACAAAATTAATTGACGATTCGTGTCTTGAAGCCTTTGAACGTGGAATTCATCTTGATTCAATGAAATTGCATCCTTTCCCATAGAAGTTGTACAGCTGATGATGAATGTGGCTGTCATCTGTTCTACAGACCCACATTTTCAAGAAAAGTCTCTTTTTTTTCATTGATTTATAATGCTAAATAAATGATTCTTGCATTTTTTTTGAAACTTTTTCTTTTTATGAAGATTTAGGAAACTCTGTCAGTAACGATTAGCGCGAGATAGTGCATTATTTTTCGTGAAAACAACACAATTAAATAGTCTGAAACGGTTCATCTTCTCAAATTCGTAAAGTTACCTCATGCTCTTATATGAGAAGTTATTTTATGATAAAAAAAGAATTTCCATTGAGCCTGACCCAAATTTCAAAACATTCTGTTGCCCCTACCAGCATATACTTGGATGATGGCGTTGTTTTTTATTCTTACTATAGAAAAAGAAAAGAATGGATTCTGTTGTTCATATATTGCTTGAAATAAGTCAAACTACGTGGCCTATTGATACAAGAGAAAGAAGCAAATACGGGAAACAACTACTTTAGCTAGAGTGAGAGTGATGGTATATTCACACTGTCCACCTCATCTATCCTCTTCAAACATTAGCAATATTTAAATATGTGTTAACAATGTGGGTGTGCAGTGCGGGTGTAAGTGGATGTGGGTATGATTGTGAGTGTCCATGTCTAACAGTTTAAAATGTCATACCCAGTGTGATAGCTAACAATACCCACGACGGCACCCTACAACCACACTACCCCCCCCCCATCGATATCCTTTTTCAAAAACATTCACGGGTCAATTCTTTAGAAGAGCGCATCACAAATTTTTCTACAAAATTAGATAAGTCATACTACTCGATTTTTAAATGTTATTTTCTTGAACAATTCAGAATTCTTTTTTTGTAAAATTGTACAAGTATAACAACACGAGAGAGTACATTTAGAAGAATAATTATGTTCATTTTAATCAAGTATTTCGATGCAAACATTATTTTATTAAAATTGAGCCGAAAACGCGTAAAACTTTTCTTATTGTACGCAATTAAGTCGAATAAAGAGTCCTATTCAAATTTTGGCATTTTGGTCTGACACATCATTTATTTCTCGTGAAAATGAAATAAAGCCGAGTTATATTAACTCATTTATTTTGTTCAACATATACCAATTCTTATAAGGAACTCAACATTGCTGATTTAAAACTGTTAGTTTTTGAAAAATTTAGAAAAAGAAATAATTAGTCTACGTGGCAGGTACTGATACAAAAATTCTACTATCACAATCAATAGAGAGAGCTTTTTCAAGGTCCACAAGATGGTTATCATTTTTTTCTTCATTAGTTCAAAAGTTCAAACGGCTAGATCCAAACAGACTGGTTGTTTTAGGGTGTGAAAGTTGGAACCTTGCGGGTATTATTTACTTGATTTTTCTGCTTAATACTCTGTAGACAAATTTATGATATGTTCTTATAGAGAATCAAATTGCGAATCTATTGAAAAAAATAAGGATTAATACTTAACGATTAGCATTGACCGAAATATTTAGAAGATACTTAGAAGGACGTGTATCCTGGTGCACCCGTTTATTTTTTCTATTATGGATAATATTTCAAATCGAATAAATTAATCAGTTAAATGTTAAATATTTAACATATTTAATGATTATATCATAGCTTGACCATAGTACAGCGATTGATATTTAAAGATCAGATTTCTTTGTTTTAAAAACTTTTTTGTTGTAAAATTCTTTTGATCTCTTGATGGTCATGAGGTAAATTAAACGAAATTGAATGGTATGATGTTGAATTTATTCATCATTAGTTTAAATGAAAAATGACAAATAATTAATTTGTCAATCTAATTTTTTCTTTATTAAAGTACAAAAATTTACATGTAAATTTTGCATTTAACCTTATTCTTTTGTGCCCTTAGAATCTGTGACCAATGATCACAAATATAAATTACGAGAAATAAAAAAAGAAAGCTTTCATAAACACAACAAAAAAAAACAGAAAAAACATGAAAAATATATTGTCAACACATAATTTTTTGCCTGGATGTGATTTATATTGTTGTACTTTTTTTCTTTATGAAACACTATTCAAGCAAGACGACTAGAGAGACCCATAAAATATAGCAATAATATTATTGTATAGTTATTTGTAAACATTATTTCTATAAGAGATACATATTTCGTCATTCTGTTAATGTAATTCAGCTTGTTAATAAAATGTGTCCTTCATAATAAAATATAAAGAAAGCTTTAAGCTAATGGTTGCTTTGATAATTATCAAACCACGTGATGCATTACAAATCATTCGTCCCATTTTATTCAGGCATTGGATAGTTAGCTTGTCGATCAGTTCAAACAACTATTCGCATGAAAAAATGAACGAGTGTTAATATAATGGAACAAAGGTCAAGTAAGTATAAATCGTTTCTAATATTTTGATTAACTGTCGGATATAGAATAAATTTTAAATAACATAAATTTTTACAGAGTTTTTATCTACTTAGGGCATACCAACCGTAGTGGCCCCATTATTTTATTTTCGTATAGGACGCTTGAAGAAATTTTCTTTTTTATGTAGTGATAGAGAAAACTATGCTCTATTTTTCGATGCTATTTGATCATACTTCGACTAATATTCTAATAATAAAATTTTGATAAGATCTGTTTTACCCTCAAATGTGACGGTAATACTAATGTCTATTTAGTGGATATTTTTTGAATAACTTTTGATAGAAACAAGATAGAGAGCTGCGGTTTTCATTTTTCGAAAGAGGAAATAAAGATGCATCAAAACACATGTTACATTTATTTCTAACATGTTGTCTGAAGTTCGTTTAATCAATTTTCTAAGTGTGAAAAAATGGTTTCTTATAAAAAATAACAGAGTAAAAACACTTGTTTTTTTTACAGAAACTACCAGAAAAATCACTTATAGCTTCGACTAGTATACTTATAACTCCCGAATGATCAATTCTAAACATTTGAATCTTACACAGGTTTTTAGACCTCCCATTAGCGGTTTGAATATACACTTAACAATTAAGAATTCACTGTAAACATCTCACGGAATAGATTTGCTTGCATAGAAGTCTATTGAAAAACTAAAATAATTCACGTCAAAAAAAAAACTATAATACACGATTTGATGCACCTTCATCTCTTTTTTCGAACGATAGAAGCCACAACTCTCTAGCTATTTCTATTCTTGAGTTATTGCAAAAATGCCCACGGCCATTATTTTTTAAACAGACTCAAGTTTTACACAAAAACTGTTCTTATCAAGATCTTATCATTAGCATATTAATTGAAGTTTGATCAAATAGCATAGAAAAATAGAGCATCGTTTTCTCTATCACTACATAGAAAAAGAAAATTTCTTCAAATTTCCTATAAGAAAATAAGATAATAGTGCCACTACTTTTGGTACACTCTAAGTAATTCATATCTTTCATTTTAAAAAAGAACTTTATTAATTTAGACGAAGAATATCATTTGAAAGATTTTTTTCTTCAGATTTTTTTAAAATTTTTTATTTCGAATAAGAAAAATCTAATTGCTAATTGATTTAAAAGACTTAAAGACAGATATTATTTTAAAATTTATAAGTATTTTTATTTGTTGAAAATTCCATTCACTAGATTTTTTTTGAAAAAAACAATTACACTCGATCATTTCAACTTACCGTTACGATAAAAGATATTTTGTAGTCGTTCAGAGTTTTCTATCGTTCAGTATAATTATGTTACACTTATTTATTAGCAAATAAATCAAATACAATGAAAGCACCTTTATGAGCAGATTCTTACAAATTACATTTTTTATTACTTTTCAATGATTTTTTAAATATTTAGTATCATTATAGAAACCATTAAAAAATAATTAATTATATATTCTAATAACACCGTAAAATTCTATCTCAGTCTGTGTTTAGGAAGCAGCTAGTTGTTAATAATTTTCTGACTGACATTTCGAATAGTTGAAAATCGAAGTGGTATTTCTTTGTTTGGAATGTTATTGTAGACCACACATTTTCAACAGTGTTCAGTGTTAGATTGCCATGTAAATTGTTATTCAACACGTGTCATATGATTAACATAAAACGAATCATATACCATCAATGAATGTATCTCTGATGAATGATCGACTAAGCGCAAAGTTATATCTTCTTATGGGAAGTAAAATATGCACATGAAAACAAACGAACTATCTATTCGTGACATTTGACAACCTTTAATAATTACTTTTATTTACAGTGTAACTTTTTATAAAATATTCTACATAGAAACGTATTTAGTTTAGAAGAAGAAATAGAAAATGTGTCTCATGAAAGTATGAGATTTATGTAGGGCATTCACAAAGTTCCCTGACTGATTTTTATTTAAAAACAACAAGAAGTATTGATGTATTGGTATTATTCTCTGCAGAAAGTTCGCACAGTACTATATCTATAGATATGACGAACACTACTTGATTGAAGACTAGAGCGATGATATGGTGACACTTTCTCGGCAACCGTAAAGGCACTAATAAAAAATAGAAAAGTTGAGCATCGTTTAATTAGAAACTCTCTTGGTTCAATAAGGTTAGTTATGAACTAATATTGATGAATGCACAGTAGAAATTTATGGTGATAGTACTGTATCATATATGACAGTTTTGAATGAGCCTTTCATTTCATAAGACGAGAGTCAAACAATTGATCGTGATCCTAGATGAAAACGAAACAATGATTCATACTGTTAAGCTGTTAGTTATCGAGAATCGTTGAATTCCAATTCGACAAATTGTAGACACTATTAACATTTCAAGTGAGCGGTTATGGCATCGTACATCATTAATTATATAGAACCAATGTCTGTTCATGATAAATTTGACATTCGCTCAGATCTCACTTTTAATCCTTAAGTTCATCATCGATATTTTGTTGTTCATTTTGAAAACGAAAAGCTTCTTGGAAAAACTTAGCGAATGATGCAACATTGTTTCTCTCAACGGCTACTGTATGTTTATAAATACAGACTGACAATTCACCATCAACAACGAGAATCTACTGTTGCATCATGTTCAACGTTTTGATTTCTAATTAGTGCCTTTGCGGTTGCTTAGAAAGTTTTGCCATATCATCTCTCTAGTCTTCAACTAACAGTTTTCGTTACATCTATGAATCAGTTCATTTTGGTCGACTCCAACTTCATCGAATAAAGTTTTTGCCGACTAAACGTTTCACTGATTTCCATATCGCCAAATGAATTCATGATTGAAAAGAATTCAGACCAAATATAATCCGTTATATATTTAAGATTTTATTAAAATTAATTAGTTTATTAACATCTGCGTAGGTAACCTACTGACTTCATGACCATCTCAGTTGGTTGCTACATCGATTGTAGCTGTGAATGCAATTGTCAAGAGAAAACACCTAGAAGCACACGCACACCTACACCCACATCCACATCTGCACTCATAAGCTACCAACCCATATGGTAGCCTAGTAAAATGATAAGCAAGTCAGATGTTGACAAACTGAGATGATTACCAACTCAGATGTTAATAAACTAATTAATTTTAATAAAATCTTCAATATATATCGGATTATATTTGGTCTGGATTCTTTTCGGTCATGAATTCATTCGGCGATATTGGAATCGATGAAACGCTTAGTCGGTGAAAACTTTATTCGGCGGAGTTGAAATCGGCGAAAAACAAGATTCGGCGCAAGTGGAAATTACCATATCTATAGATAGAGTATTGTGCGAACTATCTGCAGAGAATTCGACCAATACATCAATACTTCTTGCTGATTTTAAATAAAATCAGTCCGGGAACTTTTTGAACGTTCTACGTGGAGTGTATGAATTATAGTTGATATATTTGTCTGCAAAAGATTCAAATCTGAAGAATTCCAAGTATACGGAAGGATAGAGAATGTTACGTACTATAAGAATGCATAGTTGCTTTGAAAAAAAGTGTTTCTATATAAATAATACCTTTGTAAAATAGTTGAAACGTGCAGATTTTCGACACGTGTTAACGCAGGATCTGGTCTCTGTATTCAAATTATTTTCGAACAAAATAGATAAATATATAACGCAACGAAGAATTCGAAGATGTATCCGAATATATAATTACTTGTTAAAAAATTCAGTTCTTATAAGGATGAATAATATGAAAAATAAATTGAAAATTTAGTAACAAATTGTAATCAGCAAGAATTTGATTATTAAGATATTTTCATTTAATTTGGTTTATCTTCTAATACATACGTACAACAAAAACGATAGTTATACGGATGACAGAAAATGTCGACCGTTTGCAATATATATAATTATTTACTTAAAATAATATATACATAGTGATGCTATACTATGAAACATCGACTGTACTTAGTTTTTTCTAGAAGATGAGATAGATATTATATATTCGTATGTTAATACGTTCTGTGACATGTTTTCAAGTTTACTTTTAAGTGTGGTTCTACTCTTGTAAAGAATGCAATGAAATCATTTGATTAAAAAAACAAAATGAATAAAACATATATTAAATTAGAAAGTATGTTTTTCATTTTCTCGAGTACTTTAAAACAAAATCAACAAGAAATCCATTACCAAAGTTCTTAAAGTTCTATATAACGAAACCTCTTTACTGTGGGCGTCATCGGAATCGGTCAAAATTGTTCGCTTTCCCGATAATACAACATGATATTTTCCTTCTTTTCAACAATTAATTAATTCACTAGTTTTTAATTAGAGATTAATTCAACGCGTATTGACATGATTTGATGTTATTAGCTATTAACACAAAAACGGAGAGATGCTACAGTAAACACAGTTGCTGCTGTCTAATATTAGTTTTTCTTTTCAATGTGCACGATTATGTTCATCTCCTGTTTAGTGGTGTTTCATGATAGTTTATCATAGCGCAATACACATAACATGATTTTGTTCTCATTTTGCACGTGGGCGGTAGAAAATATGTTGTTCATGAGGCCAGAAATAAGCGCCCACCATTCAGAATGAAGATGTGCTCATATAGAGAGGTTTTACGGGAGATGTAAAAACGTTTACAATTGTAACTGATATTGATTACATGCATGCCATAGCGAATTTATACCATTTGATGGAGTTCAGATCACCTAAACACTGAATAAGTATTAAATAATTCATGATATTATGATTAAAATATATATTAATACTTGATTTTTTGTTGTAAATATACATATGTCATTGTTTTTCCGAATAAATAGAAATAGAAATTATTTAGAAAAAATTTTAAAAAAAATTACATTTTGTTAATTGTTTATATCATTGTAAATTTATTTAGATGAGACTAAGCGTTTTATAGGAAGTGAAGTACAGCTCTAGAATACGATATTCGCTTGTTAATAACATTGAAACATATAATTAGAGGAGGTTCTATAGTCTATTTTTCTCTAGGTTTTCTCTAGGATTTTAGTGTGAATCTCGTTATTCATTTTGACGTAAAATGTCAAGACTCTTAATAAAGATGAGCCAAAAATCAAGATATATAAACTAGTCGATAATGTCGAATGGTTCTTTCAGACTCTTAGTTTTTTTCCTAATACACTCAAAATACAGGATAACCCAAAAGTCACTTTATTGAAAAAAAATTGAATATCTTCGTTACGGCTCCAGCAAACGGACTTATTTGTTACCAATCAGAGAGACATTTTCACACTTGGAATCCATAAAGACAAGATTAGAGAAAACCTTTGTTAAGTACAACTATTGATCTCAACAAAAAAATTTTACTTTCTCACAGATAGGAAAAAACAATATACTATGAAGAAGAATCAGTTTATCAAGATAAAATGCAAATAATCAAATGAGTTATTGTCTGTCATGCGCTGTTAATTCATACGTTTGTTCTCTTAGTTTTTTCTTTTTACTCTACCATAGCCCACATAGGTAGACTGTGCGATGCTGCTCGTCATATTCGTATAATATCTGTCTACCTTGGTTTTGTGTTTTCTCGATCTACCTTGTCTGCGTCTGTTCTTACTACATCCTGTCTCTGCATCTCCAAATACTTGAGCGTTCAATCAGGGTTACACGCTGAATATATGATAAAAAATGAGGAACAGACGCGGACAAGGTGGATCGAGAAAACATAAAACGACGGTAGACAGATGTTATACGAATATGACCAGCAGCATCGCACAGTCTACCTATGTGGGCTATGGTGGAGTAAAAAGAAAAAACTAAGAGACCAGACGTATGAATTAACAGCACATGACAGGCAATAACTCATTTGATTATTTGCATTTTATCTTGATAAACTGATTCTTCTTCATAGTATATTGTTTGTTCCTTTCTGTGAGAAAGTAAAATTTTTTTGTTGAGATCAATAGTTGTACTTAACAAAGGTTCTCTCTAATCTTGTCTTTATGGATTCCAAGTATGATAATGTCTCTCTGATTGGTAACAAATAAGCCCGTTTGCTGGAGCCATAACGAAGATATTCAATTTTTTCTTAATAAAGTGACTTTTGGGCCACCCTGTATGTTAGATAGTACGAAAGCTAAATCTAAAGATTTAACTAAATTCAATAATTCAAAAAAAAAACAATCATGATGCTAATTCATCTATTACATGCTTGGATCGCAGGTTGCTTCTAGTGTCTTATCTACTATCATTCTTATGATTTCTACTCAATTTGTTGTTTATTTCAAATTAGATCGAAATTGTAAGTGTAACTAGATAAATTTTCTGATAAAATATCTTGAGATAAAACAAAAACAATAAGATCAGAAAAAAGTCATCAATAGAATATAGAAATTTTGAAACTTATCAATTAAAGAAAAAAGAAAGAGACTATGTTCTGAGAAATAATTGTAATTACGTAAGACAATAAGAAAGATCTACAACAAATCTATGTCGTATGAAAGTCTGTCTTCTTATAATTCTCTTTTTCGTAGAGAAGAGACCAGCAAACATAAATTATCTGCTTGCTTGTGTGTTCGCACTTCACTGATTGGTTCGAGACCAATGCGAGAACAAAAGAGATGATTGTCTCAAAAACTTGATCAAAGATAGTTGAGGGTGGAGAATTTGGATCCGATATTAGATTTCAATTAACTAATTATTAACTACTAATATTTTCTAAATCTTGACCAAAGGTAATCCGAGGAGGAAATTCGAATCTGAGGTCAGTCTTACTTTTCTTTTACTTCTGTTTTTAGTAAGTTTTTTTGTCTAGAAAAATTGATCAAAAGCTATTGTAGGTAAAAAATTGAAACCTATGATTAGTTTCTGTTAATAATATAGCAAGAGTAACGAGTAGTAAGATTTACGAAATATTTCTTATGAAAGAAAGTCTCTAGAACTAAGATATCGGCGATAGTTAAATGTGCCAATAGATATCATGCATAGAAATAGATGGTTCCATGTGCTAGGGCGTAATAATTGACAGCTGTCGTTCTCAAGAGAGACCTCAAGTGAAAACCATCTGCCTGACAACAAAACTAAGCTTCTTCCTGGCCTCCTACCTTTCGTACCAAACATGCCCGTGCTTCTCACTGATAACATTGACTGCGAACTAGGACTCGCGAACGGCATTCAAGGAATTTTTCGAGAGTTCGTATACGATGATCATCAGAATTCGGCTGTTTTCAAGGTGAAGAGTGAAGTGTTTCCCTCAAATACGATCTATGTGCGTAAACCGTTGTATGCACTACTCATGGAAATCAACACATCACAAGTGGAAAGAAACCACGATAGTCTTCGTCCCAAACTGATCCGTTTCCCACTGGTCTAAAAAAGAATTTACTATTTATATCAAGCAACTCTTCGGTTGGTTGTTTGAACGTGAACAAGGAGGAAGAAAAGTTCCAGAAGTGATTCAAGTCACAAGAACGCAATTGCCAATCGTGCCTGCCTTCACAACAAGTGCTTATAAGGCGCAAGGACTCACAATTAAGAAAATCGTGATCGATCTTCAAGTTCCACTGGGAACATTGCAAATGGCATCAATATACATACAACTCAGTAGAATGAAGAGAGCGGAAGATGTGGCCATTCTTCGGCCTTTGCACATGAAAGTCCTACAAGTCCGACCTTCTCCTGCTCAAGTGGCTAAACTGAAACGTCTAGATGAACTTAACAGAAAAACAGAGCGCAAATGTGCTTGTTTCGCTCTTTGAAATCGTGCAAATAAACAGTTTGTTGAAAGTTCAGGAACAGCATTTCTACGAGAAAGAGCTGAGCGAGCCCGCAGATGAGCGTTACTTGTATAAAAAGCACTCATTTCTGTCTTTTCAACTATTTTTACATTTCGATAAAGTTTAACTAATGTAATATTGTGTTTTCCGATAAACTAAAAGTTTGTTTTTCTTTCAGAAACAATGCGCTTAAAATGATTGCCAATTTGTTAACTTCTGTACTGTTTCTTTTTAAATAAGAATCAGTAAATAATTTTGATTTCTAATTTTAGATTTTTATTAGAAAATTACAGCTTATCCACATGACAAAGACCTAATCCATAATTCAAGCAATAAGATAAAGAAAATCATTCTAATTACATTCAATTAGTGTACTGAGAGCACTATAATAGCGGATGTTTTATTTATCATAGATGAATGTAAACTCGATGAACTGCGATGCTACTTCTATCGAACACTTTCATGATGAAAAATATTCTCATAGCATTCATCAACTAATGCAGAATTCAACACAAGTTCAATCTGAAATACAAGAAATTAGCAGCGTCAGTAAAAAACAAGTGCAAACTCAACAAAAAAAAATACTTTGGTATATCTCATTCTTCTTTTTCTCAATCATCATAATATAAATAATGCTTTTATTAGGAGCATTTCTTGTTACTCAAGACACCAAACATCAATACTTATATGTACACTTACTGCATTCATAAGTATAATATTAGTTGTTGCTATACTGACAATTTGTTTTACTTCACCAAAATCAAAAAGTATGTTCTTTGGTTTGTCTTGATATAGAAATCATTTTTCTATATATAAATTAAATTCATTTGGAGATGCTATCTTGAAGATTCTAAAAGATCACTATTATAATCTAAATAGCTCAAATTTTTAAAGATTTCATCATATTCTTTAGAACGATCGTGAATTTTGAAATAGTTTTCGAGCTAGTAAAACACTCTTTAAGACAAAATGTGTATATTTCGTGCTTTTAGCAAATTTCTACTTTTTATCTGATAATAAATGCGAAAGAAAATTATTAAGTTGACTAAAATAACAACAATCAGATTTCTAGATTCTTATGCAGATTTTAATGGTTTAACATGCGCGCGAAACTATATATCTTATAAAGGTGTGCATAAAATTGATCTCTTAAGAAAACATACAAGTGTTTACAAATTGTATTAGATTTATGCTAAAATCTATACCAGAGAGGACATTGTATGATTGAAAAGAAATTATTTTTGACCCTCACAGTTCCATACATTGTATGATCCATACTCATACTATTCTTTTCGCATGAACCAAGCCTTATTTAAAAAAACCTCGACAGTAGATGGTAGAAAATGAATGAAAAAGTAAGCTGGCCGATATAATTGTATGTAAGCCTAACTGACAATCAGGAAATACAATGGAATTCTATACGAAATTGATGATGTCGATTCGGATTGGAGTGTAGTAATCAGATAATTTTTCCCATTTTATATTATTGAAATTCAATAATTTGATACGATCCAATAATCAGACACGAATAAACAGCAACATTCGAGTAAAGACCTGCAAACTGGTCTTGGTCCCGTCGGGACCGTGATCAGGACCAAATTTTGATTTTATGGCCCCTCTATGACGACAACATCGTCACTGATCTTATTATATTGATGTTTGTTGTGTATGTGTATATATTTGTTCTGTCTTTAATTTCGTTTTTCCTTTTTCCACGCTTCATTATTATTATTAATATTTATCTAACTCACTCTATGTTTTTATAAAATAATAAGACTAATAATTTAACTTCTTACTTCTACTTCTTACTTGTTCATTAAGTTACTTCTGTCAAATTTCTTGTTTACTAATATACTTTGGATCTTGATTCATATTCGATATTTATTCGTTTTATTCTTATCACTTGCCAATTCAAGTTATTGTGGCACTTGACATATTTAATAATTGCGTCTCATTCAAATCTAACGACATAACACCCTCCCTCGCCGAGGTTTTTTGAGAACGGTTCGACGAAAATTTTTGAAACTTTCAGGGTAGATAGACCTTGATGAGAAGAACAAAAGTTGTCATAGAATGAAAACTTCAAAATGCTTTCATCCGGGAGATTTTGGGAGGTGAAAGGCCAAAAATGACCTGAAATTTTCCCCCTCGGAAACGGTCACACTATGCTTTTAAGGGCTAAGTTTTTTTCTGTAGCAACCGGAAACAAATCTTGATGTGGTATTTTTTTTTCTTTAAAAAATATTGTTTCTGGAGCTCAGGAGAAGCAAAACACTGGAGGTACTATTAAAAAGTCATTAAAACAGTTTTTTTGGATGGTGCTAATTTTGTAAAATCTACAAAACTTCATCGGCACAATATTTTCAAAAAAAACACACTCCAATTTGATCGAAGTAGCCATAAAAAAAGTTATAGAGACTCATAGCTTGCTAAACTGGACCCGGTATATTTTCAGTGTAAGAACTAGACTAAATATTTTCGTACGTGTTATTTTGTTCTGACCAAGGATCTTCAAATTGGCCCCTTTTATTTATGATTGTGATAAAAGTATTGATCTGCCAAATCACTCTTTTTGATCCTAGACTGGAACTCTGAATCATCTTGGAGGTTCCTACTAAAAATGGTACCCATAATTCTGCCGATCCTAAATTTTGATATCATCAAAGTGACTCTTGAGGGAACACCAATTGAAGATCATTCATTTAGATTTTTTATCTATGCAAGAACTGTGAACTCTGAGAGAATTTTTTAAGTCACATAGTCAGAACGAAAAGAAATTTTCAGTCAGACAAAACAAATGATTTTGTATATCCCTAGTTCTGATGCATGCACACAAAGGTATGCTCATACTATTAATTTCTCAAAATTATCAATGTTAATTTTATATGTATTCAAAAAATCATCCAGATTATTTAAAAAATCGTTTTTTTCTAGAAACAAAATCAGGACCAGAAGCAATAAAAAAATTTAGCTGAGGTCAGAATCGGAAGCAGAAAACAATTTTAATTGGAGTCGGAACCAAAAAGACAGTAGTCTCACAGTTTCCTACATTCGACCAACTGATTACTTTTCGATGATTTTTCTTTTATTGTGTAGACAAAAAATGTCAGCTGAACTTTGTATTAAAGACTCCAGATCTGATTGAATATAAATATGGTCCTCGATCTGTTGCTGTTGGCGATTTCAACCGTGATACTTGGCTAGACTTGGTTGTGGCTAATCATGCTGTTGACTCGCTTGCTGTATTTCTCAGATATGGTAATGGCACTTCTGAAAGCCAGATCACGTACTTAACTGGTGACAGATCTTCCCCGTATATGGTCACAGTCGGTGATTTCAACAATGATTATTGGTTAGACATTGCGGTCGCCAATTTCGGTACTAACAGTATAGGCATATTTCTTGGATTTGGAAATGGATCTTTTACAAAACAAATAGTGACTTCAACTTCTTCATCACGTCCACTTTGGATACACACTGCTGATTTCAATAATGATGCATTACTCGACATTGTTACTTCTAGCTATGGTTCATACAATATAAGTATACTATTTGGATATGGAAACGGAAGTTTTTCAAGTCCAATCATGTATTCAACAGGCTACGATTCTCTGCCATTTTCAGTCGTCTCTGGAGATTTCAACAATGATAATCAACTAGATCTTGTCGTTGCCAACTCTGGCACAAACAATGTTGGCGTACTACTTGCAACTGGTGATGGTAGCTTTGCATATCAAAAGACATTTTCCACAGATTATGGATCTCATCCATACGCAGTTGTTGTTGGTGATTTCAATGGTGACAAGCTTCTAGATATTGCTGTTGCTAATTATGGGACTCATAATGTTGGTATACTTCTGGGTTATGGAAATGGAACTTTTGCACGTCAGGCAACATATTTGTTGGATACTGCTGCTCCATATTATCTTGTTACTGGTGATTTCAACAAGGACAATCTACTTGATATAGTCGTAACTAATAGAGGTGCCAGCAACATAGGTGTACTTCTTGGAAGAAGCAATGGCACTTTTGAAAATTCAAAAATGTATTCAACTGGATCTTCTTCTTCAATCTCAGTTGCCGTAGGAGATTTCAACAACGATTATCGACTAGATATCACAATTGTGAGCAATGATACTAACAGTATAAGTGTCCTTCTCGGCTTCGATGAAGGTTTTCCAAAGCAAACGACGTATCTTGCTAACTCTTTTCCACAATCGATTGTTGTTTGTGATTTCAATAATGACACCCGATTGGATCTAGTCGTTGTTAATCTTTACTCCTCCAATGTAAGTGTATTTCTCGGATATGTAAATGGTTCATTTGCTGATCAAATGACATATCTTACTGGATCGGGTGCAAAGTCCATAGCTGTTGGTGATTTCAACAGCGATGCTCTATTAGATATCGTCGCTACTAATTTTGATGACTTTAATGTAAGTATACTTTTCGGATTTGGTAATGGTTCTTTTGCTAATCAGATGACATATCCCACTCACTGGAGACCAGAAGCTTTAGCTGTTGGTGATTTTAACAATGACAGTCAATTGGATATTGCCGTCACATTCTCTATTGACAACATTGTGGGTATATTTCTCGGATATGATAATGGCTCTTTTGCTAATCCAATCACATATCCCACTAGTTTGCATCCCTACTTTATAGCTGCTACTGACGTCAACAACGACAGTCAATTGGATATGATCGTCACTTACACTGATCAGGAGACTTTAGGTGTATTTCTCGGGTATGGTAATGGTTCTTTTGCTAATCAAACGACATATCCTACTGGTTCTCGTCCAATGTCTATAGCCGTTGGTGATTTCAATAATGACAACCGAATGGACATAGTCGTTACTAATTTTGATAACCATAAAGTTGGTATACTTCTGGGATATGGAAATGGTTCTTTTGCTAATCAAATAACATATTTTAGTGGCTTTAATCCACACTCTGTTGTCGTTGGTGATTTTAATAATGATACTAGACTCGATATAGCGGTCACTAATTTTCATAGTAGCACTATAAGTGTGCTTCGCGGATACGGCAATGGTTCGTTTGCTAATCCAGTAGCATATTCCACTGGTTTATATTCATCATCTGTGGGTGTCGGAGATTTCAACAAAGACGGTCTACCGGATATGGCCGTAACAAATTCGGGTCACGATAATGTGAGTGTACTACTTCATTATAGCAGTGGAGCTTTAGCATTGGAAACAACATTTGCCTCTGGTGGTGCTTCTAGTCTTCGATGTGTTGCTGCTAGCGATTTAAATAAGGATAAAAAAGTAGACATCGTCGTTGCTAATTATGGCACTAATAATGTTGGTATTATCCTTGGCCATGGGAATGGCACTTTTGAAAGTCAGATCCTGTTTACAATTGGCTCAAATTCTCATCCGTATTCAATCGCCATTGGTGATTTTAACAAAGATTCCCAAGTGGATATCGCAGTGACCAATTTCGACTCAAAAAATGTTGATATACTTCTTGGAAAGGGAAACGCAACATTTGAACGTCAAGTAAGTGATCGATTCGGTTCGAATTTCACTCCCTTCATCATCGTTACTGCTGACTTTAATAATGACGGACAATCGGAGATTATCGTTGGATATAATGCGACTAATAATGTTGACATATTTGTTGCGCTTGACAATGGACTTTTTAGAGATCAGGTAACATATCCGACTGGCATTAGCCCCTCCTTTTTATCTGTCGGTGATTTCAACAACGACAAACGACTAGATATAGCCGTCGCTAATCTTCAGGACAACACTGTAAGTGTACTTCTCGGATATGCGGATGGATCTTTTGGAAACCAAATGACGTCTATCACTGGGAATTTTCCATGGTCATTAGCTCTTGGTGACTTCAACAATGACAATCTATTGGATATTGTTGTCGCCAATTATAATGACGATACTATAAATATACTGTTGGGTTACGGAAATGGCTCTTTTGCTAATCGACTGACATATCCCACTGGATCCAATCCACTGTATGTAGTTGTTGGCGATTTCAACAATGATACCCGAGTGGATATTGTCGTTGTAAACTCTAATAGCAACAATATAGGCGTACTTCTAGGGTATGGTAATGGCTCTTTTTCTAATCAAACAACATATCGAACTGGCTTAGGTCCAACGTCTGCAGCTGTTGGCTACTTCAACAATGACGATCTATTGGATATTGTTGTTACTAATTCTAGGGAATACACCGTAAGTGTATTCTTCGGATATGGCAATGGATCGTTTACTAATCAAATGCCGTATTCAACGAGTGACAATCCACGGTCTGTAGCCATTGGTGACTTCAACAACGACAATCGATTGGATATCGTGGTCGCTAATATAAATAATAATACTATAAATATACTTCTCGGATATGCCAATGGCTCGTTTTCTCAGCCGATAGAATATGCAACTGGCTCTGATCCATATTTTTTAGCTGTTGCTGACTTCAACAAAGATACTCGATTGGATATCGTCTTCACTAGTGAACTGAGCAACCACATAAATGTGCTTCTCGGAAATGGTAATGGTTCTTTTGCATCTCCGATGACATATATCACTGATGTAGATCCAAGGTGTGTAGCTGTCGGTGATTTCAATCACGACAATCGAACCGATATTGTTATTACAAATTCTGGCGAAAAAAATGTTGGTGTATTTCTTGGAAAGGAAAATATTGTTTTTGTAAAAGAAATAACATTGTCAACTGATAAGCGTTCACAGCCACAGTCATTCGCTATCGGTGATTTTAACAATGATGATCACATGGATCTCGCTATTGTTAATTCAGGGACTAATAATGTGGATATTTTCCTTGGATATGGCAATAACCATTTTGTACATCAAATAACATATCCAACAGGTGTTTATCCACTGTCTGTAGCAGCTGGCGATTTCAACAACGATACTAACATAGATATTGTCATTGCTAATTCAAATGATTATAATGTAAGTGTACTTTTAGGATATGGGAACGGTTCTTTTGCAAACCAGGTAACTTATTCAACCGGTCCTTATTCTCAACCATACATGGTTGCCACTGCTGATTTCAACAGCGACAACGCACTAGATCTCATCATCGCAAATCATGGCTCTCACAACGTAGCTGTAATCCTTGGTTATGGGAACGGTACATTTGCGAATCCAAAAAACTTCGCGGTTGGTTATGGATCTCTTCCATTTTCTGTTACCGTCAGCGATTTAAACAATGATAACAAGCTGGATTTTATTGTCGCCAACGAGGGCACTGACAATCTAAATGTTTTCTTGCAAACTTGTTAATATTGCATGTTCATGCTTTAGCTTTTTTTTATTTATTGCCTTGAATCTTCGCTTGGAACTGTTCATTGTTTTTGTAAGTTTTTTATATATCATTACGTTCGTAGATTTCAATAAACTGCCAGTATCTGATTAACATTCAATGATTTCGTAAGTTTAAAAAATTAGAATACAAGTGAAATGATTTTGATTTGATTCAATTTTCTCGAAAATAGTCTCGAGATTATTTGAAGCTTTAAATCACGTCCGCTCTTTTTTTTTACAAACCGGATTATTAGCTTATAGAACTTCACTATTATTTATCGATTTATATGCGTAACGAAATTTATTGATCAAATGCAATTAGTATTTTGTAAGAAAACCGATAGATACGACATCTCAAATGTTTTTATATTTCTTCAGTGTATGATAATTAATCAATGTCTATCATATTAACATTATTCTTTTTTAATTTTACTTCGACTCAGACGTCAATCAAATGTAGGAATCAAAAACGAAAGAAGATTTATATCATTCTATTGATATGAATGTTGATATTAAATCATAGAACACGACGATTCTATGTAAATAAAAAAGATAGAAAATACTCATATTTTGAAGGACGGAACAAAACAATATCACCAATTAGATCTCGAATTTAGGGATGAAATATTTTTTTAAATTGTGTTTGAGAAATCTATTGTTAATTTGGTTTTGTATAGTTCTTTCGAATACAACCTGAATTTAATTCATAGATACTTTGCGTTTTAAATATCAATGCACAAAATTATGAATATATCTTAGAACAACTTATATTTCGATGAAAAAGACTCCTACGTATTGGCATTCTACAACCTGCAAAGTGTGACATTTCGGTAGATGAGTGAATATCAATTACAAGAATACATTTCTTATCAGTTTTATTACGCAAGACTAACAAGTTACCAAAATTGCATTCACTCTAACAACAAACTGAGAACATCTGTGTGAATGCTTGAAAATAATATCATAACTATTGCTGATAATACTTAAGAAAACGAAATTGATAGTATTTGCAAAATATATGAAAATAATATGGAGTTTAAGCAAAATGCTTCAATTTACAATCATTATAAATTAATGATCGTGACAAAGAAGAATATGTGTAAGTTGATGAGAAGTCGTGAAAGAAACAGTGGATTTATAAAATTGAACTAAATATGAAGAGAAAATCATGGTATCAAATGTCATTTAGTAATTTTTTTTCTTAAAAAACGTTGTTTCATTATGCAATGAATTTTGACGAAGATCTTAGAATGAAGATATGAAAGAAAATAACATTTATTATAAGGATTATTATTCTTTTGAAGAGCACTAAATAAAAAGGTATATTACCGAACTTTTAAGGTTTCGTCCTCACGTACGGAACCTTTTCAGGTATCATGCGACTGTGCAGAACCTTTTTAAGGTTTCGTAGCCAATCAAGTTTCGTGAAAATCATACGTGATTTTTGATGGTAAGAAAAAGTTTCGTACAAAATCTTTTAGAGGTTTCACTGTCTAGGGGTTTCGCATGAAACCAATCTTTTTTCTTATACTATCAATACCAAGAGCACATGTTCCCCAATCAGACAGTGGGCTGATCTGACATCATTGGTCTGTTTCTGCATTTACATAGACGCTACAGTCCATTCTGGATATTGAACGACTGCTCTCAGACTTCATATATCACAAATGAGCACTATTGTTCGGCAAAGAACTAACGTCTTACGGCTAGATAAATACATTAAGATATAGAAATAATGTTTTAATGATAGACATCAAGAGTTTAAATTTAGGAATGAACTGTTAAGAATGGGTTTAGAGGTTCGATTTAGCAATAATGAGATGAACAATTGATATCATGAAATTGACTTAAGAATAGACTGTTAAGGATGCCTGTAAGCGTTTCGATTTAGGGATAAGGGGTTAATGATCAATATACGAGTTTAGATATAATTAGATACAAATGGCTAAGAGGATATATGAAGGTTTAGAAACCGCAATAAGCCGTTAGGGATAGATATAAGAGTGTAGGTGCAAGTTTAAGCAGTTACGAATAGATATAATGGTAAAGATATAGCTATCAGGAATTAAAAGATAGATTTAAGAGCTTAGATACAGGAATAAAAGGGTAACGATAGATATAAGGATGTAGCTTTAAACATAAGCAGCTAAGAATAGATATATGAAAGTTCGCATTAAGGTTTAGGCAGTCAACGATACATATAAGGGTTAAGGATAGATTTAAGAATTAAGAATAGATATAAGGATTAACCCTTTCGAGGCAATGGGACCCACCCGTGGATCCCACTATAGAGTGGCTCAAAAGCTCATTTATCGCACAAAAAACTAAATATTTCTGCTATATTAGGACCGAAGGGGCTGATTCTTTAACCGTTGATAAAGGAATGTTCATAGCTTATATTGATAAGAGAAAGGTTAGTAAAAGTTGTTTTAAAGTACTACAGTTGCTACAAATGAAGCAATGGAACCTTTCACGAATTGTGAAGAAGCCATAGTTATGTCACCGTGAATGGGTAAAAAAAATAAAATTTTAATATCCAATATGTGGTTTCAATTTTAGTGATAGAAATGAGTATATAAAAAATAATAAAGTATAGACGACTTTCGCTTTGAGGACTGTACATCTGATGAGAGGCAAGTTGGATTACATAACATCATTAACTTTTTTTAATGAACATTGAAATTGTATACTGAATGAATGCGCCACGTTGAAAATTTACGCATTAAATTATGCTTATATCTCAAATATTTTAACATTAGCGCTACGCTAAGGAGACCACATGTTCAATGATATCTCGCCCTCTACAGAACTAAAGAGAAACCATACGTCGTAATAAAATTCTCTTTAGCATAAGTCTATGATAGGCGTAAGTTTTTGTGTAAAAGACACCAACGACAAAACTAGGATCGTATACGGCCCTCGTTTACAACTGACGGTTGTAATAGTCGTAAACGATCATCGTATAAGGTCGTATGTCGTCGTATACGCTTATCGTTTATGATGAGTGTGTGCGATGATTGTTTTTCATCGTATTTTGCCGTTTACAGTCATATGCAATCATAGGTTTCCGATTTGGGTTCTTTGTAGAAAAAAAAATTATTTTTTAGAAAACTCTTTCCATATGAATTCATTGTTTACAGAGTTTGATTTGATCTATAAAATTCATAATACATTATTGAAATGTTTATTGATATATGTTCATATGGGTTTATTCAATGATATTTTCGATCTGATTCATCTTCGTTTTCAAAAGTCAACTTTATATGAAAATTATAATCGTACTCTCATCATCTATAATGTTTTTGACTCATTTCAAATAAATCAAAACAAATTATATTACTTAAACCGTAGTCCTATGCAGATAAAGGATGAATTTTAGAACAACGCGCTATGTTAAGTTTGGTTTGATCCATTTTTGTTTAGTGAGATACATGTCCACTCTGTTTCTGGGACTGCAATAAGCTTTTTTTACTCTTGCTATTTATAGTGTAACAAAGGTAAAGAGCTTAACATATAGAATCTGTTTTGATTAGGGGTGTCCGATTAACATTAGTGTTAAGAAAACTCTAATACAAAAGCATTTAAACAAGTATGAATTAATGCAATGCTAACGCTAATCGGACATCCCTAGTTTTGATTTTAAATAGCTATAAGAGTTTGGTATGAAAGAAGAATCTCTACAAATCCACGTTGTTAAAAATAACTTTGACGTTTTTTCGATGCGTAAATAAACTAGTATAAGATCGTCTATCTGCATATTTTCTAACTTCCTATTCTCGGGATTATCGCAACATAATATGGTAACTTGTGATGCGTATGTCTGGTTAGTAAAAGGAGAAAATTCGCAAAAGACTACATAAATGCGGTGCGAAACGATCTCAATTTTCGGCAATGAAGCTTCAATTAAAATAAGAATGAAAAACAATTTCACCTAAAGTCAATCCTGTCCTGTCAAAAGCTTTCATTATTTCTGGTAAAAGATGGAGGCCAAATCGTCAAAATTACCGTTATACTGAGCTTACTGAAGATGAACGAAAACTCATATGGCAGAGGCAAAAAGGTTTGCATCATCTCGAGACATCAATCTCTGTGACAAAGTTTGAACGAACTTCTAGCGATTCGCCATTCTGTAGATCATCGATACAAAGTATGGAGGTCGAATACGTACGCAACTGACCATATAAATCCTGTAATTTGCACCGCACTAACGAAACATGTTTGTCTTTGATGTTGAGTTCATTCATTTGAAAGAAAAAAACAAGTATGACTTTCTCATTTGCAAGAAACTTTTTTTTTCTGAAGATAACTTTTAGAAATTAACTTTATCAAACAAATGTTACATTTCTATAATGGCACAGTTTGTAATTCAAATGATTATATACATATTAAATATGATTAGTAATAAACTTTTAATTTTAATTCAATCAAGCATAAGTACATGTTTTGATATGTTTGGAAGTTTTGTATTAGAGTCAGAGACGTTCCGACCATTGAATGATTTTCCCAATCTTGAAAAATTTGCGTTTTTCTCCAGCGCTTCATGGTATGTTTGCTCAGCAATTCCCAACACAGCGCGTATCTTCCCTCTCCCAAGTTCAGTTAACTTCAACGAAAATCCTCTGATGAACTTCCTAAGTCTTCTATCCTCCAATCTTGACGACCTTGAAACACTCCTAATCTGAATCTATGTTCTACAGTCTTGTTGATATGTGCTTTTTTTTTCTCATAAATCGATACACATGTCTAAACCCTAATATAAATTACAAGACTTATTTTCCATTGAATATACTTAATAAGAAAATGTCTGTGACTATGACTATTTTCGATTCCAGTTTTGTTAATAAGCTGAGAAAGCAAACGACTCTTTAATTTATTCTATGTTGCCGCTGTTTCTATCCATAAATATTAAGTTGTAAATAAATTTTTCATTCAACTAACTACGCTTGATCCTTATCTTGATAATTATTTGTTTGTTTTTTGCTAAAGGAAAAAAAAAACATCGAATAAAACCATTCATTGTCCATCTCTATAGAGTTCAATCAAATTCACGATTATTAACTACTTGTAAACAAAATATAATTGATGATAATATAAGTTTTCTTTTGTTCCTAGATGTCAATGAGTCTAGTTTTACAATATACATCAAAACGGAAATAAAAAGAACGCTATCTAAAATTTGCTTGTTTTTTTTTTTCATTTACTCCATTGATTATTCTCAATTCTGAATTTTTCCGTTCTTCTTCTATGACGATGTATTTTAAGCAATAAGAAGAGAAAAAAAAACACAAATAACTATTACAGCCGATCTATGTGTTAATCTTATCGTTTGTGTCAGAAACAAAATAATTCTATTATTGATCGACATTAAATATAATCAAAAAAGTATTATATTGACAGTTGTTTTATTGATCATTATTTTACAAATAAATAGAATTCAAAATTATATTAAAGAAAAAAATGTATATAAATACATCAAGTCGATCTTCGAAATTACACATATGATTAATAAACATAAAATTAAAATAAGTTACATGTAACATTTGGGAATTCTTCATATTAGCTAGAACAGTTGAATATAATGTTTTATGAAACTATATAGAAGTATAACAAATATTGACTTGTATATGCAAGAATGCATTTCACGATTTATCTTCCAAGCCGATACGAATAAAATCTACACTTAGCATATCAATTATTATGTCAGCAATTATTGCATTTGCTGCCATTCTTCGACATTAAAGACTAACTCACTTATGTCAATTTATATAAATTTTATGTTAATACATTGAGCAAATTTTTACTACATATATATGTTATCATTTTGTGTACAGACAACAACTAAAAAGAAAAACCTGTAGCAATTCTCAAAAAAAGTTTATATATTTAATATAGTAAGAAAGACGAAAAGACAATAGAAACCTATCAATATGAAATTAGCAGGATAAAGTAACACAAAAAACACATACAGTCAATGTAGAAGTAAAAAAAAACAAAATGAATTCTATTCTAGGATATTGTCATTTAAACCTTCCCATAATGTATTACTAACATATTACCTCAACTATTAAATAAATACTTCGCTATTTTTTGTTTTCGCATTAAATAACGATTTCTATGGTATTCAATAAAATTTTCCTAGAAAATAATTTAATTTCTCACTGTGCAATCAGAGCAATGTTACATCATAGAAAAAAAACTCCTTTGTTTGATAAATTCTTATCCAAAGAAAAATCTTTATTTCGCGGCGTCAACTAGTGACATCTCTTTATCTAAATCCAAATATTAATTTATTTTAAACAAAAAATTCAATTGTTTTCATTTAATTTCAATAATAAATCGATATAGAATTTATTAAAATAATACTTATGAAGGATCTAAACATATTCATATAAACTAAATTAAAATGGCTACTATATTTCTCATTGCTTCTATTATTGTTGTTTATTTTCTTTTCTGTATATTGTCAACAGCAGCAAAAGCAACAGCAGATAGTCATGTTCTTATTCATCTTTCAAGATTAATCAGAAGAAATAAAAACTAAAAATCTTGAAACAATGGTAATTTTTAATGGCAAAATGCGTTTAAAAGTTATTGAAGCCGATAAAATACGTGCAACAGAACATTCAACACGTTATTTTCCTCAAAATCCGTCATTAGCTTTTGTTAGTCCATATGTATCAATTGATATTGATGATTTACCATTAGGACGTACACATACGAAAGATAAAACAACATCACCAACATATAATGAAGAATTTTCAAGTGATGTTCATAATGGTCATCAATTACATTTTACAATATTTCATGACGCTGCATTACCACCTGATGAATTTGTTGCTGACTGTACAATAAAATTTGAAAATATTCATGATAAAAAAAGTGACATATGGATTGATCTTGAACCATCTGGACGAATTCATGTTGCTATTGAATTACAAGGACAATTTAGTGATTGTAAGTTTAAGAAAAAAAATTCTTTTTTTTTTTTTCAAAATATAAACTTTTTATGTTGGTCTTTAGCTGTTAGTAATGAACGACATTTTAAACAAAATAAACGAGCTTTTGCTCAACGTCGTTTTGCTGTTGTTCGTCGTGTTTATGAAATAAATGGACATAAATTTATGGCAACTTTTTTTCGACAACCAACATTTTGCTCAATTTGTTCAGAATTTATTTGGTAAGTTTCTTTGCTGTTTTATTTGTTGTTTTTTGTTAATTTTGTCGAGCTAAGAGATAAGTAGGAAAATCTCCTCATTTTTCCAGGGGTATATTTCGTACACAAGGTTATCAATGCCAAGGTAGGATATGTGTTCATATTGCTTCCCAAACACTTGTTTTTTTTTTATTGATTCCCTTTTTGTCTTTTGCTTTTGTTTGTTGTGTTGAAGATATATTTCATAGAAATATAATAATCTATTTTATTTTTTTAGTATGTACATGTGTGATACATAAACGTTGTAAGGCATCAGTTGTTACAACATGTCCAGGAATTCGAACTTGTTTTGAAGTATGAAAAAAGAAAATTCTATGAAAAAAAATAATAATAAGTATTTTCTTCTGTGTATTTAGTATCGTGAAAAAAGATTTAAAATAAATGTCCCACATCGATTTGTTGCACATACATATCGATTATTTACTTTTTGTGATCATTGTGGATCACTTTTATGGGGAGCATGGAATCAAGGAATGCAATGTAGAGGTAAGACATGAGATTTTTTTTTTTGTTTTTGAAAAGAAACTTAAAGTTCTATTAGTGATAAAAATTTTATATAAAAGAGAAATAGAAATGCGTTACAGATAAATGATGAAAAAATTAACGAGAACATCTGTTCGAACAGAAAAGAAACACTAACATCTGGCAAATGATATACAAGCGAGAGAATGTAATAAGCTGACGTAAACTTCTGTAACTATAACAATTGACCAATAAATATCTAGTTTGACTGTTAAAATTTGAAAACAAAGTTAAATGACTCATAATACGTTGCATAGTCTGTAAAAAATAAAATCTGCTGAAAAATTTTGAATCTTTTGAAATATTTCGATATCGATCGTAAAATAAATAATAAAATTCGATAACTTTTTAAAGAATTTATGGAGAAACATTAACATGCTGATATATTTTACTGAAAGATTGTATCTGAGATTTAATGATTGTTAGTCATCACTGAATTGATTTTTTATAACATAATAGCAAAACGAAAATGAATAGCTTAATCAATGAAACTGAATTGACGAATAGATATGTGCAGGGTTATCATACCCAGGAACATTCAGATTGAAACCATATACATCCTCCATTGTCCTTGACAGTTAATATTCAATTATCGGCTTAACTGTTTTAGCAATATAGATTAACTGTTTGTACAGGTGTCAGTGTAGAGAGGACCTATGAACCAACTTACTGCCGTATAAACATCTTTCTATGCTTGAATTTCATTGTAAAAATATACAGATTATGATTCTATATGCTACTAAAAAATCATCTCTTTTTCCTTGTGTTATGTTCTTGTATGCTATTGTTCATATTTCTCGTAATAAAGTACACGTCAGATGATCATGCAAATAATAAAGTCTCTTTAGAAATAAATTAGAGATACGTTTTCACCATTGAAGAAAGATCTCAGTCGAAGTTAATCTTCTACTTTGCACATCCCTTTTCCTTGTAGTTAGTCATTGTAATCCTGAAAATGGACAAGCTGATATTACACTAAAAAAAATGATATATATGGTTGATAAAATTTAAGAAAATTCAATATTCAAGTATACAATCTCGTGTTTTAATTAAATTTAAAGAATTCTATAGAGAATGAAATTTGCATTTAAAATATCCTGAAAAGAGTTTCGAGCTCTTTGTTGATTGCTTCGGAAATACTGCAATCTACGAGAAAAATTGATTTTCAAATTTCAAGTCTTTTAATTTGCTTCTATCTTGAAATAAAAACATCGAATCTGCCGTTAGATACAAGAGATGCTTTTATCATAGAAATAACGACAAAATATGAAGCTTTCTCACAATAAGCTATTCGTCTGAAGGATTGTTTGTGTACGCAAAGTTTCAAGTTAAAATTTGAAAATCAGTTTTTCTGATTCATAGTTGAGTCGGGAGACCTTGCTCATAAGACAATTCAATTTCTATACGTGAATTCATTTTTCGAAATTAATATCAAACAGAATGGAGTTTAAGAACTTTGATTTTTAAAATTTTATTAGACTAGAATTTTCTATAAGTTAATTTCAAAATATTAAATAAAGTTATATAAAATATGTCTTTTCTTTTCTTTTTAAAAATAGAATGTAAATTAAATGTACACAAACGTTGTACACGAAATGTTGCAAATGATTGTGGATTGGATAAGAAAAAACTTGCCACTGTTCTTGCTGATCTTAATATTAGTACTGAACCTCAAAAAATGGTAAATCTAATAAAATATTAATATAAAAAAAATAATTTTTGTTGTTTTGTTTTTCATTTAGATTAATCCTCCAAGTGAAGTCGACAGTAAGAATATTAATCTTTCATTTTCCCAAGAAATTTAGATATCGACAAAATTGTTTTGCTATGATTGGATAAAACTCGTTGAATTACCTATGAAAATTGAAGACGAGTTTGTATTCTAAAATTCTGACCACAAAAACTTTAGTCAGTATTTTATCCAGCATGAGGGCAACGCCCTTCCAAAAGTCAGCTCGACTCTTTCAGAATTTGCGGTTATTGTACCACGTGCGATTAGTGGCGGTGCCTGGAGTTCAGCCCCCCTGATCAAAAGTTCTAACACCGTCGCTACGTCCTATGTGTTTGAATTCCTAAAATTAATATTCGTCCTACTCGAGTTTTAAATCGAATTCGGATAAGACACTAACTTCAGTTACAAAAGAAATAAACAGTATAATTAAAACTGATTTTTGTCAAATTTCGATCCTAATATCCTCTCACTGGTAATTTCGAATACTTTTACTTGTGCTTTCCATAATTCTTTTGCCTTCGAGAAGAGCCACTGATAAAACATCCATTACAATAGAATATTGGTGTCTCCGATATATTGATAAGATGCACTCCCGAACGACTGGATGAAAAAACGTCCCAAAATGGTCGTAGACATATAATGTTATCGAGAATGGCTTGTTCTACCATTTTATGTAATACGAGAAAATGTTATATTCGAATTATGGAGGCTGAAAAACTCATGGTTTGATTTTCGGGGAAATTCATAGTGATCATTCTGTGTTTTATTATCTTATTCAATTTTTATAGGTAAATCAATGAGTTCTATCCAATCATGACCAATAAAAACTTTCGAATTCTCAACAACTTTAAATAAAATATTGATTTATTTTATTTAGCACCATCAACTCCTGAAACAACTGCAAAAACAGCAAAAACCCCTACACCTCCTCCATCATCATTATCCGATGATAGTTTAATTAAACGACAACATCATTATACTATTGATGATTTTCATTTTATGAAAGTACTTGGCAAAGGATCATTTGGAAAAGTACTTTGAATTTTAAAACGAAAACTTAAAATAATAATATTTTTATTTAGGTTTTATTAGGTGAACATAAAGCAACTGGTGAAACATTTGCTATAAAAGTACTTAATAAAGATGCAATTATACAAAATGATGATGTTGAATGTACAATGACTGAACGACGAATATTAGCTTTATCAACACGACATCCATTTTTAACTGGATTATTTTGTAGTTTTCAAACGAAGGTAGATTGTTTCTTCTTTTGGTTAAGATTTAACTTGTTTTTTTTAATGAAATAAATTTAATTTTTAAAGGAACGTTTATTTTTAATTATGGAATATGTTAATGGTGGAGATTTAATGTTTCAAATTCAGCGGTCAAGAAAATTTGATGAATCACGTGCACGTTTCTATGCATCAGAAGTTACATTAGCATTAATGTTTTTACATCGACATGGTGTGATTTACCGGTATGAATCATAGACAAAAAAAAAATTTTTTTTTTTTTGCAAAATGAAATTTCCTTTCTTTTTTTCTACAGTGATCTCAAACTTGATAATATTTTACTCGATGCTGAAGGTCATTGTAAAATTGCTGAGTATGTAAAATTGTTGTTTGTTAGTATTTTGATAGTTTTATGTTGTTCTTTTTTATACAGATTATTCAATGAGTTTTAATAAGTATAGTGTAAGAAAATTAATGCTAATATTTTTTGCTAGAATTTTAATATTGTGGTTTTATGGTGAAAGAAATTAATTTGCTCATTGATACTAAATCATATGTCGAACAACACTAAAAAAGATATCACAATCCTTAACATTTCCTTCACGTTTGACAAGCTTCACGAAACTTCTTAGATTTTTGTTTGTTTTAGTTTTAGCAGGAAGAAAGTGCTCTGATGGTGTAATAGCTTTCCAGTCAAGATTATATGCATTATGTAGACTCTAATGACCGACCTATGAACACTGAAACAAGTTCGGAATCTGAACTCTATTGCTGTTGAGATATTGCAGTTTTGAAATGAATGCCATGGTTTTTCTGAGGAACGTTGAGAAAAACTATTTCCAAATTTCGATAGAAAACTTTGCATAGAGATAAGTCTTTGCGAGAATAGTTTAGTAAAAGACAGCTTTTTTTTCATAGCCATATTCTAGAATAGGAATCGCATATTCTCTTCGTGAGTCAGTTTTTTTAATGCGTTTGATCAAACTACAATTGTATTAAGGGTACTCACTCTGTTTTTGATCGTGCTGGCTCTCGAAGATGGTAAAACCGATCAAATTGAGAAAAATCATCACAGATGCTTGAAAACCTTCGGTTTTGACTCCCGACCTTTATTTATTTCTTTCATAAAAAAGTGAGTTTTAGAAAAGCTTAAAATTATCTCTGAGATCTAATCTTAAGTATCTCCAAGAAAATTTTCAGAGTAGGTACATCTTGATGAATAGAGCAAAAACTGTCATAGACTGAAAATTCCCGGATGCCGTCTTCTATAAGATATTAAGATTACAATGGCAAAAAAAATGGCTTTGTTTCTCTGAGATGCTATATTCGATAAGTTGAGAATGTTTTTTTTTACCGATAATAGACATTGTTTGAAGTGAGAATCTTTTTATTTTTTTTTCCTGCGAATAAAAAAGCCAAAATCTCGAAAGTATCGTAAAAAACACATGTTCTTCTTTTGAATCAACGTTTAAAGGCAAAGTTTGGATCACGAAAGGGAACGTACTCTCAAGAAAATTAGACTGATGTAGATCATTTCTCGTTGAATAAGCCGAATTTCCCATACATCTATAGTTATTACACAAACAAATCTTCTCAGGATTACTTTTACAATTAGAGTAATAATCAATTAACTGTATATGAAGGTAAAATATTTTCTACTCGTTGTAATTATCTTCGTAAGTGGAGCTCAGCGAGAGAGAAAAGCTGATTCCGACTGCTAAAACGCGGGAGGAAAATTACCGCTACGTTACTAAGTAATAGCTAATAGAAAATTCGTGCATTTGATTCTTTCGTCAGGAAATAATTATTGAAGGAAAACCATGATTTTTTTATAAAATATGATCAAAAGTTTTTTTGGTCGAAGAATCCGAATCTGTAATCAGTTTCTCAGAACCGTGTATTTGATTTCTCGGTCAAGGATCTTAATACTATAGCCTCTACTACATCAAGAAGTCAAATATACCATTTTGAGAAATTGATAACAGATTCGGATTCTTCGCCTTCAAAAATTTTCGGTTAAACTTGATAAAACGTAATGATAACTTCTCAACTCTAATGTTAGTTATTATGATCAGATAGAACGATCTTCTATATCACTCAAACGAAAAAAAAGAGTGATTTAAGATGTCCTCAGGAAACTACCGAAGGAAAAACAGTTGATTCCAAGTGATATTATTGATTCCGAGTGGTTCTAATGCTATAGAATCAGTGTTTTCTCCCTTTGGTGAAATCTATAGGTTTAATTGACTAGAAATTAATATGTTTCTTTTGTTCTAGTTTTGGTATGTGCAAAGAAGGTATATTTGATGGAAAATTAACGTCTACATTTTGTGGCACACCTGGTATAAATATATATGCATATTTTTTGTTTTTGTATTTGAATTATTTTTTATGATTTATTCGATTAGATTATATTGCACCTGAAATACTTCAAGAACTTGATTATTCATTTTCTGTTGATTGGTGGGCATTAGGTGTATTAATGTATGAAATGATGGCTGGACAGCCACCATTTGAAGCTGATGATGAAGATAGTTTATTTGAATCTATTCTACGTGATGAAGTACTTTATCCTGTTTGGTTATCAAAAGAAGCTGTACACATTCTTAAATCAGTAAATAATTAAAGACGAGTTTTAAAAAATTAAAGCAACTATAACATTTTGACTACAGATTAGTAGATACTATTTTCTCTATTTAATAATGTATGCAGTAGAACATGATACTGTATACATTATTATATAGAAAAAGTCTTGCGCTAGAAGTTTACATGCGAGGGATACCTCATCAGTTCTGGATCGCAGCGAAAATTAGTCAATATCTAAACAAAGAGTGATTATTAGTCAATTATATTTATATGAGCTTCGAGTACTTAGGACGATATTGCACATAACATCTATTTTAATAGTAGAGATATAAACAGAAGAAATGTGAGTATTAAAATCTTGAAATCGACCAATATATTTTTAAGAAATTTTAATGAGCGATGAATTCATTATATGTAACGTAATACAATTATACAAGGCAATATGTAGTATCTAAATAAGTTTTTCGACAGATATTATGAGTAACTATTCACGTTCTTATGTAACTTAAATTCCCAATTTATTGAAAAAAAATTCCATAGAACACTGATTGTATTACGAATTATGAATGAATTATATGCTGCAAGAGTTTTCCTTATAAAGAGAGAGATGCATAATCCGTTGGTATTATATGGAAAATATTAAAAGAAAAAGGGTAGGGAGAAGTATGCTCAAATTTCAGGGAAAGAATATATTGAACAAAGAATAAAAAACATAATACTGGTCAATTCCGAGATTTTAATTATTACCTTTCTTCTGTTTATGTCGCTACTATTATTACCCTTTATCTACATATAAACTACTATCCATTTCATAAAATAATGTGCTCCTCTATTTTTTTGAATAACTTTTGATAGGAACATCATATAGACTTGCGGTTTTCACCATTTCAGAAGAAAGATCTGGGGTCATCAAAGTTTGATTAGTCAGCAATGAACCGATCGATTGAGCTCTTGGTGAAGATTTTCGGAAATGATATTCTTAAGTTATTTCTCTTTCGGTCTACAAAAGACCTACATTCTTAGCTTGTTATATTCGAGAGTTAAAAGACTTCTTCTGACATCTCCGATTTCAGCCAATTTTTCTATAATCACCAGGAAAAGCACGTAAACAAAGGTAATTCAACATACTGAGTCGAATGGTGATATTTGCTTGTAGGTTTCAAATGATCTGACTCTGCTATCTTAATATTTCTGAAATTCTACAATTAGCCTCCATGCAACGAAAATCGACATTTCGAAAATATTGAGATAACAATGTAAGATCAATTCAAACCTAAAAACAAATATCATAATTCGACTCAGCACGATATATTACCGATGCCTAGCTACTTTTCTGCGTCATCATAGAGCAATAGGCTGAAATCGAGTCTCAAAAGTCTTATAACTCTTGAACGGAACAAGCTAGGAATATCGGCTATGCGTTGAGTGAAAGAGAAGAATGTTTTCTATCGATTAGCGTTTTTAAAAGTGTAAATAAAAAAGAAATCATCTCAGACTATCGTTTTCAAAAACTCACCTCATTAGTGTAATCTCTGACCAATCAAATTTCGATGGATCGAGTCTGCCCTCTAGAATGACGAAAACCGCAGGTTCCTATGATGTTTCTATCAAAATTTATTCCAAAAAATAGTGGAGTATATGATATTTTGAAATGAATAGCAATTATCGTCGAGACCCAAAATTTATAGAACACTGTTGACTCCTTTTCGTAGTCAAAAATCATCGAAAAAAACTTCTAATCGCCATTATCGAATGTTTATTTATTAAATTTAGTTCATGACAAAAAATCCTGCTAAACGTCTTGGTTGTGTAGCTGCACAAGGTGGTGAAGATGCAATAAAACGTCATGCATTTTTTGCTGGTAAAATTGATTGGGAAGCATTAGAACGTCGACAAGTTAAACCACCATTTAAACCAAAAGTGGTATGTAATTTTAAAATGTTTTTTTTTTTCTCTCAATAGGATCTATTTTGTTTTGTATTAAATAGGTTAATCCACGAGATACAAGTAATTTCGATAAAGATTTTACAAATATGCCTGTAGCATTTACACCAATTGAAGCTGTTATTGTTAAAGCTATTAATCAAGATGAATTTAAAGACTTTTCATATCAAAATGCTGATTGGCGTTGTTTAGAACGTGGTGAAGTTCCTAAAGATGATGCTAACGATGGTCGTCGTGCATTACGTGATGACTTAACTGTTAATTTAAAACAACCATTACCAATGACACCTATATTATCACATCAATCATCAACAAATGATACTGTATCATCAACAATAACAGTTGTTAAAACTGATCACATGCCAATACCACATACTGAAACTCGAAGAAATCCAACACCATCACCATTTCAATCATTACATACATCATCATCATCAACAATACCATTAGCAACATCATCATTATCATCATTAACAACATCATCATCAACAGCACCAGTACAATTTTCAACGACGATACCAATAACAGCACCTGCGATAACATCAAATTCAACAACAAATGCTCAACCAAAATCACCATCAACAAATCGTTCGAATAAAATAATAATAGATCAAACCGATATGTAAACATTTTAAAAGGCATAATTTTCATACTCTCTATGAACTCTAGTCATTTGATTGTTGTTTTTGTCTGTGTGCGTACATTTCTTTCGTTTTTTCTCTTTTGTTTCGAGTTAATTTTATTCAATTAAAATATTTTTTGTTTCTCTCTATCATCTTCTTCTAGTCATTCATCATCATCATCATGCTGCTGCTGCCGCCTCTCTTTCTTTTGTGCAATTTTTGCTTTTTACGCATAATTTTCACTAGACGTAGTACACCATATACAGTCACTCTTTCTTTTTTGTTTTCTTTCTTAATCGTTTTGTGTATATGCCCATAATATGTACACATGTGTACTTTTGGTGGTTGTCTGTTTATTTATTGTCGTCAAACTTTTATATTTTATAAATCTTTTTTTCTTTTCTTCTTTTTTTCTCTCTGTCTCTCTCTTCTTCGAAAAATAAATGAATAAATATATTTATCTTTGGAAAAAACATATAGATATGTTTTTTTAAAAATAAGAAACAGAACAGAAATAAAGAATTGATGGATTGTAGAGAGAAATAGAAAACATTATAATTACAGATGCAACAAAGTCGATTGGATAAATTTTTTAAAATTAAAACATCAGCAACAATTAGTAAATTAGTCACTAATAATAATAATGATGATGGTTCAAATGATTCAACAACATCTAGTCAACAAACAAATAAACGATTATCAACAACTGAATATGAGAATAACAAAAAATTAAAACGAACAAAGTCAGATTCACAAACAATAAACAATGAGGACAGTTCACAAATTAATGAAAATTTCGAAACTAATTTTTCATTAAATCAATTTTATTTGGATAAATTCTTGTTAATTCTTTCATCATTACTCAAATATTATCAACATTTATTTGATGAAAATGAATTAATGTTGTTTGACAAATTTCAAACATTATCTGGTTAGTTTTTCCTTTTCTTTTTAGTCTCTACGATAAATATTTTATTCAGCTTCATCACAAATTATTTTTGTTCGTTTATTAATGCGCCGTTGTAAATGGCTTCGACGATCGACTATTAATTATGAAATATCAAATGTAACAAATGATGAAGATAGTTTAATACCACTTGTAGAAATAGGTTTATTGCAAGATAGTAAGAAATTTTAGATTTATGTGAAAATAAAATTTTTATTAAAATAGAAAATTTTTCTTTTTTAAGTATCATCATTAGATGATCTCGATGCTGGTCTTCGTTTATTAACTAGTGATGAAATGCGTGATTTTTCTAAACGTTTTCATTGTCAATCAAAAACAAATAAATCTAAAAAAACATCAATTGAAAATTTAAAAAATTTAACAAATCAATATAAATCAATGTTTGGTTCAACAACAACCACAAATCGTAATCATCTCTTATTGAAAGAGTTCTGTATATTCAATAGAAGCTTTAATCAAAAAAATAATTTTTACTTTTACTTTTATTTTTAAAATTTAGATTAAAACGAATAATAACTAATTGTTATAAAATATCTGAAGATATTCGTGGATTATTTTTTCGAATGATGTTAGCTTATCATCCGGTTGCTATATTATCCATGGATGATCTTGATCAAAATGCTTTTACTCTTTTGTAAAAATTTGTTTTTTTTTTTGTATAATTTATTCAATGAATTCTTTCTATGAAAATTTATTTAGATATAAAATATTTCAAATTACTCGTGGAGATCTTCGACTTCCATGGAATGAAGATCAAATTAGTCATGAACATTTACCATTTAAAACACCTGAACAACTTAAACTGTAAGATACTTAATAGGGATTTTACAAAACAAAAAACATAATAATAATGATGTCAGATGTTTTTTAATCGTATAGTAGAAATTCTCTTGGTAAAAATAGATTAGATCAAGTTTTGTAAAATATAACTTTCATGGGAAAACGACAATAAGACGACATCAATTGGTCGCATGTTTGACAAAAGCATGGCTTCTATTTCACCTCCTTCAAATCTCAATTCGCAGACATGTGATTCAGTCATATACAGTACCGTGCAAGGATGAGGATGAAATATGAACAATGAAGATTTACGTTTTGAAACGGATTCATAGATGATCTTGCTGGTAAACGGTAATTGAATATTGACATTCAAATTTTTTATTTATCGAAATGTTAGGAAAAGACAAAAATCACAATAAACAGAATAGGGAGATGTGAGCTCACGTCGTCGTAGACTCGGACTCAACCGGATTCTATCCGAGTTTCTTTTTCTACCAATATCTGACATTTTTTGTGTACATGAACAAATGAAGAACTAAGGTTTTAGCTAGTTATTGGCCACTCCCAGAAAAAATTTAACGTACAGTTATTTGTTGATTTCTATCCCATTACTTAATGCTGAATAAGTTAAAAGCATTCGCTTACGAAAGAACTTCTTCAGCTGTCCCCTTTCAATTCCAATGGTATTTTTTGTCTATAGATACTAAATAGTTTTCCAATAAAAACCCTTAAAAGATTTAGGTTCTAGTATAGATTTGACTAGGTTATGAAATTTTTAATGTCTATTTGTTTTCAAATATTGAACTGAAACTTTGTATATATGGAAAACTCAACTAGACTTGCTTGTATAAAAAAAAATGTCCGACGTTATGAACAAAGTCTCTTTCAGATTTAGGACATTCAAGATAAAGTCTTTTCCATGGATAATATATACAAACACGTAGTTTTTGATAGTTTCATATCTCGAAGAGATTTTGTTCAAAACTTGTAAATTTTTTCTATGGAAGCTAGTTTAGTTGAGTTTTCTATATGCATAGACTTTCAGATCAAAATTCGAAAATACGAGTTTTACAAAAATCTGAAACTTCCAGGAAATAGGTGTATTAAAAACTTCATACCTTCGTTAAATATCAATAGAAATCAAAATCTTGTTGGAGTTTTTATTAGAATATTATGTAGTACCTATAGGCAAAAAACATTCCTGAAATCGGAAAGAGACAGTTGAATAGTTTTGTTCGACAGTTGACAAGAGGATTATGTTAATAAAAAAGGAAATTGAATAGTTACTTGGCAAACAAAAATCGTCCACAACAACACTAATATCAAAAAATCTTCAGTTGCCTGGAATAGTTCTAGTTGTATTAATGTAAACGAGATCAAGCGCGTAGAAAGTTTCAAATAAGGAAAAATCATGTAAGATTATAGAAACATTCTTTTTAAAGAAATGATGTGCTAATTACTTTAGTGTAAAGCTTCATGCCCCATTAGAAGAGTTCATTAGACATTCATATACTTGTATCTAATGGTTCTTGTCCTTGAATAGAATGTTGGTTATTTTCTGGATCTTTCTGAGTTATTTCTCCGCAGTGATACGAAAACTCTTTTGCCTATTTTATTTTTCAGTACTACGACTAATTGTCGTAGACCAAAGTTTTATATGAAATTGTAATGATGAAATATGAGACATTATCATTTTTATAATAAAACATTCTTGAATGTCATCAATAGGCTTAAGACCAAGAGAAGTCTAACAAAGATTCATCTTTATGAACTGAGATTTAATAATATCTATATGTAGGACAGATGTAAGCACAAGTCGTATTCTAATATACCGGATTTTTTCTGTTAGGATGTCAGAGAAATAAAAGATATATCGTTAAACTTTTAGAGAAAGAAAATGTAGCTAAAAATAACTGTAAACTTTTTTAAAGAAAATATGTGTCGAACATTCACAATCTTCTTACACGAAGTTTACATTAACTTACTTTTAGTTGCATTTTCTTTGTCTATATTTATAATAGAATATTTAACCCCAAAAATTGATCTCTTGAATTTTAAATATTTAGTCTTCAATATTCGAAAAAACGACTTTTCTTCATAGAATGTGTATTTCAAATCTTGATACCAAAAAAAAACAAAGCATCATGGAGATGAATATGTCTAGTATTTTCTTAGTTCTAAAGTAGTTTATTAATAGTTGAAATATGTTCATACAAATTCTTTTGGTTGTCAATTTCAGCCACTCGTTCTTCAGTAATATTCACAAAATCTGTATTCTTCTTGGAGCCTACTTATTATCTCATCTTTATCGTGGTATATTGTAAATGTTGGTTTAGTATATTAGGATTCGCATATCGCTATAATTCGTCCTTAAGAACTAATATTAACAATTAGATAAAATCTGTTAGACATATGTTGTTTTGTTCGAACAATTATGTTTTTGTCTTAAAGACGCATAATAAATTAGAAAGAATTATTCAAAAACAGACATATGGTTTCCATAGGTTTTATGTTTTCTATTAAAAAATACCAAACCTATCAAAACTAGTGGTAGTCAGTACTGTAATTAATATTTTATAGGAGGTTCAAAAAAATTCTCTCTATACATACATACTCACATTTCAAACAGTGCTCTATAATTCAATAACATTTCCCTATTTTTCAGTTGATATGATAATTTGAGAATTTCCATCAAAGCTGTCTGTCTCTAATTTAACTGGATATGGAAGACTTTCGCTTTTACATTGAAGTTTGTATTGCACTACATATTCAAACGAAAATTATTCATGATAAACTATAATTTGTTTTTGATGCCCAAGCTTCACTTTTCAGAACACAGCTTGAAAGATAATAGACGTCGTTTCATGAATGACGATCATCAAGATCTGTAATTCAGACAATATCTTCCATGATCACCCGCTAAGTCAGCTGTTGTGACATATAACGAGTGGTAATATTTTCAAGTTTACAATGATCGGAGATGATGATTCGTTAGATGGCGTCATAACTCAGATCAATTTGTGCTTGTGATGGATCCCTTGTAATATAAGAATCATCATTAATAAGGAAATGGATCTGTTTGATATTTTCCCATGTTATTTAGTTACAGATTCGTCAGATCATGCTTCATCTTTAATCTGTTTTCAACCTTCACGAAGTCATACATATCAACTTTCATTTTTTTCTTAGAGGTGAAACCCGGTAGCCGAAAACAAAATAGTGTAGTGCAGACTAAAAGTATAGAAGCGAATGTTTTTCCTATACATCTAAATCAGTGATGAAAAGTTTTGTTGGAAACTCGAATATTGTTATGCCAACTGAAGAATAATGAAATATTATAGAGCACTATTCAGACTAGAGAAATTTCCTCAAACCTCCTATAAAATTATCAAATTTATTTAGTAGTGAAAATCTACAGTTCATTGGTTACTAATTCAAAATGTTTCATATAAATTTGTTAATAAATATATTTTTCATTTTCAATTTAGTTATCAAGAAGCAATTGATCTTGAAACGGAATATAATCGATTAGAAGAATCTAAAAATACTGATGAATTAATTAAATTCTATGAAACATATAATGAACAATGGCGGACAATGATTGATTCATCTATTGAAAAGTATATTTTTAATAACATTCTGAAATAAAAAAAAATATTGTTTTTTGTTTTATTTGGAAACCTAATGTTTAGTCAGGAAAATAAATGAAATGATCAGTGTTTTTATGTATAAATGTCAGTAAAAAAATTCAAACTTAATCAAAAGAAGAAATCAGTTTTATTTATATGAAAATTAATGTAGTAAACGAAAAATAAATTTAAATAAAAACAACCACAGAATAAATAAGAAATCCAAAATAAAGTTAAATCAAAATTCAAAGAAAGAATGAAAAAATAATGAAAATGAAAATTCAATTATTTTACTGGCAAAGCAGTTTGAACCTTTGCTCTTTTTCTTTCTCCATTGATGCGCACTGTTTTTCCCTTGAGTGTGAATCGTAAGTTTAGTCGTATCATCTATCGATACGATGTAGCCAAAGGAAAGAGAAAAAGCCAATTACATTACAACACATGTCGAATATTTTTTAGTTACCATTTAACTTAATTTACTGGTTTTTAAATATATCAAAATAATTTAATTATTATAATAACTTGACCATTTAAATCATTTACGGATTATTCATTTATTTTACTGACTATTTCATGTATTCTACTAATTACTTAAATGATCATTCGTTTTTGTTTACTTTAGTGAACCATTACCCGGTTATTTTCGTCGTCTTTCACCTGATTATGTTCGTGCTCGTATTCTATCTTGTTTAACTGAAGTGTTACAACGAGCTCGACGTTATGATGAATCAATTGAATTAATTCAATATTTACTAAGTATATTCGTTTTCTTATTATTTATTTCAATATATATTGATTTATTTCTTTAGTTTAGATCGTGCAATATATAATCGACATCGTCGAGGTAAATTATGGAATCGTTTAGCACTTATACAAGAAAATTATATTAAAATAAATGGTCATCAACAATGTTTAAATACCATATATGAAGCATTACAAGATCCATATGTTAAACTAGGCGATCGTCTTGCATTATGTGAACGAGCAAGAAAATTATATTCACGACCAAAATCAAAAGGAATACTTCAAGCAGAATGGATAACAAATGAAGAAGAACAATTAATATGGACTGTACCAATGCCAAAAGAAGTTCGATTTGATAATTAAACAAAACAAAAAATTCTTGTTTTTTTTTTTTTATTTTGATAAATTAGGTTGAAGTTACTGGATGTTTATTAGCAAATGATGCTCGAATGGGTAAAGTAACATATACAATACAAGATCCAATTGATGGTTCAATTCAATTTTGTACTGTTGAACAATTAGCTATTAATCATTATCGAACAAAAGAAGACTATACTTATGGTTAAATTTCTTTTTTCTTTTTAATATAAATCTTGTTTAAATATAATATTTAAGGTATTCATTCGGAAGGAGCTGTTATTCGAACATTGATTGGTCTTTTATTTCTTGATTTAATTTATACATTACCAACACCTGATTTACTTATTGATATATTTCAAACAGAACCTCTTGATTTTCAAACAGATGCTTTTTATAAATCTCGTCAAAATCAAATTGATGAACGGATTAGTCGACTGAATTTTGAAGAAGTAAGAACAACTTTTGACCGTTTCAGCATACAGATAGCTCTTATAAAATGTTAAGCTACAAATAATATATTACAAACACAGTAGCTATTATGCAATAACCCACAAACTCTAGAAGGATCAGCCAGATTTTTGGAGAAGTGCTGTCCTCTCGACTTCCACGCTGGATAAAACACAGGACGGTCATATGTTTTTGACCATAATAATGAAATGAAATATACTCTTAAGAGACTTGTGGAGTCAAAATCACTAATACAGAAAAACGATTATATAGCCTTATGAAAACGTCCACTATATTAAATCTAAAAGCATGATTGTTATTTATCGAATACTATAATCATTCTTGATAACTGATTGTTTCCTAATCGATTAATAAGGAGAAGATTCTCAAATGTGACTCGCCAATCGAATTGCTATTTTGTCTATAAGCACACCGCGACGAGACTAGTAAAAACCTGTACGGGTTCATCTCCATGTACTATCTTTCCCAAGTTATTACAGTTTTACTGCATTTTTTTATCTTTGGCAAGGTATTAGAGTGAAAATCGATTTACAGAATTTCAACCTAATGTTTTACCCTTACATAGGTAAGTTTCATGAACATTAAGATACCTTGAAGATTTCAGTCTTAAGTGATATGCAGTTGTTGATTTCAGGTTGAGATTTCATAATTCGATTTTTTCACCCAAATCTCGTCAGAGACAAAAAAAATTCAGTAAAGCTATGCTAAGGTAAGTTGAGGAAGACAATGCAAAGGAACAAATCCCTATAGACTTCTACTAGTCTATTAAAAATTTACTTGTGTGCAGAATAGTAGCTCAATTGACACATCACACATGTAGACCTTTTCTTCATAAATAATTCAATATATATTTAGAATATACAAGAAATTGCTGAAAAAAATTGGGATCTATACAATTTAACAATGAGTTCAGTCGTAAATTGGGAATTATTTCCAACAAAATCAACTTTATTAGTAAGAAAATAAATAATAATAATTCTTATTTTCTAAGATTAACTTTTATAGAGTGCTTTAAAATGTTTAACGCCAGAACAAATTCAATCTATATCAATTTATACATTTGTACATAATCGAGCTGTGTGGAAAGGTTTTCCTGATTTATTCGTATGGAATCCAACATTAAAAAAATGCAAAGTAAATCGAAAAAATAAAGTTTATTTTAGATTTTTTATTTTTTGATTAGGTTGTTGAAGTTAAAAGTCATAATGATCGACTTTCATATCATCAAATAGTTTGGCTTAATAAATTAGTTGAATTTAAAATTGATTGTGAAGTATGTAAAGTTAGTGGTAAGTTTAATTTTATATAAAAATATTTTCAATATGAAAAGTTTTTTTTTTAATGTTTTAGCCATAGGTTCAAAAAAATCATTACAACGGACTCCATCAACGATTGAATTAGATTAAAGTTTCTTCTCTTCTTTTTTTTTGTTATTAAAATAAATAAAAATTTCATTCTTAAATGTCAAAAACAAAAAGTTCTATTTGAAAAAAAAATATTTTTACGATTTTAGAAAGAAAAAATGTTTGCAAATGATGATGATGATGATTATAATAATGAAAGTTATGATGATGATCAACCGCAAGGTTACCAAGCATTATTAGATCCAGATGATGAAGAGTAAAAACAAAACTATTTATAAATTGTATTTAACAAAGAAAAATTCTTTTCATATGTTTCAGAACTTTCACCATGGAAGACGAGGAAGATGATAATCATGAAGAAGAAATAGAGCCTGCTGAAGAAGAGGAAGAAGAAGAAGTGCTTCTTGATGACGGTCAAATCAAACCATTTTCTTGTAAATTATGTTCTGTATCCTTCAGTAAATTCGAAGCATATCGTGAACATTTTGTATCGACTGAACATCGATATAAACGACGAGATGAAAAGAAACGTCTTGGAGTTTGTTATTGATTTTATATATATATAAATAATATTTTCTATTTTATTTTAAGGAAGGATATGTCATTGAAACATTACCGGTTGAAATATTTGTTAATTTATTACTTTACAATAAAGTAAAAAATAATAATAAATATTTAAAGAAAAAAAAAACTCATTAAAAAATTCTTTAGATACCATTTGAAAGTATTCAAATTGATATTCAACCTGTTGATTTCAGTGTAAGTGGTACATTAGAATATAATAATATTAAATATGAATATCAACATGCGTCATCACTTAATGATTTATATCAATTACTTGTTAATAAATTTAATCAAGATTATGAAAAACATCAATTGAAAATGCCACCGCAAAGTTTTTTTGTTGCACGAGGTAAAATAAGATTATACGATAAAATCATTAAACATATATTTTGACAATTTCTAGATACTAGCCGAAAAGAAATAGATATTATATGGACTGTATCACGTTATTGTGATGATACACGAAAATCTGATGAGCAAATTATTAAAGTAAGAAGAAAAAAAAATGTTATATATATTTTTTTTGTTTATTCACTGAAATTACATAGTATATGATTTTTGGACTTTGATGAATTAGAATATAGTTCGATCTATGTTCAGCCGTAAACAAAAGTAATTGCCCCCTTTGAAGTACTAGTACTCATTGGTTAGAATAAGTCGTCTTCAAAATTTTCGAACTCATATCTGACGGGCTCTACCATCGGTTTACATGTGCACAATTTATAATTCATACATCGTCTTTTCCTTGTGAAAAATCTATTTAACGGAAATATGTAATAAAAACGTATTTGTTTATCATTTTGCTACTCTACAAGCTACCATCGTGTTCTTCTAGCTATAAAGATAAGTCCATATATTCAGTTTATGGTCACCAAAGCTCGCTTATTTTCAGAAGAAATTTTTCCGAGTCTGTAAATTCAAGAGAATTTGTCCGATTTTCGATGACTTTCGCATTCACTGGGTTGTTAACAATCAGAATCGGCAAAAAAAAACCAACATGATATAATAAAGACTATATAACGTTTTTTTTCCCAATTATTCAATAACAGTGAACTTGTACATTTCAGTCATCCAAGATTGTTTTGAACAGTGGGTACAAATATAATTATTCGAAATGAAGCTTTAAGGATCGTTTAATATAATCATAAAAGCCTCATATCAATCGGTTTACCCGTTAAAGAAATATTCACATTTGTTTTTCGTTCGGACTTTTGAAACATTATGTACATGTGTTCTTAATTCCATCAATATCGAAACTTTTTTTTTTTAGGAAGTCTTAGATTATTGTGTGTACACAAATGTTGAACCAGAACGTGAACGTTTAATATCACAATCAATTCAAACATGGCGTATGTTTCATCGTCAAGAAACTAAAGCAGGCTTTTGGTTAGTACTCGAAAGTGAATTTCTTGTTTGTTAAAACATTTATTTTCAAGGTGTGATATTTGTAAACAATGTTTTCGTAAACGAAAAGCAATTATTTGTGTAAGTAAATTATAGTAAAAAAAACTCTTGTTTTTTAATAAAGTTTTGTTTTGTTTTGTTTTCTTTTTGTAAAAAAGCATTTTGAATCAAGTGAAAAACATGAAAATAATTTAAAACATCTTCCACCATATCGACGAGCTGTTCAACATGTAAATCTTAGACGAAATTTTATTTCAATTTAATAGTTCTGTTTTTCTTTTTATTTCTTAGAGTTTATTTACTGGTCGTTTATTAAATGAATTTATTCCAATTGATAAATTGAATTATTATCGAACACGAGTTAATGCTTATCGAATTCCACCATCAAATAGAACTATTAAAAATGCATATTATTGCACATTTTGTAAAAAATCATTTGAATCAGCACATACACTTGAAAAAGTACTAAATTAAATCAATTAATAAAAACAGAAGATTTAACATTCTTATTTAGCATCTTGGTTGGAAAGGTCATCGAGATATATTACGAAAACGTCGACAAAATGAACTTGATAATTTACCACGTCTTGTTGTAAATATATATCAAAACGATTATTTTATATTTTGTCATTGAATCTTCGCTTTGATTTTGGATTTTTATAGACTTATTTAAATTTCAATCAATTAACGCATGAACAACGTAATGGTGGTATTCAACAAATGGCTAAAACACCAGATGAATATCGATTAAAATATAATCTTGAACCTGTAACAATTGAAAGTATTCAAAATGATACTATGCGTTTTGATACACAACTTGCACAACAAGTTATGCACAATATTCATAATCAACCAGGAAATAATAATAATAATAATAATAATAATAATCGATTTAATCATGGTAATAGTAGAGGTCGAGGACGTGGACGTGGAAGACAATCATTTCGCGGTCAAACATTTCGAGTACGACCCAATTTTCATCAGCAAAATACACAAAATTTCAATTCAGGTAGCTGAAAATATTTCAAGAAAAATATAAAAGTCATTGACAGATTTGGTGACGTATTTGAAACCAAAATGTCATACTTGTGGTTTTGTAGAGCGAATTACGTCGCATCAAATCGTATATAAGAAATCGAGTTGTATAAAAATTTTAATGTGCTAAAAGTCAATATACTGGTTGTAATGCTTGGAGAATATCAGAGGGTACTCATTAATATTGTAATCCATAGGATACTCTGAGGAATAGGATTGCAGGAAGAATATATGCTATTTTTATTATTGCTTTTTTAAACTTTATTTCGACTATCTAGATTTGAGTTTTGCATGAAACTCTATAAGAGTCTATAAATATTTCATGTTCATTTCAAAAATAAAATTTTCTATATCTCCTTACTCCTCTCCAGGGAGCTGGAGGTTGAAAATTTTTTCTGTTTATAAAGTAGTTATTTATATCAGTTCACCAGAGGTGCTATGCTGATTATTGGTACAGAAAAAAGAAATTTTAATCGAAATGATTGAGTATTGTTCAAATATCATCAACATATTGGCTTCTTCGTATGGCACAACAGACTATTCCAGAACACAATTAGTTGCTGCTACCCGAAAGATGTTTGTGTGAAACATGAAGAGCTCGATAATCTATAAGTTTTGAGAAAGTTTCATGCTGGTACTCACCTGTTCTGCGTCATAGTGTTGTACGCAAACGAATATCATATAGTCAAGAGATCATCTAGACGAATGAAAAGAAATCATCTTCAAGTATGAAGAGAGCAACAATCACAACTATTGATCCAAATAGAGTTGGAAAAAAGGTTCGCACAGGTCTCTCGAGTTGGTGTATCGTAATTCGCTTTACAAAATCATATTTATAACATTCTGAGTCAACATAGACCACAAAATCCATTAGAACCTTTTTGAAAATTTCGAACTGTTTTTTTTTCTATTTTTAGAACAATATAATCATCCAACAAATTATCAACCTCGATTATTCCATAATAATAATAATCCTACAAATCAATTCTATCCACAAAATAATTTTCATCTACCAACAACATTTCGTCCACGTAATTTTAACTTTTAATCATAGTAATTCAATTCATTTGATTCATATTTTTTAGAAAATCCAAATTTCAACAATAGTAATAATAAACGTCCTTATCAACAAAATAATAATCATAATAATTATTACAATCAACGGCAATCATGGCCAAATAAAAAGCCTCGTTTTGATCGACCATCACCATATCAGCAGCCAGCATCATCCAATCGAATTGATTATCGTTATATCGCTAATCAAAATACTTATCAACAACAACAACAACAACATTTTCATTGATATTGTTTGTTGTTAAGTATTCAGTAGTTTTGTCTTTAGAACAAAGGCCATATGTTATTTGGCTTCTTTATTGTTATACCATAGATTTATTGTTATTAATGCCGATTATTATTAATAAAACAAATAAACGAGCTTAAAATTTTTCATTTATATATTCTTGCCATTAGTTTTGTTCATTTAAAGGGTATCCCCGAAAATTTTTTCGTATCAGAGATGTGTATCGTGGTCATTACATCCTCGTCTCTCGTCTTATTTGTCCGTTGCACGACTGCGACTTAATAAGCATACGAACGATTTATTCCTAAGATTAGTCTAGCATAAATTTAAGTGAGAGCTATTTATTTCAAAAAGCAAATCTTTGATATCAAGAAAAACAAAAAAAAACTCAAACAAAATATTAAAATAGATTTTAGCAGTTTTTGTTTTATAAACTATCATCATCATGTCCATGTGAAGAATGTGGTGGAACATCACCAGCATCACCGGCACCACTACCTTGTCCATATAATTTTGTCATAATTGGTGTTACAACTTCTTCAAGTTGTTTTTTATGTTCTTTTAATTCATCAACTTCAGCCATTGGATTTGATTCAAGCCATTTGATTTGTTCTTCAACTGCTGATTCAATTGATGTTTTATCAGAATCAGAAAGTTTTCCACCAAGTTTTTCTTTATCACTTAATTGAGTTTTCAATGAATAAGCATATCTACACANTTGTCATTCTTTCCAAAGAAAAACTCAACATACAATTGAAATAGTAGAGAATTTTTAATCATTATTTCTATCTAAATAAGAATAACAGTTAATCATCGATAAGATTCTTTTCGAGCAGAATATATTTTATTTTTAAATATTCAAGTATGATATTCCTTGCTTTGTTTTTTGTCAAATTGAATATTTTCGTATATTTTACTAGTTGTTCGACAATCTCATCTATTGTTGAATATTTGTCTGTATTATCATAAAGACATATTATAGAAAAATAAATGTTAATGAGTTTTTTTTTTTTCAATAGTTGATTGAACTTTGTTTTCAAGAACAATACTATAGATAAATGTACTTAGATCTAACCAAGAGTTCTGAGATCTTTAAATAAAAAGATAAAGATAAGGAGATATTTTTAATTTTATTTTATGAAATGTTGAGAATAGTTGCCATGATTATTTATATGAAGTTCAATTCTTTCTAACAATTTATTCAAAGTTTTTTGAACACTTTTTCGAAAAAAATTTTAGCTACTTTGGATACCACATGAGCTAATCATATTTGATTTGTTTTAAAATTTTACCGAAGTTCTGTTAGATATTGTCACTTGCGTTCTAGTAGTACTAGTGATGAAGTATAGATTTATTCTATATAGGTTAATCATAAGTCAACTGATTCTAGTTGGCTTATTGAGGATGAATCGTCAAAAACTATTGTTCATGGAGATAGATTTGAACATAAACTTTGTTTGATATATGCTTTAAATCAAATAGCCCTGAGTGTAGATAAAGGCATGACAGTATGTTATAAGTATTATATGGAAATTTGTCTGAAGCCTTTTATAAATGTAATTTGAAGAAAAAAAGAGGTATAAAGTGCAAAATGTACAAAACTGCTTAAGGACCATCGTTGACTTCATATTCACCCAATGTTATTAATTATTTGACAGGAAAAGACATCAATATAACACCGCAGCAGTCATATTCGCCGTACCTAATACTACCTAATCTTTGATTAAGTAGCTCTCTCGAAGGGAGTTTAATTAATTAACTAAATGAAATATTATGTACTCATACAATATCCACGGTAGCTAAAATTTTCTTCAAAAAAAGATTTCAAAAAAAAACTTTTAATAAATTGTTAGAAAGAACTAAAGTTGATATAAATAATCATGGCAACTATCCTCAATATTTGATAAAATAAAATTAAAAATATCTCCTTATCTTTATATTTTTATTTAAAGATCTCAGAAGTTTTGGTGAGACCTAAGTATATAATAAATCATAAACATAAGAAAATTAACATAGAAAAAGAAAAAAAAAAACATATGTTAACATATGAGAGCTTTACATCAGACAAAATAAATTGAAACGTATCTCAGAAAAATT
>CAJNSZ010000029.1:346359-382434 GCA_905329745.1 Rotaria sp. Silwood2 | reverse complement strand
AAAAAAAAAGAACAACACAGATTGTCAACCTCGTCGCAATTCTCTTCCTTGCTGATTTCAACAAGCTCAATCGAATGAATCTCTTACAAACTTGATTTCATACTTCCATCGCCAAGAATCGACCAGCAAGGCCTCAAAATCCAGGTTTTTGTACTAAAACTAACTGAGTAGGATTCGCCCCTTTATTGGTTTCAATAAAACCAATGATAGTTCCTGATAGGCATCGAAGAGCTCCATCAATTCCATCCCTTTTGACTGGATTTCGTCCTCCCATCACTGAGAAAGCTCCTTAAATGATCCTTCGGCTCGAAAGAATTTTGTGTAAAACGTGGCAGGCTCCGTAAGAAACGAACTACTTTTTCCTGTTTCTCTTTCATATTGATCAACTTGTTCGATCGGATTTTTTCCTTGCTCTTCATGTCAACGCAAGATACAAAACTTGTTTTGTTTTTGCTGGATGAAATTGTCCAATAAAACTATTTCTTCCTTATAAATACGAATGAGCGATATCATTCTTCTTTCCATCCTGTTTATCTGAACATGGAAAACATCATTTTTGTTTTCTCTTGAAAACATTTTTCAATGAAATTTCTTCTCCCTCGTCGAGGTTACCCAATAAAAGCTCCCCCCCCCCTTCCTGCTCATATGGATCTGACATGCACTACTTTGCTTACAGCTCAAAAATTATTTCAAATACAAAGATAGTCCTGCTAGCTACATAAAACGTGCATGTTTCACTCGAGAAACCTCATTGTCTGAACAGCGAGAGTAAAGGTATGGTTCTTTTCGCTACTCTGCTTACGGAAAAGAACTACACATGTACTCGATCACAATACATTGCATTGGAACAGACGTAATTTCGAGTTCACAGAGCTAAAAATACCTCCACAATAGAGATGAAAGCTTCTTTATGAAACGTCTTGTCAGCCTAATATTGCCTGTTGTATTGTGACTATTCATTGCTGCATGACAGAACAAAAACTAAAAGCAGTTTTTAATCATCGGTTCAATACAATCCACTTATTAACTAAAGAAATCAATAGACCTCACCGATCTCTATCGCAAAATATCATGGGTTTAGTTACAATAGGACTGGATGGGAGGGGGAGCAGCCTGGTTTCAGCAAAACTTCTTCTGGAACGGGAAACATATTACTGGGTTTCTGAGCGATGTAAGGGCAAAATCAAACAAATGAGATATGAAATAGACAGACCTCGTTTAGATCGATCAGGGACTATCATTGATTCTGTTGGAATCGACCATGGAGCGAATCATACTAATCTTTAGCAAAAACAACTAGGAGCCGGGTCCCTGTTTGCCAGTTTTTCACTGATGGCGCATGATATCGAGCTTGTAAGATTTGTATTCGATAGCACTCGTTGAGATCTTCTTGGCTTCATAATTGGTTTTGTTGAAATCGGTAAGATTACAAATCGTAACGGAGTTGACAATCTATGTTGCATTTTTCGGGCTATTTTTCGGCAGAAAATCCTGTCTTTTTAGGGACATGGTAGGTTTTTTTTTCGATGGAACTAGTGGCATCTATAGAGCTCATCAAGGTCTAATTGAAACCAGGGAAAGTTATGTGGGAATCGGCTCTCAAGCGAATCGTGTCAAAAAATACTTGAATCCTGACCTAAGATATCCTAGGTTTTCCTTCAACGAGTTGCCGAAAAAGAGTATATGGAGAAAGACGTCCGTGACTACATTTGAATGCAAGACATTGAGCGATATTACTTACATATTGATGAATACACAAAAAGCAAGGAGTGAATGTTTGGCAAGTACACCACAATATATTCAAAATATAATACATTCGACGTGCAACATCCCAGACAGTTCAGAAAACGGTATTTTCCAGTTTAAATTATTATGTATTATTCAAATATGCCATTTATCACACTTGAACACCGTTTTGCCGCAGAGAATATCAAGCTGAATTTCTTGATATTCTCTGCATCAAAACGGTGTTCACGTGTGATAAACGATATATTTGGAAAATATATAATAATCTAAACCACAAGATACCCTTTCCTTAACTAACTGAGGTGTTATTGTGGCAGAACTTGCGAAGTATTCACTAGCAACACAATTGTATTAGCGTTTTATGTTGCTGTGCGTTTTTTACGTGAATAAGTTTCTTCGATCATAGAAATTTTGCTTGGTGTTTATTTATCTGATGTGTTTTGTAGAGAAAAAGTGCACTCCACCTAATAATTTGATACATTGAATATTCTGTTTCTTCTCGATTTGGTGACTGCTATCAGGTCTGTGTTACATGTAAACACCAAATCTCTTCATAGATCATGTCTGACATGTTTAAGTACATTTGAGTTTAATGATTGATATGGATTAACTTATTCTGATGGCAACATGATAGTTTTCGTATCAGTTGTTCTTTTCTAATTCGCAAATAAATAACAGTACATATCATTGAACATGATTTCCAAAAAAAAAAAACTTTATAAAAAGTTAGAACATTTATTACATATCAAACGAACAAATCAGTCTCTTCTCTTCAATTATTTGCGATTTAATGGCCTATGATAGATTAACTTATGCAGCTTCTCTTTTTTCTACAAAATGATATAGAACTTAACTTGCATCAATATTTTCTTGAGTGAAAGAAATTGTCGTTAAAAAATACAAAGCAACAGCAGAGGTACATTCACATATTCATCAAACGTTGATGATGGCTGATCAGTTGCCTTCATCTGTCAGCGACATTAACTGTTATAGGGCTTCTGATAATGAAACAGTTGCTAGTTACTGAGCAAAGAATTACAGCTAAGATATTCAACATGGTATGTCCTAATCATTTAGTAATAGTAGCTGACTATGACGGATGGAACCATTATCCACGATCGACAGGTCTCATAGTAGACAAATCGATCTGATGTGTACTGTATTTTCTTTTCTGATTAAATTCAAACGACCGAAGAACTGATTTCAATGAACTCATGTAAAAGTTCAGCAAACATAACTATTTTTACGTATGACAGGTGTATCTTTTAACCCATCAAGTGAATAATATATATAGAAGGTCTAAAAAGGAAAAAATGATTTTCTCATATATATTTTTAGCTTTACTTAAATATTATCAGTCTGAAAGTACGGCTCGGTGTACAAATCAGGTTAATTTTCTCTCTGACGAGCATAGCTACAATAAATAGAAATTATAATTCATTTTCATAGTAGATAATCATTTTTGTGCAACAGGATCTAAAAGAATTGTTGAAGAAGAGAGATAAACATGTAGGTCCATATCTTCCCCTCATCAGACCGTGATATATGCTAGTTAAAGATCATCGCAGACTATGACAGATGGTACTCATATACTATCACAGACCATACATCAATAATGTCTGACTAGATAATTTTTGAACTTCTTGCGTCTTGCATTTTCCGGAGGATTAAGTAGCAGAATGATGAACAAATGTGTTCCAAAACAGATAGAATAAAACAATTTCTCTGTGATTAGCAACAACAGCTACATTGTGTTTTACATCTTAATTTTACAGAGGTTGCGCTCACAGCTTTTTTGCTACAAACAATATTCAGAATGATATCATTTTATTGTGATTATTCAAGCGTACTATTATCGGGCATCTTTAGGTCATTTTTGTGCATATTTGTAGATCATATATGGAAATTTACACAATAATCATGTGATAATGAGATAATAAAGTAATTTTTCTAGAGTGACCCAGTTCAAAATTAACGAATTTATTTTTTTTAAATAAAGCTCCGTGCATGTTATTATGAAGAAAGCATTGTAGTCAACATGAGTAGAATAACAGAACTGGATAGAACAAGCTTGTATCCTTTTCTCATCGAGCCTATAGAAATAAATATTGGCTAAATTTAAAATTTTTTAAAAATACATTTCTTTAACATATTATTTGTAACATTTGATATTATTGTTCGCCATGTCATCTTTCTTCGAAAAAGAAAATAATACGAAATCCGAAAAACTGCTTTGCAAATATCACATAAACCAATAAATAATGTTTATTATGAAAGTCTATACTTCAAACTCTTTATCAATGGCCTCACCCTAAACTAAAATGTTTTTCATGATGGCTAACTATTTTAATAGGTTGCAAGCCTTAAGAAGAACATTATGAAAAATCTGCCCGTTTGGAAAACTTCCTTTGATTATATTTGCAAATATGTTTTTTTCTAGTCGCTAGTATAACTATTTTACGTGAAATCATGAATAATTTATCAAAATAACTTATGGATTTGATATACAGTGCGTGCAGTTAGCGTTACAGAGCATAGAAAAATCGATTGATCCGTTTTCATGCACTGTCTTTAAATCGGATGACGTATATTTTAGTGTATCTGTCTAGCTGGTTGTTCTTCGTCATACACAAACTCAGCTTTACCAACTGGTAGCTTTAGTGGACCAACAGCATTTGGCTATTGGGATGATCTTTATATATACGCAGGTACATCTCAAAGCGTCTACTATGGTACAACAGGCACAGCTCCTAATCGAAACTTAGTCTTCGAATTTTACATGGCTCATTACGCTGCACCGACCCAATATTATCACTTTCAAATAGTGTTTTCAGAGTCGTCACCTAATATCGTTCAATATTTATATTACCAAGCGTCAGATGGAGGTTCTTCGGCCACAATTGGTGTTCAAAGTAAGCGTGTTTTCACATGGTCATTACGTGTTTTTGATTGATTTCTTTTTCTTGCTAATTAAGGTTCGGGAAGCGGTCCCAGAATACAATATTCTTGCAATTCTGTGAGCATTCCCTACGGTACGTCAGCAACAAGCAGTCCGACATTAACACTGACATTTAATACAAACACTGGCACATACTCAAGTTCTGGATAAATAGAAATAACGAGGGAACATTCCCAAGTGATTCGCTCTGGTTTGATTCATTCATACCTCATTCGATAGAGTATATCGAGATAAGAAAAAGTCTAAAAGTATTCGTGCTCATGGTATAATAATGAAGCATTATGGCCGTTTTACTGACATTTTTACTATGAGTCAGGCATTTCGGAAAAAAAAACAGAATGAAGAATTTCGAGCTTAAACTCTATCTAGAGATAGATTTAATAGTCATTATATAGTCCTGACAGTTTCAACGAAAACGAACATGTCTTTCTCGAGATATTCAATGTCCAACTAAACTGGATTATTGTACCCTTCTATGGTAAATAGCTGTTTTTGTTAAATGCAATAGCTCGAGAAAGACATATTCGTTTTTGTTGAAACTTTCAGGACTATATAATGACTATTAAATCTATCTCTAGATAGAATTTCAGCTCCAAATTCTTCATTCTGTTTTTTTCCGAAATGCCTCGCTCACAGTAAAAATTTCAGTAAAACAGTCATAACTCTTCACTATTAGGCCATGGGCACGAATCATGTTAGGCTTTTTCTTATCTCGATATACTCTATCGAATGAAGTATGAATAAATCAAAACAGAGCGAACCACTTGGGAATGTTTCCTCGTAAGAAACAAAGCCTATATTCTGATTAATATTGTTTTCTTTGACGACCTTCTGCACCTGCACATCGTATCAGTATCGCTTAGCATACTTCTTGTTTGTTCTTTTTCTCAACTTTTGCAACTTTCTATCACATTCTATTGGTTCTTAATCATGAATTCTCATGCGCTGATGCTTTTTTCTTTTATCTCGTACTTAAATAAAGGCCAACGAGATACTAGTGTTTACATTTGTAAAATGCAGTAATTCAAACGTCAACGTCAACTTCAACTTTTTCTTTTTCATTTTACACCTACTCTGTCAGAGTATGGCTATAACTGTGGGTGTGGAGTTGGGTATGCATGCAAAAAGTCTGACATCGATATCCACATCGACGCCCGTGGAAAAGTTACCGAACTTTTTAGCGACAATTTAGCGGTAAAAAGATCAGTTCTTCTGTATCCTTAGCACTTCGATATAGTTTGACGAATACTTGCGCCAATTCAGAGAATAAATAAAGTCTCCGATATTAGGTTTAAAGTTAAAAGTTTGAGAAATTCTTGGAAAGCCTTGAGACATTGATCGTTGGCTTATCCTAGCTACTTGAATTCTGAATAGTGTTACTTAATTGTCTTCAGAGATAACTTCTTGAAACTTGATGAGCAGTAATATTGTAAATACTAGAGTAACGATTGACTATTTCATCTTTATTGCTTTGGTAACAGAGATATCTCCCTAAAGAATACTTACGTTGTTAACGTCATTGAGATTGTTCCAATTGATGGAGTAGAAAAAATTAAAATTGTAAAAATATTGAAGATGTTTCATGGTTGTTTTCAGTGTACTGATCATCGTGAATCAACTCGAACCTTTCATTGCTCTTACAGACCTAGAAACTTGGAAGGTAGTAGAATTTTCATAGCATCCATTGTTGAAAATAGAATTAAATATTCCACACAACCTCTTTTGCCGACGTGCAAGGTATGGGAGATAATGACATCTAATGAATTTTCAGCCATCAAATGAATTTTCTGTAATCAAATATGTTTCAGGAATTCGAATGGTGGCATAGAAAAAAAATTTGTTTTCGCCAATCAATCCAGTCTTGACCAATGAGATGTGGAGTGGTAAGCTAACACATATACGAGCCTTCTCTCTCAATGTGAGTGCCACGAAAGAACTTACATCACGTCTTTCTTGGCGCGAATACTATGAGAAATGGACACACAACGATGGGTGCACATGGCATTGCATGTAATTTGTCAGCGTCAAAAACGAGATTACAAAGTCTGTGAGTGCGGTGTAGAGCTTGCGAAACACTCGTGGAATATGATCATATGTATCAGGCCTCGCAATGGGCCACCTTTTTATCGTCCAGTTCGGCCCAAAGCGGCCCGAGGATACTTTAACTCCGCTCGGTCCGAAGTCCACTTTGCGCGGCCCAGCCCGACCCAGGCCCAAAGGAAATTCCGTTTCAATAGATTTTTTTTTCAATAAAATTTGAAGATTACTTAGGTAATTATCAATGTAGTCAGGAATCAATAACTCACGCCATAACGGACTTGATTAACTCAGATCGTTGCAATTGAAATAAAACCAATGCAAGATTAGTTTAAGTACTTGTTGACTCAAGCGGACAAACAAAGTATGCGGTAATGTGCTTTTATCGAATGATGATCATCATCCATACTTCGATCTCCTAGGATACATAATCTGTTATTGACGTAAACCTGTAACAAACACGCCCTATTTATCAATGAAAACTTGCTTTTTTGATTTTGACATTTCAACGAGGTAACACCGGCGAAAACAGTCTGTAAATAGAAAAAATATTTCGATAACTAAAATGTGGAGCTCCATTTTCACGTTTTAAGCGTTTGATTTTTTTCCTGTTCACAGACTATTTTCTACTACGTGTTACTTTACTGGAATGCCAAAATCGAAAGCAGCCCTCCTTCAAAAAAATGATGCGAAATCAATAATATTATCTTTTTTCCAGAAAATGTTCTGCTTTCGATGGATTCAGTCATTATTCAAAGTTGATGCGTTAAACAACGTGCTATGCGTGACTTCTACTGTAGGTAATAGTTTAATTCAGACACAATTTTTCTGCAGATCATATGCTGGCGTTAACTAACGTGATTTATCCACTACAGAACATTACCTAGGGACGAGATATATGATCAGTTTAAGCAATTACTATGACTAATTATATTAATCTTAGTTGAAATCTACACAGTGTTCCTATTGTAAAACTTTGAAAAATCTATACTTTCTCAAATAAATATAAAATTCAGAAAAAAGGAAAAACAACATAAAAATGTCGGGCCGGGACGGTGTGACTGAGCCGGGTGGTCCGTTTCGAGGCCTGATATGTTTTGTAGTGTTGCATAATTTTCGTGAAAAGCCTTCGTGTCGCGGGCTAGATGCGAGTGTGGGTGTACGCGTGGATGTGAATGTGAGTGTTCTAGCTTCATTAACACCGACATTCACACGCCACACACATTGTATACACCACGTACACCACATACGCGACACCCATCCCACACCCCACATCCACACCCATACCCCACCCTCTTAGAAAAGCTTTTCTACACTTAATGTTTTATTTCATAGAATATTAAGTGAGTCATGGCTTGCAGGTCGATCTTTACGATCCTCTTGCAACAAGAGAAAGTACTATCATTCATTTTCATTTCTCCAATTCTAGAAACATATGTTTAAAATCGAATCGAACAAAAGTTACGCTGAACTAAAAGGTATAAATCTAAAGAAACACTTGGATTCGGACGCATTCATGAAGATCTGTTCATTTAAATAATAAAAACTTCACTGGAAACAAGAAAAATCGAGTGATTTTAATGATTCTGTTTTCATACTTTTTCGAAGCCAAGTGAGATATTATAGTTTGCCAGAAAAATGCTAAAGGTTTCAAAAAAAAAGAAAAGCTAATGTTTAGTGTTACCTATGAAATTCGATGAAAATCTAAGGATTTCGAGAAGGAAATGATGAATTCTGAAAATGAAGACTTTCTTGCGTCTTTCTGTGACAATAGTTCATTGTCAGTGTTCTTTCTTGTTTCAAAATTTTGATTTCTTGTGTGAAAGATTCCCTCAATGGTTTAATAAGCAGCATAGAAGAACGAAAAAGAAAAAGTAGTAAGAGTCCGAGGCAATTGATGTTAGGATGAGTATTAAATAAAATAAATAAATCAGCTTCAAGATATGATCCAGACACGATGTTTTTTGCGGTGTCCTTTTAGCAAGGCAACATTATCTATTGATGACATAGTTCTTCAGAACTATGTAGGTTTTTCTTTTCCAATAGAACTAATAAAAACTTCCTTTGAATGCTTCTTCTTACACTTATGAACCTTCTTAAAACCAATCGACAAGAATAATCAGTCATTGGTTTAAGGCTACTTTTTCAATAGAATGGTACTTTTTCTTTTCTCAAAAATTACCCTTACGCTATGTTGTGTGTAATTGAATCGCATGTGTGTTAATTAACGTTTGTGAGCAAAGAAATAAAAACTAATTACCATGTACATGAGAGACGAGAGCACACTTATTAATTATTTATCATGACCATATTTCATACGAAGAAAAAAAAGAAACAATAAAACATAATGTTCATCAAAATGCGTGTGACGAAGAAAATAGTAAGAGAGCATCCGTGGACACATCGAAAATCACCGTAACATAATTTTTTGCAACATGTTCTTTCTTATTTCATACGATTCTAGATGAAAAACAGGATCGGTGAAATTTTATTGTAGGTCTTAATACCTTATAGTCATGGAGTTATAGGTATTTCAAGATAAGGGTGTGGGTGTTGTGTGTAGGATGTGTAAACAAGATCCACTCGCACACACAGCTACATGCACTCATACTCGCATACATATCCTACACTGAAAATATAACAGGTACCATACGAAAATTGAAAAGATTTCGATTTTTGCAAGCAATTCTGAACCATTTTCCGTTGTCGTACGAAACCCAATAAAAGTTCCGTAAACTCTCACAGAATCTGTTTGGCAATTTACAAACTCGGGATGGGTTTCATACGGCCGTACGGCAACGAAAAATAGTGTATAATTGGTTGCAAAAGTCGAAACCTTTTTAAGTTTCTTGTGGTACCTTTTTTTCGTACATAATTATAACTGTCAACCATTTTAAATTAATTGACTTTTTTCGAATTTTTCGTAGATGTCATTAAGTTGAAATAGTAATTATTTTGATTTAATTGATATTTTTGATAGATTAAATTATAATATTTGTATTTCATTGTTCTTTACTTCAAAAACTCAATATTTATAGATTATTCTCTCAGACCTTTTCTCATGAATTCATCTGCAAGTCACATTTTTTTGTAATTATCCGTCGTCTGTGAATGAAATATTGTATTCGTTAGTCGGCAACATTTCGAGTTTTTTCTATATTAACGGCTACGAACTAGATGTGGAGATTACACACATTTTTATTGAACATTTATTTATCAAGTATACGCAGTTTTGAATAAAAAGTATAAATTTAAAAGTTTCATAATAGAGTAACTCGCTCGAATGGTAGTATTGCTATAACTTTCAACTAAAGTTATAACAGTTAGCCATAGTAATAATCGTAGGCCTTAATTAGAAACAGTTTGATTATAGTCATTAACCAATACAACCGTCAGTATCAGTCAAGACTTTGCGCGTAGAAAAAATTAGGATGAAATCAGGGTAAAATCGACTAAAAGCATATGCTTGTAATCGATGTTTATTCCTCTTGTAACTGATTATAGTCAAAATGAACCGAAAAAATTAAAACTAATTAGTTATCCTAACTAATTTCGACTATAATCGACAAAAACTTGATGAAAAATTGATTATAATGGACGTAATCCGAAGTAAATCAATTAAAGATTTTGTCATTTATCACGAAGAAAAATCAATAAAATTTTATTTTTTCCAGTTATTTTTTATTATAATCATTTTTTAATCCATGAAAATCTCATTATTACCCTAATTATTTTACATGGGTTGAGACTAATTAAAATCATTAGTCATATTCATGCCTTAAATAACGTATGTTCACACTCGATATTAATAAGCCAAAATCAACTTTACTGATCTGAATAATGTAGAAGGCATTTATCTTCATCTTTCACTTCTAAGGAAACAATGGTTACACTCTCTTCTTTTTCCTCTTGTTGCCTTCATTTCTTTATTCTTCCGTTTCTCTTCTCTCGTTTGTCGATATAATAACGACGAAAAACGGCAACAACAAAACAATGTATGTGCGAATAAAAATAGTGATCGATATATAAGAATGAACTGAGAAAAACTTGACATAGCTATTTCATGTTTAAATAAAATATACGTGATAATCCTACTATGGAGCGTTATTTAAATTTCTTGACTACATATACTGAAGATGAGTACCACTTTAAAGAATAAGAAATAAAACAGGCACGTATTCAATTGCTCAGTATTTTACAATAAATGCTCAGCATTTTTTGTTGAGTAAAACATTATTTTTAGCACAGTAAATAATTTGAAAGCTCAATAATTAATTTAGAAAAAATCAGCATTATAGTTTTTTTTGTTCAGTATTTATTTATTTATTGTTCAGTTGTTTCTCAATTTATTTCAGTACAAATAGTACAATTATAAGTAACAGAAATTTATTGAATAAGTGATGTTTTTTTTTATTTTTATGGTCTAGCACGTCTTTTTTCTTCAGGATGGTTGATGGGGGTGTGAGTGTGTGGTTGTAGGTGATGAAGACATGATTCACACCCACACCGCCCATATCCACACTTACACCTTCAACAACTCCTATCGCCCCAGGCATTGAAAAACCAAATTAGTAATAATCATTTTGATGAATCGAAAAATCAACTGAATTTATTTACAGAAAAACGAAGCATTTATTTAGGAATGGTTGCAAGGGAGAGCAAGGGGACGAAGTCGAGAACCTTCTGTCGTCTGTTAAACCGAGAACAAAGAGAGAAGATAATATATTCGTCTTATTATGTAACTGTGGAATATCGAACAATTGCATCTTAAATTGTACCCTAGACAGGGCTGCCAAATCTCCTGATTTTTACCCATTCAGAGTGGCTACGTAATATATGAACATTGTACCCAAATAATGCGTAATATGGGTATAGTGTTCATATATTACGTAGCCACTCTGAAGGGATAAAAACCAGAAGATTTGACAGCCCTGACTCTAGGATAAAAAGTTATGCGCTATGGATAGATCTGGAGGGCTGCACATAAGAAAAAAATTCTATGCCAAAAAAAATGGTAGTTTTGACTTCCAATCACTTTCCAGATCGAATATTTTTCTCCTGAAAATAACTTCGAATTGTAAGGATATATCTATAATAATTGTGTTAATTAGGATCTTAATAAAAAATTTTCTCTCGTGCGTGTGACTTTCTTGAGATTCTTGAATCAGAAAGTCATGCGCTATGGACAAATTTTGAGGTCTGCACAGGTCAAGAAGACGAAAACCAAAGTTCGTCTAGGATATAGAATACAAAATTCTTTTGATTGATCAGAGCTGCGCAAATCACGTCAGGGAACTAAAAATATTTTCCCAAGTCAAGTCAAGTCTGACTTGACTTGACGTGACTTGAACTTGGGGCATTTTTGACTTGATTCCTCCATCTCTATGACTGATGATGTCGTCATCAGTCAGTGTGGACGCTCATTCTTCTAATTTATATGAAAATATTTTCATCGAAAAAAATGAATACTAGTACAAATGTATTCATTTAATGAGCAAACAGAATTATATACTGATACTTTAGTTTTAATATTAAACAATCGATTAATTTACTGAGCAAGCAATTAGTTAACTGAGCAAACGTAATAGTTACTGGAAGTCAAAATTTTCACTGATAATTTGATTTCTTTACTGTTAATTCGTATATAGTACCGAGCAAATTTTACTGAGCATTTAATTTGTACCCAACAAAATATAGTGGATTCACTTTTTCAGTACTATTCTCAGCTGCTCACATTTTAAAAATTATCAATGATCATTCAACGAAAAATGTATCGTATCACACATGTATACGCACTTGCCATATAAGTAGGAAAAAATGTAACTTGCAGATAAATACATGAAAAAAGGTCTCAGAGAATAATCTATAAATATTAAGTTTTTAAAGTAAAGAACAATGAAATATAAATATTATAATTTAATGTAACAAAAATGTCAATTAAATCAAAATAATTACTATTTCAACTTACTTACATCATAAGTTGCATTGGTTTTTTTCCACATTTTTACAAGACAAGGGAGACGAAGACGAAAATGAATGCTGGCAATAAGAAGGGGGAGAAACGGATAAGAGAAATTAGAGAGAGAAGCAGATGAGCAATCTTTATTTCCAGCTATTTGGTCTATGCATTGCTTGCCAACTTCGCCGAGCTATTATGTAGGTTAACCTACTGGCATTACCAATCGTGTGCAGGGCTCTCACAATTATCTTTTGATTTATCAAAATAGCCGTTGTCATATATCAGGCTACGATTGATTCTTGACATTAGTTAAAACAAGCTACTACGGCCTGATAAAATGAGAAAAAAAATGAAATAAAATGCGACGTTAGATCAGCAGCAGCAGCAGCATTTCCTCAGATGATCCTTCAAAGATTCGTTTGTTAAAAAAGGCAGTCAAAAAGATCATTACCCTTGACACTTGTCCTTTGGTTCGGTAAGAACGTAACTGGAGGTGATCCTTTTTTTCTAGATAATAAAGCGACTAAAAGAGCTAGATGAATAATGAAGGCAAGACCGAATATAAAAGTAATCCTGAACAACGATTTCACGCTATCCAAGAACAGAATTCTTTGGACGAAGGAAATTATTATTGTCAAGAAACATTCATTGCCGGTACGATCTAAATCTCAACTGTATATGTGTAGAAAACTTTGCAGTGAGTAAAAGTCAACCACTAACAGGGTGAGAGGCCAAAATTGGAGTGGTAGTATTTTGGTGTAGCGAAATGAAAAACTGAAACATACGGAATTGTTCAGAATATTCTTTGCTCTCTGATATCATCAAACTCAGAAAGGATAAACAAGATTCTTACATTAATCAATACAAATCCAAATAGGCTCTCCTTATGTTACAATATATGCTTCTAACCGACGAATCTGTTGTTCATCTTAAAAAAATATGCCTCAACCTATCAAATATTGCTATTCATTGCGATTGCTTCTCTTCTTCTTTGCATGTTTCATGTAATTTATAAGTAATCCAAATAAAAGGTATCGATTCAACATTTAGAAAAATATTTGAGTATCAACCTACTCAAATCTTTGTATAAAAGATCAAACGATTTCCAAGAAGAACATGGTGACTTTTTAAAAAAGCTACGATGATACGCGCTAAATTAATGTTTACAATGAGAACTAAGAATTTCGCCACTGTAACGTAGAATGTGAGCGATTTACCCATATCGCTCAAAAGAAAGTGATTAATAGTACTTGAATCACGCTTTCGTATGAGAACGAACGAAGCATTTACGAGCTTTATTTATAGTGAATTTCTACCTACTATGAAACACCAATTACAAAAAGCACATATTAAAGTTGCGTCATCGACTTTTGACTTTTATTTATACGAACTATCATTTTATTAAAGTAATCCTTTAATAGTTACATTTCGGGTCAGTTTCGATTAAGAATAGCCATTTTTTATATTCCTATTTCTAATAAGCGACAGGGTTGTGCTTGTGAGGAAGAGGGAGGGGGGGAGGGGGGTTAGAATTTGTGCAGCTGTGTGGTTCACTGTGAGCGGATATTAGAAAAAAGAAAAGAAATTCCTCCTTTCTTCCAGCCTCACGCCCGTGCATACGGTTTGATTCATAATTGTGGTTGAAGAATAAAGTCATACTCAATAGTTGCTATTGTTTTCTTTTTCATGTTGGGGGTGTGGCTTTGCTATTGAAGATGAATCAAGTGTCGTACTTTCAGTTAAGGTATGGGTTTCGGTTTCTAAATTTATTACCAACACGACCACAGACACATCCAAGCCCTAAAGTGATTATGGTTGTTAGGGTTTCTATTGCTGGCTGGATAAGAAACATTATTTTCCTGTCATTTTTTTTGCTATTCCTTTCAATACAAAGTAGTAAAAAATTGCATTTTTATACTTCACGTGGAATAAAGTCGTTTTATGATATTGTCTTGCTGTTTATTTTTGGTTTTCAAACTTTTTCTATACTTTCGTTGCCCATGGCTTTGTATTATGATTAAATAAACTAATCAGTGGAATAATGCAGAAAACTGCAACGATGAATTGATTAAGGCTTGCTATAAAATTAAGCATCAAGGAAATTCTGCTTAACGGATGGTGCGAAAGTTTCTGAACAACTCCTTCTTTATTTTTCCACCAATCTAGAGAGTCAGAAGAACTTTTGAAATGTTGCGTTGGAAATAGGATTTTATGCTCTTGCCAATCTATGTTTGGAACTTTTATGGAGACTGTATGTTAGGAAATATGAATGAAGCTTTGAACGGATTGAAAATGAACTGTGGACGGTATTGAGTGCACAAAAAAGTCATCAAAGAGAGAAGTAAAACTTTATTCCAAGGCATTGAAGAAAAACGAAAATATCGTTCTTTAAAATGATACTTTACTTATTATTTCTCTGTGATGCTTCTATCAATAATAAGATTTTCAGCAAAAGGTGCCTTGACGTTTTCGAGACCTCTATATTTCCATACGCACACAATCAGTTCAATCATTTATGAAGGATTGCTGTTAGACTTTCAGTTCTTCGCTAAGTTTGTAGAGAGCCACTTCGTTCTTCATTATATGTAAAAGCATTAGTACTATAAAGGGCTTATATTGTGGAGTTATTGATCTCTAAATTTTTGGAATATGATGGAGACATGGAAAAGACAAACAGCGTAAGCTAAATCGAGCGCATTCTTGACAAGATTAAGAAAATGTCAAAAAGGACACCTGAATCATTGTATCTAATCGATTTTATACATAGTATGGTTAGATTTTCTGTTTCTAGACTTGTTACTTCCCCTTCTTCCATCAAGACATCATTTTCGAGCGCTTTAGGCTGGGTGCAATGCGGGTCTGAGGTTGAGTGGATGGGTGTCGGGTTTGAGCTGGGTGTTGATCTGTAGCTGCAACTACATCCACACGTACACCGATAACACATTTTCATCAATCATTCATTGAGATCTGTCCTTAGCAGCGAAATATAAAAAGAAGCTTATTTTCTACTTGTGACCAGCATGCTTTTCTATAATTAGAGCGAACGAAGCAAACACTAATGTGAGTCATTGAATGGCAAAATCTTGCTCTTTATCCTCAATGAAGTATTCAGAAATGATATTCTTTTTCTGTTTTATGCAACTATAAGACAAAAGCTTTCTACATCATAATTTCGAGATAGAAATGTAAAACACGATGAGGCTCTCTTTGATTGTACATGAGGACTATACGTATATTGATCACTATCACTGAGAAGGTCCGAGAGACAACATATGGAAATATTTATAGAATAATCAAAAGCTTTCAGCGCAATCCCTACACGATTAAAATATGAAGCACAATGCGTAGAATTAAACCTTTTCATATGGAAAAAGCATTCAGTTACATTGTTGTGAATGAAACTTCATTGAAGTTTGTAGAAAATTCAAGGACACATCAATTGAAAAAGAGATGAAGGTTTTACCATTGATCTTTGCTACAATACAAGCAAAATAAAAGGTATGCAAAGGTTTTGGGACAACTGATATTTATCGAGTATTTAGATTTGAAAAAAAGAACATCACAAGTTGCTTCTAAATAAATATCACGAAGACGTCTTATTAATCTTATTATATTGCCCACCATACAGAGATATGTGAAACGAGTGAAGACATACAGTTTAAAGTTCGTGCTATAATTAGTTGATATTGAAATTTACAGATCTATACAGCCGTCAACAATACTCTCTGATTAGAATTCTGCGTGATATGTTTACCATTCTAACAGTATTATTATTGGTGACAAAGTCGTTCTCCGCGTCCTTATTCCCATCGTCTACGTTTTCTTTGAATGATTCTGCAGCGAATGTGTTGTATATGAGGCATTTGTTACAAAAGACTCGTCGTGAAACTATGAAGGTACATATCAATATCTGGAAGAGTACTCGTAAGACAATAAACAAAAAGCGGATGAATTTCAGCTTTCCAAAAGTACGTTGTGCCGCTAATGATCGTCGATTCATCAGTCCAGCAGTCGAATCATTGATCAAAGAGATAAAGAAACACATCAGAAACAAAGAACTTGCATGGCTATTTGAAAATTGTTTTCCTAATACGTTAGATACTACGGTTGAATTTCACATAAATACTACTGTCCGACATCAACCAGATACTTATGTCATCACTGGCGACATCGATGCTATGTGGTTACGTGATTCCAGCGCACAAGTACATCCATATTTACCATTAATGAGACAGGATGCACAGCTGCGTTTGTTGATCGAAGGTGTTCTATTACGACAATGTCTCTGTATTCAACGCGATCCATACGCCAATGCTCACTATAAATATACCAATCGAACTAGTGAATGGCAACGCATGGATCAAACGGACATGCGTCCTGGTGTTCATGAGCGCAAATGGGAATTGGATTCTTTGTGCTATGTTTTACGTTTGATGCACTCGTATTGGAAAGAAGTTGATCGTGATACAAAATTTTTTCATCAAAACAGACGAATATTGAAGAGAACTATACGCATTATTTTGAAGACGATGAAACAGCAACAAAGATTCAATAGCTCAGGTAGTATAGTCAGAACCAATTAAAAAAAAATAGTTGGTGTTTCTGATACCGTTTCTCATTGATATTCTACAACTCACTGGTGCTCACGAATTATTAATGGTTCTTTAAAGATTCAGTTTTATAGTTTCTGAAATATGAGTGAAGAATGAAGTCTTTGATCTTCCACTTTCAGCAATGAATAGACGCTTACATACGAAATAGTTATATCCACTGAGTAAGCATTTCACAGAAAATTTATAGAGTCTTGTACGGTGATGAATCTGAAATTACTCAAGTGATTTTCTAAGACGAACAGTAAATGCATTCGAAACATCATTGTACATGACTGATCTAGGGAACTTTTTGATACGACTTTTAGCTCTTATCAAAACATTTGTGATTCATCAACGTGAAATTGTAGAACTCTAGGTAATATCACTATCCCACTCAACCAAAGTGATCTTATTTCAAAAAAAGTATTGAAAAGAAAATCTGATCGAATCAATATTGCAAAAAGCATCGTTTGACATAGAGTCATTTTGAAGAGCTGTTTGCGAATCGGAATCGACATTTGTTCAATGGAGCCCTCTAGATAAAATACCTAACTTTGATGTAACCCATGAGATTTTTTATGAAATTTTGTACAGATCTTTGTCTCATGAAAATACATTAATAAAAAAAAGATTTCACCCTTCCATACCTTACCGTTCAGGTGGGAGGATGCCAGAGGTCAAGGGGCTAAATAGGGCTTTTACTGGAGCAAATTATTTTTCACTATACTTCAAATTATAGAGCTCGGGCTACTTTTTTATGGAAAGAGAACTTCTGATCACTTAAGATGAGGGAATGCTTTTTTTCTAATTTTTACTTTGCTTCATTTTTTGGGTCATCGATACCTGAAACAGTCTTAAAATTGTTGCTACAGTCTTCTGGAAAACTCAGAGTTTCCCTAACATTGACGATTAATTGAGAAATCCTTTTCCCCTCATCCGAAGCATCATGTATCTATCTGTTAATAAAACTAAAGCACAACTAACTGGAATGAAGTATATTTAAAAATATGATTAGTCAGCAGTTGAATAATTACCGAAAAATCAATTTTCAGAAAAATGCAAAAGAAGTTTGGTTTTTATATAATTTTCGCATTATTACTTAAAATGGTGATGTATCATAAATATATTATGTGCCAATCGAGGTATCTATTATTGTACATAAGACTGCTCTCGCACGATGTACATTACGGTAAATGACGCTATTTACCACTGTCGTTATATTTGTTATATACCATTCAACAATGTAAAGACAGAATAGTCACGAATTACCTTTTTAAATCTAATTATTGCCTTACAGTTTAGAAAAAAATATAATGACGGTTATTTTCTACCAATAACTCAGAAGAAATATGGATTTTTATTTTATAAAAAATATTTAATTCGGCCATACTTCACCAATCTAAATTTACCCTTTATATACAATTACAGTAGTTATATTTTTTAATTTTATTTTTTCTATTGTATTCTCATGCCATCGACATTTGGTGATTTGATTGTTTATTTGTATTTTTCTGCTAAAAGCGTTTGATGAACATCCTTTTCTACTATATTTTTTTTCTTAGGTGATATATCTTTGAGTGTCCTGATATATCACCGCTTAGAAGTTTTTCTTGAAAAAAATTGTATTGATTGTTTATATACATACTTTTTGAGCATTTAGCAATCAGTTTCAAGTGATAAAGATACTTATGAATCAGGTGGTGATCATTAATTTATAGAATATTATAGGGTTTATAGTTTTTTAATAAAACCGATATGAAGTAAAAGTACAGTTCATATTGTGATCAACTGTGTAATATTGTCCAGACAACTTCAGAAATGATTAATAAAACCCTCAAAAGGCTTCGAGAACCACAATTACCTTTTTTTGAATTCGTATATCAGGAACCTTAGGCGATATGTTCACATATTTGACTAGAAAAACATTTTTTTTATGAAAATCGACTTTTTTACCTGAGGGCTCCTTAAGGACGTTTTTTATTTGAAGGCTTGGGAGTCAGGTCGATTTTTCAAAACCGACTTTAGCTTTGAAATCGAAGTTGATATTACTTAGGATTATCTACAAATACTCATCTAGTCATTTGTTCCTTGCTCTAATGCAGTGAGTTCTGACTGTTGACTCAGTTTACGTTTTCAGCTGTTCTTCCAGTTCTCTCTCATTATTTAGTTTATTCGATCAATTGATAGCAATGTTCTATTCAATAGATAATTGCGATGTTGTTTTTGTTTTATGTCTAATCTAAATTTTAATATAATTTCATGGCAAAAGGTTCAATTGTCCATGAACAAAATACATTGGATTCCAGACACAGTGTCATCTAACTACAACCAACAGTACATTGTTTTTCAGGCCCTTACACTTATCAACGGCAAGGTTATCCCCGTGATCCGCGTGGACATCCAGCTAGACCGAATGGTCTCATTTACACGTTCTTTCGACCAAGTGACGATCTGCAAATGTATCCCTATCTCGTCCCATCGCAGTTCTTCGCTCATCACACGTTGAAACTTCTACTAGAACTTGCTCAAAATCTTAATTGGACGAAACCTTTTCTTGATGATATATCTTCCTTAATTACTAGTTTACATAGAGTACTCTTCACTACTGATACTAGCGAACAGCCTTTCAATTCAGTTACATTGAAGCATCCTAAGTATGGTCTGATCTACGCCTACGAAATTGACGGTATGGGCAACTCGGTTTTGATGGATGACGCAAATATACCATCGCTTCTTTCATTGCCTTATTTAATTCCCGACGATATTCCTTTGAATCATTCAGTATACCGCAATACTCGTAGGTTTATCTTGAGCAGTGACAATCCGTGGTTTTTCAAAGGAGCGTTTCTCGAAGGTGAGTCTTTTTTCCAACTCATCATTTACCAAACTTCTTCTTGTCTCTTCAAAGGAGTGGGAGGACCACATGTTGGATTTGCGATGGTATGGCCTTTGGCCATTATCATGCGTGGAATGACATCGACAGATGACGACGAAATCCGTTTGTGTCTGCACATGCTCCAAAGATCTCATGCTAATACGGGTTTCATGCATGAATCTATCGACATGAACAATCCAATGCGATACACACGACCGTGGTTCGCTTGGGCTAATAGTCTTTTTGGAGAATTCATCTGGAAATTGTATCGGGAGAAACCATATCTATTAAATTAAAATGCAATCCTTCAATGGTTTAGATATTTATGAGATTCTGATCAAAGCCAATCAAAACACTCTGTGAGAAGAAACAAAAAGAATGATCACAAGTTATTCTTGTATTTTTTACGATCATATAATTAGCATCATTACGATTGAAAATAAAATAGAAACAATCAATTGTTGCATTTTCAAGACAAAACAAGGTGCAAATAATCTACTAAAATAAATAATAGTCTATTAGCAAGAAAATACACACATAAATTCTTTCACAAGAATACGTTGTTGAAATTCGATAATATTTTCGTTTTTTTGTCGTGCATTAGTGAATACGAACTCGATCCCTTTTAGTTTTGGAGTTTCTAATGAAAGTTCGATGAATCATTCAGACAGGGTGAGGTGTGGGTTTCTCTTCAATCACACCAATACCGATACCCACACCCACACCCACACACAATATTTTGATATAAGTAAATATATGAAAAGTTAATATAGAAATGTTAGTTTACAAGTATCAACAGACATGAGTTATTGGTCATGTTTCTTCAATAGCAGTATTGTCTCATTCAGTAACTACAGAATTAAACAGGTGAAGATGAAAAAGACTTGTACGAGTATTTTAAACGAACAATTTCGAGGGAATTTGTTTAAGAATTATCTGTGTCTAATCAGAAATTGATCTGATGTTTACATATAACTATGAATAAGAACGATATGAGAGCAGTGAAATTCGATCTTTATTATTGAGAGTATCATTGGAATTTGTCAATGATTTTTTTTCTTTACGTTTCTAACATTTTCTTGTGTGATTAGTGTAAAACAAGAAAAATGGGGCGCTTGTTGTCAAATCAAAGTGCTATAGATGAAGTAACTGACCGCTCAAATTATTTCATTAGAGAACGTGTTGTGAAAATTCCAGCAAATTATTGGATAATATCTATAAGATATATGTTCTTTTACAGTGAAGAGTTGTTATACTAACTATTTAGAGACAAAATGATCATATTGTACATGAAATACATAAAGCATCTCCGAATGCCTGTAATGGACTCTACATAAAAGATTATCAGGAGAAAAAAGAAAAACAAATGAATAAATTAGCTAGTCACAATGTCACATCGAGCAAAGTTAAGCATAAAATTATACAAGAATTTCATAGTGAAGCTGATCTAATTGTCAATGAGAACACCATGAACTTAAATAAAATAGTACAAGCAACTATTGATACTGTACAAGCCCAACTCGAACAACAATTTGGTGTTGATTCGAGTAAAGATAAAAAAACATCAGGAAAATTATCTATTATATATTCATAAATAGTTTGCTATTTTACAATACATTTTTGTGTTCTTTTTATTCATTTGTATGATTATCATTTTTCAGTGTAAGAGTGCAGAAGCCATGATTATCAAGGATATGCATTTTTATTCATGAGAAATGTTTAATGGAAAATGTATTTCAATAAACTCGATGTCTATTGCTAATATTATTTTCGCATCGGATGTTTTTCTCTTATTCTTTAATGTTGTATAATATTCTTGTTGTCATTGATTTCGTTTTCTGATTCTTTTACATATGTAGAGAATTCGTCTCCCATGTATAGCTGAGTTCAGAAGATCAACTACGGCTTCCATGATAAACCAAAACAAATGTTCTAGAGTAAGAATTACTACAATTCTACATCAGTTGTTTTGAATGAAACTTGGTCAACAGTTCACGTGCATATTCATTCAGCGAAGTAACACCACGTAGTTTCTTCTTTTTGAAAACGTGCAAGACTTCCAGATAAAAGTAGGTTTCACAACAAAAAAAAAACATTTTTCTTTTTTACATTGAGAGTATGGGTGTGTAGAGCTATCAAAATGCCAGGTATTTCAATGTCGCTGAAACAATCCTATCAAGTGACACGTATTGATCCAATGATCATTTGGCAAAGGGTAAATCATCTATACGAGTAAACAATCTACTATATTGTGAGACCTATTACTTGTTGAAATTTCAGCTCGCTTAGTTGAGTTTGATTTTTTTATCTCTAAACCATTTTCGTGATTATAGATGAAAAATCAAGTTCATCCAACCAAGCTAAAATTTCAATCACCAATAGGTCTCATAAATATCTGATCGGGCTAGGGTGTATGTATGTGTGAGCGTAGATCTTCTTCTCATCCACAATCTGACATACATTGTGCTTTTTTTTATTCGATTCTTGTTAAACAGTCACGATGATGATGGACAATAGTAAAAAATATAATATGAATTTGAATTATTTCAAAATCGATGTTTTTGAATCATTAATAGAAAACTGAATTAAAAAAAAATTCAAAATATTTTCGGGCATTAAATCACATTTCAAATATATAATTTCAAATACTTTTTTTTTCTTATATTCATAGTATAATGTATGTTCTTATGAAACTCATCTCCTCATCCAGAAAAATATTTCTATATTAATATTTTTTCTCATAAAAAAAACTACAACATCAACATTGGTACAACAAGATTCTTTTTTTCTCTCTTCATGAGCTTGTACATGACATATGAACAAACCTATCTATAGACATCTTTATAAATCAGAACGAAAAAAATAGATCGTTCAGAAAGAAACAGAAAGAATGATAGTAGATACTTGGTGTTTTGGATGGGAAATCTACTTTTAAAAATTTCTACTGAGAACTTAACAATATATCTCCTACAAAATGTATACATCTCGCTCAGTTTTAACATTCTTTCTCATCATGCAATTTTTATCAACTTTAAATGAGATCAAAAATTTCAAACCGGTTAATATGAATGTGTAATACATTGCGTTTACCGGAGATAACTATAGTTTGAAACTAATTGAAACTTCTACACTTCGATTAAGATAGTTAAAATTTTATTTTAACACAGCTTTCGATTCACATCTCCCAGATGCTTGCCAGAATAATACAGAAACTGAACTTCAATCTATCGATCTATTGACAAGCACGTATGAACCAGCATGAAAAGTATGAAACTGCTCGCATGTAAAGTCATCAAACGATGTAAGATCACGAAGTTTTCTTTTTGTGATAGTGTGCAAAATCTGGTTGCCCATCGAGAAATTTGATATATAAACCAAGTAGAATAGATTCCTACAACCAGTATTGAATACCAACGATCGATAATAAAGACAATAAAGTAGCAAGTACTCATAGTAAAAGACACAATTGCCAATAGAAAAGAATTTTGAATTCCTAAATGCACAGCCAATGTTCGATCGTTCTGTTGCTTATCTTGTTCGATTTGATAGATTTGTGTGAGCGGATAAATACCAATAGAAGTAAGAACAGCTGGTGGTATGCCGGTAAAAAAGCGTAAATTCCATGCTTGTCTCGTACATGTGTAGCCAAGAAAATAGGGACCAACTCCTTGAAGAAGTCCAACAACTATTAAACTGGTCCATGGTTTGCTCTTCAGACGAATCATTGGATGAGAGTAGGCCACTGAAAAGACAATCGCTAGAAGATACAATCCGAGTGTTGTCGGACTAGGATATAATAGCAATGTTAATATGAAGCCAATCATTTTCCAACACCAAGCGAAATAGAATAGGGAATCGCCGATGACAGTTGGAGGTCGCATTATGCCACCAATGGGTCCTTTTTCGTGACGATCATAGTAGGAATTGAGTGCATTCACTCCACCATAAAGAAAGATGTGAATGATGATAAATTGGGTAATGCAGGGCCAAGCGAAAAAGCTCCTGAGATCATTTGCGATAAATATGCCAAAAAGAAAAAGAGGCACTAAGAAAAGATTGAATGCTAGGCGAAGATGCACGAAGAAAATATACCACATTATTCGTTCTGTCACGCTCGAAGACACGCCGTCGTTACTGCGAGAGAAAAGTATATGATGTGAGTATCGTATGCAGGAAAGAAAAGGAAATAATGATTGGAGGCCGTTATGTAGAGGTCTCTCGCTTGTGGATACTGAGGACATCCATCAATTACCTATATGAAATAGAATGAAATATAGAGACACCACATTGATATCGACAAAAGAAAATAAACAAATGAATCTACCTGAGAATTATAATATTCACAAAAGAAGACGATCAAAATCTTTTTTTATAGTTGTCTAAGACTTTAGCATCAGTGTACTTGAAGTGATTGAGAAATCCTTGCTGCTTAAATAGCTATCGGCAATAGTTGATTGTCGTAGAAAATAATCCGCTGTATACTGAGTGCAAAAATCCCATTCGAAAACCTACTCCTCTTGCTATAATAAAATAAAAAAGTATTGAGAAAAAGATAAAATAATGTTGAACTTTCATTGGTTGTCGAACATTACATTCTAAGTACTAAAAACATATTTCCAACAAAACCAATGAGAGACCGGAAGATTTGCAGCAAAAACAAAAGTAATTTTCATATCCTATCAATTACTTCAACTATGAAGGCATGTGTATATAATTTGGGATGAATTTTTCACATCTGGTTAACATTATATTTACACAAAAAAAGTTTTTTACTTTTCGGTAATGTAATAAGTTATCAGGATGTCTCCTCTATTTTGGGATGTACTTGTGAAATGAAAGTGAGACATGATCCAACGTATGTTCAAATAGATGATAAAGTGTATGGATTGAATAGTCTAAATTTCTAAATACCATTTTTCATTCCGATGAATAGTATCACGAACAAACAACATATCGTCTTCAGTTAGTATAATTGTTCAGTAGCAAGAAACATGATGATTATTCATTTCCATTTTGAAAGATTTGTCTTCCTTGTTTTGATGTCTTTTTTGTGAGATTTTGACTAATGACAAGGGGGAATATATGTCCGCTATGTTTATGACGTTTAGAATACTCATTTTAGATTTACAAATCATCCTATTTAGTCATTCACCACAACAAAACAATTAAAACTAAATGTGTCTAGGAAATTGCAACGGTGATAGTAATCAATTTCATTTGACTTTTTTGTGAATGTAAGATGGTTTATTTGTTTGTCGTAGAACTCTTTTATAACTTGTGTAACACAGCGACAATTCACATTTCTGATCTTTCTTATTTCTAATTTCATTCATTTTCTTTCTTATTTGAATTTATATCAACTATCCAAACAGAGATAAAAAAAATAGCTATATCGGTAATTCACTGTGTTTCTTTCACAAATAAAAGAAAAAAAGCTTTATAACTGGTTTCTATGGGCACGGCACAGAAGAAAATAATGCGATATAGAACTTGACAAAGCTTTGATGCAGGATTTGGAAGCTAAAAAGAATTTCGAGAATTCAGTCCGATTCGAAACTCTTTAAAAAGTTTTGTAAATATGCATGAAATACTTCAAAACGTTTTCTAGATGCATGATAGCTCTTCACAAAGGTTTCAATTCTTTAAATCCATTCTTTTCAGCATTTAACAACGGATGTGTGATAGTGTTGATGTGGATGTCTGTACGAGTGAAATAAGGTATATCCATTCCATATCCCACACGCGCCCACACCCGATTGCTTCAAATTGATTATTTAATTGTGATCACAATGCAAAATCAATCGAATAAAAATTATACAGTTTGATAGAATAATCAATGCTTTATTTGATCATAAAAAAAGAAAAAAACTTCTGAAATTTTGCAAAAATATCGTATACTGAAGAGAACAAGTAAAAATAAGTGAATCATGCTGATATAATTAGTATTTTGCGCCTTTTTCAACATGTTTTAGTGGAATTTTTTAGTAATCAATTCTAGGTATCGAATAACAACATCGTATATAAACTAAAAATTTAGTTTATTATGATTATACAAAAACACAAATTCGAGTTATTAGGAAAGATATGCCGTGCTTTTGAGTAGTATAATGTAAATATCGACGAAGAAAGGATAGAAGCAGAAGCTTATATAATTTAAGCATTTTTAACGGAGATAACATTAGAAGAACAAGTCCAGTCATATTAAAAGATGATACGAACGAGAAAAAATGCAAGTAATGCAATAAACATACTAGCTACTGAGATATGAAGACCGATAAAATAATCATTCGTTGGATGAAGATAAAATCTTGCTAAACGCTCAGCACTGACTAAACTAAAAATTAAGAAAAGAAAACTTGTTAGGGTAGTCTCTTTGAGACTATACTTTAAAGTTAGGAACAAGTAAAATGAAATGATGAATGATTTATTTGATTATTAATAGTGATCATGATTACTGACAAAATATCAAAATGATTGTTTTAAAATCATTTTCAATATGATTTTATTGCTATAGTATATAATTAAGAATTCATTTTCTTTTTCGCCAAATAACAAAATTATTGTTTATATGCTATGTCAGAGGAAAACATTTGTATTTACGACAACAATTAGAATGGATGAAATAATAAACCACTATAATGACATGTTTCACCAATTGAAACACTTACAAATAGATATTGAAGTACTAACTACGATAGCAAAAAAAAACGTTGCTTCACTATTAATAGTGCACATATTAGTGCTTGAATTCTACATTCTTTCTCTTGCTTGTATGTCTCTTTAATTTTGCAATTTCAACCACTGTTATGTTCTATGTAAACTTCTTATTTTTGTCTGCGTAACTAAGACTGACTGGTGCCTATAGTCGTTATGAAAATGTGGTCAATAAATTTTTAGCTCGCTTGCTATAATCTGAAATGTGAGCAAAATATTTTCATTATATTGCCTTTTTGTTAAACTATACGGAAAACCATGAAGCAAAGACTAATTTATAAAATATGAATGATTTCATATTGAACGACATATTCTTTAATGTTGTCTGAAACGTTATAGTACCGTGGACGCATCAAATTGGTAAAAAGGCAAGTTTGTTTAGAGAGAGTCCATGTAAAACATTATTTTTTAAATCTTTTCTTGTTTGACTACGATTGAATAATTACAAAATCATTGTACAATTCCATGTAAAAGAAATTGCCCATTGTGTGCAATGCTCACAACATCATCAAACTATTGACACATTTTCAATCGATGCAGAAAAACACGGAGAAAAGAATTTGTTCCGTACATTGAAAAGTAAGATGGATTCGAGTTCTCTTTCTCTTTAAAGAACACAATTATGCAGTTATTACTTCGTTTGCACTCGCAGTACATTAAAACGTGAGAAAAAACATCGAAATTTTGACGACGAACGAAAAAATAAACGCACCATTGGCTTCGAGTATATATTGATTCATCTGCCACGAACAAAAAAACATTTCACATCATCATTTGCGTAGTTTTATATTTCGACGAGTCGCAAAAGTAAGAAAACAAAATACTCTCTTGACTGTATATTATCTTCTTAACAGAGAGTTTGCTACAGGATCGATCAACCTCTACATACATGCAATTGAAAAAAAAATTGTTTGTTTTCTTATTTGAGTATCTTGAATGAAAGACCTAGATGAATACATCATAAAAATCAAAATATCAGTTCTTTTGAAGAAAGAAAATCGTTTTTCGTTTTTCTTTTGTCGATCACGGATACTTTTGATGTGATTATCAATGTCGACTTGTACATACACAGGCATACAAAGGCAACACACACGGCAATTACTTACTTCTACAGTGGACGAGACAAGTGAGAGCATTGTGTCACGCACGTGTTCAAAACATCAAAACATCAAAACATGTCAATGAATCCAGTCAAGAGCGATCATGAAGAGGGCGATTTGCCAAATCTTGCCACAAAACTGTGGGCGCGACTTAAGGCCCCCCCCCCTCAAAAACCGGTCTTATCTCAGGTACGTTCAAATGGGCTGAAACTTGGAGCATATGTTGGGGCTGAAGTGAGGAGGCTGTGGTAAAATTTTCAGCTCGATACCATGACGTTTGACAGAGATATGAACCAAACAAGGGTCAAAAATAGCTCATTTCAGCGCCAAAATTTCTCTGTGGACTCTCATTATATATATATATTTTTTTTTGTTTGAAAGCTTGTCTCTAGGGCTAGCCCCTCTTGTGGCCCTTTTTTCTAAATTCTTACTTTTTAAGCGAAGAAAAGGAGTGACAAGTTCAATGACTCAAAAAACCCCGAAAAAATGGCGCTTTTTCTATGAAGATGTGCTCTTATATAATAATAAAAAGCTTATTTTAAAAATCGGGCCACGAGAGGGGCTAGCCCTAAACACGAGCTTTCAAACAAAAAAAAATATATATATATAATGAGAGTCCACAGAGAAATTTTGGCACTGAAATGAGTTATTTTTGACCCTTGTTTGGTTCATATCTCTGTCAAACGTCATGGTATCGAGCTGAAAATTTTACCACAGCCTCCTCGCTTCAGCCCCAACATATGCTCCAAATTTCAGCACATTTGAATGTTCCTGAGATAAGATCGGTTTTTGAGGGGGAGTGGGGCCTTAAGTAACTAATAGTGCAGATAATCTTTATACAGTGCTCGACTTTGAATACTGATCCATTCAGATATATTTATTCAACTTATCGACCCTTTCTGGAAAAAATTAATCATAAAAAATAAATAAGTGTTTTCTATGTCTCCTGTTCCTCCATACACCTTCTATACCTCCGATATCTCCGATACCTCTTATACCTCTATATCTCCTCTACCTCCTACACCTCTGTACCCATATGATTTTTTCTAAGAATATCCCCGGAAACTCGATTATGTCTGATGGTAAGTGGTATAAAGATATATAGGTATAGGAGGTATAGGAAATATAGGTGGTATAGAAGATATAGGTGGTATAGGAAATATAGAAGGTATAAGAGATATAGGAGATAGAGCAGATATCGCAGATATAGGAGGTATATGAGGTATACGAGATATAGGAGGTATACGAGGTATAAGAGGTATGGGAGGTATGAGGTATAGAAGGTATAGGCTATACTTCTTATACCTCCCTATACCTCCTATACCCTATAGGAGTATAGGAAAGTATAGGGGATATTGGAGGTATTGGCGATATAAGTGGTAAACAACATATCACAGAGAGACGCCACACTTCGGAGCTCATTGCACATTGCCTATATCATATTCTCAAACATTTTATTAAACGTTCCACCATATTTCAACCTCATCGACGATTCAATTCACATCATTTACACTAATTGGTGATATTTGAAAGCAAAACAAACAAGGGGCCCCTGCCTGTTCATCGCATGTACCTGTCCTTCATGGAACGACTTGTAGGGAGTGCACACACCTTTATTTTCGCCCCGGCACGTGGTGGTCCGAAGAGCACCCGCCAGTCACGTCTATCTGGATAGGATCTGCACGAACTTAGTTTCTTTGAAAGAATAGAAAAAGCGAGGCGTTCGTACCTGTTGCTCATCTACCTATTCGTCATGGAATGGGAAGATGCCTATATGGGTCGAGGCATGGTTTTCTTTTGTGGTCACAGCAATCATCCAAAAAAGTATAGGAATAGCTAGGAATGGAGGGGCGTCAATGATATAGGAAGATTCTCAGCTATGATGGAAATTTATAAGAAAATATATTTTGTAGAAATATTCTTAGATACCTTATGAACGCTGGGATAACGCGGTAGTTGATCTAGTATGGGTTCATCCGCATTTTCAATCTGGTAAATGAAGATGTATTCGATTTGGAATAAACAATGCTAAATTTTTTTAGAGAAATGAAAAAATCTAATGTGTCTGATTTTCAGTTGTTTTAAAGATACATGTTATATCACTATTAGAAAATGAAATCGAATGAAGGAGTGTCAATAATTTAGTGAAAAGAGAAAATAGCGAACGGGAGAATAGTCAGAAAAAAACAACGGAAGAAAAATGTCGAAAAAAATAGTAAACATTACACCGCAGATAGACATCTATACGAAGAATAAAATGGCGACAGACCTATAACAAGAAACTAAAACGCCCATCGTGTGAAATGAAGAGGTCTAAAAATGTAACTTTAACATTGTCGACTAGCAAGATAAGGATATTTGATTGCAAAAAGAATTAATTGATACTTCAACAAGTTATTTTCAGGTTGTGAAGGTTACGAGCAGAATGAACGTCATGCGTGAGAAAGCGAACTGAAAGGTTCCCATTGCGACTAATCGAATTCATGAGAATGTGGAAAATTTTCAAGAATTATCAAACAAAAGAATAAATCAGTTGCTGAATATTTCGTCAAAGTAAAAGAAAACATCCATAGTGAGACGGAGATCGAATTCAGATTAGAACATTCCTTTCCGTGGACACGCAGAAAAAGAGGCGATAACTTATGTGATCAAATGGTAACTTATGAATTGTTTGTGTAAGATGAAACGATACTATGTAGTACTATCTGAAACTATGTATCACCGATCGGGATCTGTATCCTCAAGAATGATGACAACTAGAAAGTCAAAAAGTCGTGAGTGCGTTACCTGTGGACCGACAGTATAGATTTTAGCATTCAAAATTTTACCTCCTTTACCCCCGAACCTTCTCAGAAATAAGGGGGTAAAACTCGCGTATGAAAAATCCTTTGTAGGAAAGATATTTTAATGCTACTAGATGGAAGTATGCAAAAGTTTTTTGGAAAAAAAAGGATGCTAATGCTATTAGCACTGAAATCCCGTATTAACTCAAGTAAGATTATCTCTTTGTAATACTAATTTATATGCCTCGATACATCTCGTATTTTGGCTCTTCACTTTCATTTCTATAGCAATATACTTCGTTCCCAATTTCACCTTCTAAATTATGTACTGATCAATCCGTGGAATGTTCCATGTACGACAAGATAGGATCTTGCGTCAATAAATTGCACACATAAAAGACGGAATCTCGTGTAATTGGGATCCCATTAAGAAAATCTTTTATTAGATGTTTCTTGAAAAAGAAAGAAAGATCACCCTTCGGTATTCAAAATCTTCGGTTGAATAGTCATAGATAACTGTAGAGCATACTTGTTCTCGAAGAGTCATATTCTTTCCTGAGTTGTTTGTTGCTAAAAGACTATCGTTCATATAAGGAACTTTTCCGAACGATTATACTCTTAGAAAAATGCTAATTTTTTACTCTAGTGTGTGTTTTAAAGTTTGGACGCATGAGTGACTGAATCCAACTTTTGCGGGCATTATCTTATTTTCTTTTTGTGACAAAAGAAATGCTTACGAGATAAACCGTATACTCCATAGAGATGATTTACATACTAAACGAGAAAACACATTATCATTCTAAAACTCTAATCATCCTTTTTTATTACCTTGATTGGCATTCTATTGAATCAGAGACTCTAATGCAAGTATACTATTATAAATTGGCTGATATTTGATGTCGTTTCTTTCAGCTCTTTTCCGATTTCTCTTCCTAGATCACTCGTTTAGCACAAGAATGGATTTTGGTTCCGATGAAAATATCTAATTCAAGTCGAACACTACACAATGTATCTGGCGATGAAATTTGTTCCATTTTGTTTTTGGTTGAGTGCACTAGTTGTCATTCTTGGATTTCCCATATACCTTCTCTTTCAAAGCATGTATTTTGTATTCCCGTCTGCTCATGTTGATTCACATACTGCATACTACTTTCCTCAATTGGATAATATCGATTCTTCTCGGATGAAGTCATCAGATCTATGCAATTTTCGTGTGACTGATCGCGGTCACCATCAGTATGTCATTGCAGTGAGTCTATTTGGACCCAAGGAAAACTCACTTTTCCAACGTAACCGGTCTGTCTCGTTTCTACACGAGTTGGTTCAAGAAGCTCGTCAAGTGTATCCAGGATGGCTTCTTCGAGTGTATCATGATGACACTCTAGATGATAACGTGGTACAAACAGTGCAACATCAGCACAATCATGTCGATTTTTGTAACATGGCTAATAAGACACTTACTGCTCCCAGAATGTGGCGATTTTTGACAGTCGGTGATCGGCTTGTAGACGTTAGTAAGTTTACATTCGTAATTCCATATGTAAAGTATAATTACCAAGGGGAAAAAGACCGAATTAAGTGACTCTAAGTCATCAAAGTCATTTTAAATCAATTCAATCAAAAAAGTCATGAAAGTCATGAAAATCATTTGTAAAGGAACATTTTTACAGAAAGAAGAATAACAATTTTTTATCTAATCTTGACGACGTATTATCTAAAATATTTTCTTCGCATTCTTTTGTAACGACATACACACACAAAAAAAATGAAAGAAAAGAACATGTAGTATATATAACTCATGTATGCTAGGCATTAATTAACAGGCGATACAAAAGTAATGGAACAACTTATCGATTCTCGCTTTCGTTCGATAAAAGGGTGCTGAAAGAAAACTTTTTCGCCAAACGATAGAGCTTTTTCTCCTCTTTCAAATCATTTATAACTTACTATTATAACACGTTCATAACTGAAAGCAGACAATAAACAAGAGAACTACTTTAAATAGAAATCCGCACTGTGTGTGAAATCTCGAAAAATAGCACAAAATATGGATACCTATATGATCTTGATATGAAAGCTGCGAAAAGGATATTTTTTAAACAGTTGATAGCGAATTTTCTCGTCTTTCGAACAGTGTATGATTCAAATTTATCACACATTTATAAATAAAATGGCACGAGAAGAAAGAAAGAGAAACGCTCACGCAATATACTTGTAATTTTTATGTGAACTCGTCAAAAAGCATCGTGTTAGATAACAATTAGTTTAATTTTTGTGAATTCATCAAACAGGTGTTGTGAAATAGCGATTACTTTAACTTTAATGAAATCGTTAAAAACATCCTGTAAAACAACAGTTAATAATAACTCGCTATCCTCTACAAGATACTTTTGACTAGTTTACATATAAATTAAAAGTTTTTTTCCGCGAAAATTTCTCTTTTTTCTCGTCTAGCTTAGCTTACGAATGTGTTAGCGATGCGAACTACAAACTATTCGAAAGACTCGAAAATTTCCAATCAACTGTTTAAGAGATAGTCCATGAGACCATCACCAAAGCTGGATGCCGAAAAATTTTACATCTTGAAACTGATTAGCCAGCACGAAAGAGCGTAAAAAGTTAGGTCTAACAACAAACTTTTAAGTCTTTGGGATGATGTGTTGAGGAGATTTGGTATATCGACTTTTTTCCAGTAATAATCGATGTTTGAAAAAATGATTCATTTTGCGAAAAAAAATTGTTTCGTATTCGTCAAACATTTCACCATAAAAACTTCATCGAAGCAATCACTATCTTATACCAAAAGATAGAGCATAATTCGCTCTACAAAACCCTATAGAAGGTCTTTCTATTCGCAAAGACTAGCCTGTTAAACAGTCATTGAAATATAGAAAATATCATTATTTCTTCATTTTTGTTCATATGCTTTTGCGTGCTTGGTGACGCTATTGGCACCTCACGTTACAAAGTCCCAGACTGAATTTTGGATATGTTGTAGCCCATTGAAAGGCGCACCTTTTGGTATAAATATGTATAGGATTAATGTGCTAGCAACATGCCCAAATGCTCATAGAAAGGTAAATAATGACACATCATTTTTTGCCATTTTCATGTGTACTCGAGGTCTTCACTCCAGAAATGATTTCATCATACGTCCACCCTGTCGCAGTTATTTTTGATGGGCTTGGAGTTGTTTCATAAGGCTTTCCAAAATGTTTTTGAAGCATCATGACACATCCTTCTTTCACCTTCTACTTGTGTATAGTAGATTCAAATAATTGAGGCAGTGTTCGATTCGAACACGATGGTCTATGGTCAGAAGACGCTAACTGATCATGTGAGAATGATAAGTCAGACAGTCGTTGTTATGAAAAGATCTCATTAAAGTAATCATGTAAGAATTGCGATAAACTGAGAGGACTTTTGTTTGAGCATGAACGCTGAGTCATATTTACACGGGTTACGTCGAAAGTTCCTTATGGCTGCCGAAATCCTTGTCGATAGCTTTGTGTGTTCAAATGTAAGGTGGGTTTTTTTCTATTTAGGAGAAATTTTTTGATCATTGATCTCGAAGAACTTCCCACACATTCAAAAAAAACTGCGACAGGGTGGACGTATGATGAAATCATTTCTGGAGTGAAGACCTCGAGTACACATGAGAATGGCAAAAAATGATGTGTCATTATTTACCTTTCTATGAGCATTTGGGCATGTTGCTAGCACATTAATCCTATACATATTTATACCAAAAGGTGCGCCTTTCAATGGGCTANCAAAAAATTATTATCTTTCTTACTATTAAAATTAAATAAATTTTTATTATGTCTAATTTGTATTATTTCTTATGTTTTTTTTAAAAAATTCCATTTCGAACTGTTTTCAATATGCTATCTTCATATATTTTTTTTTCTCAAATTCAAAAAACAAAATTCATTTCTAAATTTTCTCATTATTGTTCTTAAATTTTACTTTTTAATCAATAACATTGAAACTTCTCTCATTTGATTCAACACATCATCGACAGTTTGTTTTAAATGAAAATAAAATTTGATCATGTCAAATTTTTCATAGTTAATTTTCTATAATGAGGAGAAAAGCGAAATTTTATGTCATGATATATCATAGGTTTTTTAATGTTTTGTTTAACATCACAAAGATCAAAATTCTTATGTAAAAAAGACAAATGATAATCAATTTGAAAATTCTATTCAGATAAAAACTATGTAATAATATTGACTTTAATTTGAAGACAAAACGAACTGTCTCATAGTTCTATTTAGAAAAACTACAAGTATGCACTTGGAAGATATAAGGAGATTATAGATAAATTGGATGTGGGTGTGAGTAAAGGAAAGATCTATACCTAAACTCACACCCGTCAACCATGTCTGGATGATCATCGAAGTTGTAGTGAAAGTGTTGGACCACAAGAATTTACATTAATTAAACTTCGTATTGATGATAATCATATAAGAGCTAAATTACAACCATATGTAACATCATCAAGAAATAGTGTTTATTTAGCTGCTGTTCAACTTCGACTAGAAACAATGTATGATGAAATAAATTGTTGGCTTCATTCTGATATACATTATGTAGCTTTTGAAAGGCATTTATATGGAACTCTTATTTGTACACGATGTGCTACTCAAAATATCGACTATAAACAATTTATTCATATTTATGATCAATACAGAATATAAACTGAATTTTTTTCTTGCGAATTATTTCTATTAATGGACTGTATTGAAATTCACAAGAGTCATTTTATTAATTGAAAATTCTAAAAAGTTGAGTAATTATTTGTTCTATCAGTCGAATAATGATTTTTCTATAGAAAAAAAAATTTTGATTTATCATGACAATCGATTTCTTCTTAACGAGAAATGTATAAAATGTTCGGGTGAAATTTCCAATTGAAAATAGCTTACCAATAATCTTTTGATCTTTTGGCACCATGAACAACTCTCTAGACATCTTTTCTCTGCTGTCATCTTCATCCTATCAATCTAGGGTAATCTTTACTTACTTTAATCTTATTCTACCTTATAGAACAGAATAGAATACAATAGATTTACATTTTTATGTTTAACTGATTGTTGATATTGGAAAAATCAATAGCTATTATTGTCTTGTTTCTAATGATAGTATTAATATTGAACATTGATTATTAGGTTTCAATTTTTATTAAGTAATATATTGCGTATAGTGATGTGGTTCGACAGAAAAAAGATAATGGCCATATGACTTTTTTTCTTTAACAAACTGCGCGTTGTTCTGGTCTGAGAATTTTATCAAATTCATCATGGT
>CAJNSZ010000029.1:210142-346330 GCA_905329745.1 Rotaria sp. Silwood2 | reverse complement strand
GAAAATGTTTAATATCTTGTTGAACACTTTGATCACTATATTCACGACCAATAAGACGTTTAACATCGAATACAGTATCTAAACATATTTATTATTACATAGAAATATAAATTCAATAATAAAAAAGCTAAACATACTTTCTGGATTTGATGTCAATTGATTTTTAGCTGCATCACCAATTAATCGTTCACCATCAGATGTAAATGCTACATAAGATGGCGTAATTCGATTACCTTGATCATTAGCAATAATTTCTACACGACCATTCTTGAAAATACCAACACATGAATATGTTGTTCCAAGATCAATACCAATCACGGTTCCAATATCTAAGTAAATAAAATGAACTAAGCTTTTGATGAATATATAATTGAAAGCGTACCTTTCTTAGCTTCTTCAGCTGCGAAAGAAAATGTAAAAGCAATAATAACAATAACAAGAGTAGCGAAGAGCTTCATGTTTAATGACCGTATGATGTGTTAATGAATGAGTCTGTTTTAGAAAGCGAGTCGTATTTATTTGAAATGAAGATTGTTGAAGTAATACATACGTTTTTTTTCTCTGTGCTGATGGGTGAATATGCTGTCTAAATTTGATTGGTCCAGCGATACATTTCGGATGACGTCGATCGTGCGTGTAAGCAATGAAAATATCAGCAACAAAAAATGTGAGAGAAATGAAACAAATGTAACGAAATCAATGTGATTACTAATCCTTAGAGAAAAAAATAATTTTTATTGTAAAAAGGGAAAATATAGAGCGAAGAATCAGCAATATACTAGCGACATCTTTTCGAATAAACTCGAAAAGAGAAGAACATTCTGTGAAAAATATTGCGAAATTGAATTAGAATTATTTTAATTAATTTGTATTTATATTTCTTCAAGAAGATTCATATATCAAATTTTAATTGTAGAATGCTATGTACAAATCAAAATCGTTAAAGCAATTATGATTTTCTTCAATGCGAAAATAGCACGAAATCTTTTATGGAAAACGTATTTGACGATTTGAATGCTTAAGAAAAACATTGATTAAGTTGCTGAATTTTATTTTATTCATTAGAAAACTGTATGATCGAATAGAATCTATTTAATATTCGTTTTTTGGCAGGAGAAATAAACAGATGAATTAGTTTATACAATATTGCGGTCTATATGACAATTAAGAAATTTGTCTCGTTTTAGATTATCGATCATGTCTCGTGTAATCGTCAAAAACTTGCCAAAACAAGTATGTAAAATATGTGAAACTGACGGTGATAACTACGTTTTCAATGTTATCTCTATTTTCTTGGCAGAATACTTCAACTAGATTATAGTTCAAATATACGTTTTGTATGATATGAGATATGCTATCAATTGATTTCCTTCGTTGATGTATGAAAATTATTAGTGAAATAAATTTATGTTTTGGCGTTTTTTTAAAGGAAAATCATTGAAATCCTATCGCCAATTATCCATAGTTGATGATTATAATCAATACAATGTAAATGTTGAAAATGATTTCGAGTGTTGAAACGATTTAATTTTCGATAGTTGAAATTAATTCTGAAAAACTGTTTCGATACCCAAATCTTTTGTTTTTATTCAGTAGGCAAATACGAACAAACATAGAACTTTGTAGGACTGCGAATCTATGAATTCAGACTTCTATATCCGAAATGTCGATAACCATGCATTTAGAATTCTTAAATGATTTTATTTTCTGTTTGCATATTCATAATTAAAACATTCGAAAACACCATCGATATTTTTTTTTTTTGAATAGTTTTCTGTTTGATTATCATAAATGAATATTATCATCTAGGAAGTTGAGTATTTAAAAACCAATCGTAAAATTATAACGTTTATTGTTTCTATTTTTAAAAATAAATTATAATTCAGTTAGATAAAATATTTTTTTAAATTCTCTAGGTAAAAGAAGAACAAATTCGTAAACATTTCGAACCATTCGGATCTATAACAGATCTACAATTAAAATATACCAAAGATGGTATTTTTCGTCGTTTTGCATTTGTTGGTTTTATAAACGAAGAACAATCTCAACGCGCAATTGAAAAATTAAATAAATCTTATATTGGTACATCAAAAATAATTGTTGAACAATGTTTTGATTTAAATGATAATAATCGTCCAAGACCATGGAGTAAATATTCTCAAGAAAATCCTGAAACAATAAAAAAATCTACAGAAATTATTAAAACAAAAACAAAAACAAAAAAAAACAAAGACAATAATCAATTAGTTGATGCAATACTTGGCGATCTTAAATACGATGAAAAATTTAAAGAATTTGTTAAAAATGTTGATTCAATGAAAAAAAGTGAACAAATTATATGGAATGATTCAATGAAAACTACTGAAGATGATAAAAAGAAATCATCGAAACTAATTGATAATCAACCAATTCCATCTTCTTCTCCGCCTCCTGAAGAAGAAAAACCTAAAAAACCTCGTTATTTAATTAAAATTCATGGTATACCATATACATCAAAAGAACGTGATATTCGTCAATTTTTTTCTCCAATACCAATTATTCGTTGTCGTTTAATTCATAATCGTAAAACAAATTCTTTAACAGGAGTTTGTTGGATAGAACTTGAAAATGAAAATGATATGAATAAAGCAATGCTTAAACAAAAAACTATTTTAACAATAAAAAAAACAGGTGAACATCGTTATTTAGAATTAACATCATATATTAAAAATAAAAATTTATTAAATAAAACAATAAATGATAATCATAAAAAACAAATCAAAACATTTGAACCTATCAATGAATCAATTGGTGAAACAGGAGAATTATTTGTACGAAATCTTTCATATAGAACAACTGAACAAGATCTAGAAAAACTTTTCAATCCATTTGGACAAATAACAAATATTAATATGCCTATTGATAGTTTAACAAAACAGCCAAAAGGTTTTGCTCATATTACATTTATGTTTCCTGAACATGCATTAAGAGCTTTTAATGAACTTGATGGACATGCTTTTCAGGGTCGTTTATTACATATTTTACCAGGAAAAACACAACAACAACAACAGCAGCAAGATTCATCAGAATCAAATAAAAATCAAGTATGATTGTATTGTGAAAAAAGATCTACAAGGAGTATTGAAGTATAGAAGAAAAAATTTGGAGTCTTTCCTCCAACAGACCATGACAGGCGCTAGTCCGACATTATCATAGACATTATTCACAGGTAATCTTAGGCTGCAACAAACTCTAGCAGTGGTGGATTGACTGGAAGGTATTAGGAGGTGTGACATCCTCCAATAATTGGATATTTTTTCAATTTGCGAAAAAATATTGTCTATACAATTATAATCGACTTAAGAACTCTGATGTATTGTTACGACAATTGGTTATAGTTCTTTTACGTCTAAAGAACTTTGTTTTTAAACAATCGTCACGAGTGTGGCCACACTCAGTGACAAAAAGACTTTTTAACAAACACCATAGGTTACATTAGACGACGATTTAGTTTTTGAAAAACAGTGACACACTAGCAAGATTTTTACCAACCGACGAAGAATTATTGCTTCAGTAAATATTATCTATTGTATAAGCGCAATCATATGTTAAAAACTTAAAACTTAATTCTAGGGAGTTTTTTGATTAATTCTGTTTTCTGTAAAGTATAACTTTGATCAATAGTCAACCAGAAATCTATTGCTTTTCTTTAAATACACACTCTCTCAGTCAAAACGTTTTTACACCCTTTCGAAGTCTGAAGGGTTGGACCACCGCTGAGCTCTAGCCAAGACTATGACAGGTGCTAGTCTGAGATAATCACGAATCGTGACAGGCACCTTAACAACACTCTTTCTGCTTCACAGACCGTGATAGACATTAATATACGGTTATAAATCGAACATCTCGTTTCTAATATATGAATTGCTTCCTTTTTGCATTTCTGGAGCATTAGATAAAACCCTGGTGATGAAATATGTCCCTCAAATAGATGGAATAAAACAATCTACAGTGTGATTAGCAAGAGCAGTTAATTCGTATTTCACACTTTAATCCTGCAGGAATTACGCTAACAGCTTTTTATTAATAATCAAAAAAAGCCTCGTCTAGGGTAAAAAAACTATAACAACAAATGAGCGTGATTCAGGTTTTGACACTAGTCATGATGTAAATGTCAGTAGCTTGTAGTTATGAATGTGTAATAATGAAATTCATTTTTAAGCTTTAATTAAACTAATGGAGAAATGAGCTTTACTTCTGAATATTTTTTTTAATTGTAATCTAAAAAACATTCTAATTTTAATCTCATGCTGACTGTATACAGTTGAAACCTATTTATTAGACTTAAAAGACTTCTGAATAAGCTTTTGGTAGTCAACTACAAAATTTCAACTTATGTCGAAGTAAAAAAAAATGTAAACTATTACATGTGTTCTCTCTATTTAATATTGAAGTCACTATTATAATCTATTCAGACAACATGAAATTTAGATTACTTCCTATATCAACTTATCTAGTAAATTTTTGAATTTTTTATCTTGTTCTTAAGGAAAAATAGGCGATTGAAGTAGATATGGTAGCTGGGAAAATTATTCAACTAAGTTTATTTTCGATTTTTTTTCACGGTTATAAACCCTAATGACAATTCAAATTGTCATCTTTTTAAAAACTTTTATTCCCGATAATAATTTTTTAGGATGAAAATTATTGATAGTTTTCCAAGAGAAGGATATCTGAAAAATCAAAAACTAAGATTTTGAGCTGTTGGAATTCGCAAATAGAATTCTGTTTGAATTGTCTAGAATAGTAGAGTAAACAATTCTGTACAAAATGAATAGTCTTCCAGCTCTCTCCGACATTTTTTCGTCGTAATACATTAATCTTACAGAAGGCATAAAAATGATGTTTCCGTACGAAACAACAGAAAAAAACATAGTTTTTATACCTTCCGTAACATTAATGCATCCCGGCCAAACAAGACTGTAAAGAGCTGTAAGACATTTCATTTTTTTCAAGGACTATTTGCTCTATCATTCTAAATAATTTAAATAGAATTCTATATGAGAACTTCAACAGCTGAAAAAATTCGGTTTTCCTTAGGTAGTATCCTTGAAAAACAATCAATCACTTTCAACTTCACATATCACTATTTAAATTCTTAGTAAAGCGTTTATGCCAGTGAAAAATACTCCAAATCGAATAGTTGTACAAGTCATTGTATGTAATGATAAATCTATGATATTCCTAATAAACATAGAATAATGATTAATGTCCTATCATACTATCTGTTTTCATCATCAAAATATGTAAATAAAAGATAAAATCTCTTTTATTATGTTCTTAATGGTTTTCATAGTAACATTGGAATTTGAACTTTCACTCAATTAGAATTTTAACCAATATTAATCTATTACATTTCTTTGCTGACTATGAAATCTTTTCTATGATCATAATTCTAGACACCTACGGCAATAGCAACATCATCTGAACAGAATTGGAATACATTATTTCTTTCTTCAAATGCAATAGCTGAAATCATGGCTGAACGTTATGATCTTGATAAATCATCAATTGCTAATTCAACAAAAAAAAATGATAGTTTAGCTGTACGATTAGCTGTTGGTGAAACACAAATAATACATGAAACTCGACAATTTTTAATTGATAATGGTGTTAAATTAGATTCATTTAGTCAAGCATTATCAACAACAAAACGAAGTAAAAAAATTATATTAGCAAAAAATTTACCAATTAAAACACATGAACAAGATTTAAGAATTTTATTTGAAAAATATGGTAAATTAGAAAAAATTATTTTACCACCATATGGACATTGTGCATTGATTGTATTTCAATATCCACAAGAAGCACGACAAGCATTTAAACAATTATCCTTTCGAAAATTTAAAGACAGTAGACCATTATATTTAGAATGGGCACCTGGAAATGTTCTGTCAGAACAAATTAAACAAGAAGAAAAACAAGTCAGTTTAACATTTTGAGACATATTTTCACTTGATCAGAAATAATTGCAATTCTTTAAGAGATAGTTCACGAGACGATCAAGAATCTTTGGAGTACTGATCAAGATGTAAATTTTTGATTTTTTTAATGTCATTTCAGAAGACCGTCATCTGAAATCACCAAACTCAAACTTTTTGTGTTCTATATTAAACTTAAGCTAGATCAGCTTTTCAGTATTGTGTATATATAGTGAAAAAAAAAGCCTAGTGATAAATTGTCACACAAAATGTCTACTAAGATTATATTTCAACAAGTTACAAAATTTCTTTTATGCAATATATCAATTCAACATGAGTGAGACATGTGACAATTTACAATTTCATTATATTTGGTGTTTGACACTATATATCTATCGCCTGTTTTATTTAAATACAAACGAAACCATGTTTCAATTTTTGATATGTTATGTAATTTTTCTATTCTCTACAAAATGGTAAAAAAAAAACATTTAAAACAACGTTTGCATTCGAGGCGGAACGGCGTCCATACATCTCTCTCTCTTGTATATTGATTTTTTACGCTTTTCAATAAAAAAACGCATTTTTAGCAGTTTTAATCACCATGATGTGACTATGAAGCAAAACAAATGAGACATTCATAATTAGCGTTAAAAGTTACATCGAGTCAATTATAATTTAGACGCATTTTTTCCTATGATACAATCACCTGTGATCCCCAAGGCTGTATTTTATTAAAGTTTTGCCCTGTACTCTCTCAAGGGTTAGTCTTGTGCAAGAGAGCAATTTATCAAGAATGTACCTGAGTCGATATAGATTTTGACGCTAATTAAGAATGTCTCATTTATTTCGCTTCACAGTCATTTCATGGCAATGAAAACTGTTAAAATTGTATTTTTTTATTAAAAAAGCGAAAAAAAATCAATATACAAGGGACAGATGCGAATGGTGTTTCGCCTCCAAGGTAAATGTTATTTACAATATTTTTTTATCGTTTTGTAGAGAATAAAAAGATTCATAACATTAGGTATGGTTTCGATTTAAAAAAAACAAGGCAGCAGATATACTGTCGTACATTGAATATAATAGACTTGTAAATTGTCACCTTTATTATATATGTTGTGTTATATAATCCCAGCAAATAGATGCTATACACTATTTGAAGTAGCTCATGGTGTTCAGGTTTTCATGCTCTATCTTTCGATGTACTGCATTAAAAAAATTCTCTAATTTATTGAAGTATAATTGTATTAGATATTTTATGGAACAATTTATCACTAGTTTTGTTTTTGAATATTTGTATGCCGTGTTGAAAAGTTGATCAAGGCTAACTTTAGTGTAGAACACAAAAATTTTGAGTTCTACGATACCAGATGATAGTCTGTCGAATTGACATAAAAAGTCAAAAATTTTAATTTTAATCAGTACTCAGATGACCCTTGATCCTCTCAGACATTGTCTCTTAAAAACGCTAATTACATTGTTTATCTAACTATCTAATGAATCGAAATGTCATCAATGGTAGGGAATATATATACATGTCAGAATATATTGGAAGATTTTTCATGAACAAGAAAGTATCATGACTTTTAGATTTTATTGATGATTTTCTTTGATAGAAAAATAATAATTTCATTTCATGATTTAGAATAAAAATAATATGTTTCAAGGCCAAAATATTATTATTCAGAGTTATGCGGGTTTTAGGATAGGGAGCTGATGATTAATGAGTCTGACAGAGGAAATTAATCAAAAAGAGAATGCATAAAAGACATAGAAAAAAAACTGATGTTTGTTTTTATGGATGTTTTTGTCCTATTCGTGTGTTATTGGTTGTTAATAGAAATGAGTCAATTAACTAAATCCTTAGGAACATTGCTATTCTTAATGAAAATACACATCTCCGATTAGGCTAGGATTCTTTTATGAAGCGATTCTGACAAGACATTGTATTTATCTAGTCATGAATGAGTAATACATTGTGAATTAATAAACATCTGTCAGAATCATTCAAGTTGTGTTTCTGAAAACGATGCTCATAAGTTGACATAAGCTTCTTTAAATCCGATTAGGCTTTCTTCTTTTTCCGTTGGCATATCATTTTCAAATATACTACTATCTGATATAATTTTCTTGAAATTGAACACAATGATTTTAAATGCAAATTACAGTTAAAACTTAAAAAAGAAATTTCTATAAATAAACATTTCTTTCGATTATGCAATTACATGAATGCATTTGTTTTCCAAATCTTGAATAAGACAACATTGCCTTCTCGTATTTATAATACTGTCTATGAGCAAAAGCTCTGAAAGAAGAGAAAAAAAATCGAGATAATCGAATAAACAAAATATGTTTTTTTCGGCTTAGATCGAATCACTTGTTGAAGAAAAAGAATCAGATAAACAAGAAGAAGCAACAATAGAAGAAGACACATGTACATTATTTGTAAAAAATCTTAATTTTGATACAACTGATGAAGATTTAGAAAAGGTAAAAATGAAAAGAATCATGTTTCTTTTTTCTGTGATTCTCCAATTTATTTCCTTTATTTTTTTGCATCAGCATTTTTCTTCTATTGGTCCATGTCGAGCTTATGTAGCCAAAAAAAAAGATCCAAAACGTCCAGGTCAATTATTATCAATGGGCTATGGTTTTATTGAGTATTCATCGATGAAATTACTTAATGAAGCTCTTAAACAATTGCAACATTCACAACTTCACGAGCATCAATTAGAACTTAAACGATCAGAGCGTACAATGACATCCAAGTAAAAAAAAGAGAAAATTTCTTTTTACTTAAATAATTCTTTCTTGGTCTTTTTGTACTTAGTCAAGAAATAAAATCTAATAAACGTAAACGTCAATTAGAAAAAGAACAACATACAAGTAAAATTTTAGTTAAAAATATTCCATTTCAAGCTAATATAAAAGAAATACGTGAATTATTTCGTGTATTTGGTGAATTGAAATTTGTACGTATGCCAAAAAAAATCGATGATGAACATCATCGTGGTTTTGGTTTTGTTGATTTTGTTAGTAAAAATGATGCAAAAGTATGAACAGAAAAAAGAAACAATTAGACTTATTATGAATGAATAAATAAATTTAATTTAGAATGCATTCGAAGCACTATGTCATAGTACGCATTTGTATGGACGACGTCTTGTGCTTGAATGGGCTGATGAAGAAAATGATACAGTTGAAGGATTACGAAAGAAAACGGCAGCAGAATTTGGTAAGTTCAACTTGAAAAAGAAAGAAGAATATTCTTTTGTTTTGTTTTTTTTGTTGTTCAAGATCTTAGTTCAAGTGACAAACGTTTAAAACGATCCGAATTACTTGGTGAACTACGTAAAATGGGTGGAAATGATCAAATATCCGAAAAGAAACCTACTGAAGAAGATGAATAAAAAAAAAATTAATAAATAAATATAAAAAAAAAAGAGAAACGATTGTTTTTCTTCTTGTTGTTTTTTTTTTCTTCATTGTTTTGCTATTGATTTATTTGTTTTGTTGTTGGCATATTCATATTTAGATTGCAATCATGATCAACAAAAAATATATTCATCGACAATTGAAGAATAGAAAATTTTGTTACTACTTGTGCACGATTAAGTTTCGATGGTGTAATACAAACCATGGTAACTTAAAGGTTATTATTGTTCCACTATTATTATTATTTGTAATTATATTTTTTTCACACATTGTGGAACAAAAGAGAGAGAGAGAGCGACAGAGAGAGAAAGAGGGGGAGAGAAAGAAAGAGACAGAGAGAGAGAGAGAGAGACTTGTGCTTCATTCTAGCCCAACATACAGAATGTCAGAAAGGCAGTTAGGGGTTTTTTTTTGCCGAGAGTGTTGCCGGGCTATGGCATTTATGTTTCTTCTAGAAAGACTGAAATGGTAGGCACAGAGGGAGAGAAAGTCAGACTGTCGTTGCAGAGAAAGAAAAGAAATTTTCTCTCTCGATCTAAGAGCGTCAGACGAACGTCAGAAAATATAAGAAGAAAAGGAAAGAACATATTAACATACAAGTTCTTTCTGCGACCTTGTAACAGAAAGAGGAGCCATGGGCATATACGCATTCAATCTTCTTTGATAGCATTTTGATAGTCACTAATTTTCTTTTTTCTTTCGTGGAAATTTTAGGTTTTTGTTCATTATGGGCACTGGAAAAACGATTGTATTGGTCGATGGCGAAGCACCGCCACGGTTTATACCATCAACACGTTTTACATTGGCTTTATTGGTCTGTTTTGCTTTTATCATACAATATTCTCAACGTGTGAATTTACCAATTGCAATTGTATGCATGGTTAATCGTACAAAAGCAGTTGAAGATCCATTAAATGGAACAAAAATGATAAGTACAAATATTGCAAATGATCCAAATAATAACTTTATTGATGTACCAACAACAATAAGACCAATCTTAACAACCATACAAAAAAGAGGATTTCTTAAAGAAAAACAGTTCAATTGGATTGAACTACAACAACAAATGCTCTTAGGAGGCTATTGGGCGGGATATATTTTTACACAAGTACCGGGTAAGTATTTTGTTTTATTTACACATGATTTATTATAGATCATTGGATCCATATTATAGGCGGATGGTTCGCAACAAGTATCGGAGCAAAATGGGTTTATGCTTGTTCGCTGAGTATAAGTTCTACTGCTACTCTTGCTCTAACAATAATGTATTTCATGTCGAGTACACACTTTATGCTAATGTTTATTCTACGGTTTGTTATTGGTCTTGCACACGGTGTCCTTTTTCCAGCAACAATATCACTTTGGTCAGTTTGGGCCGTATCAAATGAACGAAGTACACTTGTATCAATTGGTTTTTGTGGTACACAATTTGGAACATCATTAACAATGCTTCTCGGTGGTATTTCGTGTCGTTATTTAAATTCAGGTTGGATGTATTTATTTTTTTTAACAAGTATTCTTGGTTTTGTTTGGTTCGCACTATGGGTAACACTTACAGCTAATTCACCAAGTGAACATAAAACAATAAGTAGTCATGAACGAGATTATATATGCAATTTAACCGGGCATACCGGTAAAAAACGTGCAATGTCATTAGCGTCCATACCATGGAAAAATATAGTTACATCAAAACCATTAATTGCATTAATCATTACTCACATGTCAAATTTGTTTGGTTTATTTTTCTTTCTAACAAATCTCGGCAAAATTTTAACAGAACTTCATCGCGTACCACCACAATATACTGGTTATATATTATCATTTGGATTTTTTCTTACTCTTTTAACTAGTTTAACATCAGGTAAAGAAAACCAACAAAGAAAATAAAACATTGGTTTTTTTTTCATTTCTGAAATTATTTTAAGGCATACTTGTTGATAAACTTGTTCGATCTAAAATTATGACATTAACTAATGCAAGAAAATTATTTAATTCCATAACATCATTTGTGCCTGTTCTATGTATGATATCACTTTATTTTTGTGATGCTTCAAGACGATTATTAGGCATTATTACAGTACTCATTTTTCTTGCTGCTTCTGGTAAGTCTAATAAAAATTTGATTTGTTTAGCACAGATCTGAACAAAAGAAGAAGAAAAAAGCGAATAAAACTATATTCTGTTGAGTGTGCTTGATTGATCTATGCCTATGCACATTAAGAATCTGTCATTTGTTATTATGTTTGTAACGTCCTTGAGAGAACAAGAGAACGAGAAGGATGTATAGAACGCAATTTTCCATATAAACGATAGACGTAACGTTCAAAGTGCATTGAATACTAATATAAGTGCTTGGCGACTAAGCTTGAGATCAAATGAAGGGAAAAACATGTTTCGACAGATCAGTTGTCACAGATTGTGTATATTTATAGTAATAATATGAATTACAAAGTAGTAGAACATCAATCTATTGAAATATGCTATGAAAAAAAAGACAACAAAGTTTTTCTAATATTGAGTTCAAAGTGCATTTAGAATAGATTGTAAATATATCTAATGAAATTTTTATAATTGAAGGTCTTGGTTATGGCAGTGGTTATTCCGTAAATTTCGCTGATATTGTTCCAGCATATTCAGGTGTCATTTTTGGTATTGCTAATACATTTGCATCACTAGCTGGTTTAATCGGAAATCTTGTTGCTGGTATGGTTGTCAAACAACCAGTATTCGAACAATGGAGAAAATTATTTGTTATGTTTGGTATAGTTTATTTTATTGGTGGTCTGGTATTTTTATTATTTGGCTCAGCTGTACCACGTAAATGGGCTAAATTTCAAACAACTACAGCTACAGAAGAAAAGAAAGTCAATGATGAAGAAATGGTGCCAATGAACGAAAATGATCAAGTTAAAGCTTAACGACAAAGAACAAATGAATCTTTGTACTTTTTAGTTCATTAGTTTTGTTTTTGCTTCCGTCCATTATGGTCGGTTAGAATCATCATGAGAATAGATTTCCTCATTTTTTTTCCTCAATAGTATTTGCATTGTTAATCTCGACAACAGTTCTTTGACTTAGAATACTATTTCAAAAATTTCATGGTTTTGTTTTGTTTATTTTATTCGTCTAGTATAATTAGATATTATGTTTAAGTTTTTTTGTTCGTCGTATGTATGATGAAATTTAGGTGTTTATTCCTTTCTTCTTATTCTTTAATCATGTACCTAAGCATACACAAAATAAAATATGGAAACTTTTTATTTGATTCTTTTATTTAAAACAAGTGTTTTTTTTTTCAATATTACATCTGAAGTTTAATATCAGTGTTGATAACAGCAACTGATCGATTGTGAATGCCGAGTCGCTAGTCTCATATTAGACATGGCATCTTGTGAAAAGTAAATGTTGTAATTTTGTTGACAGTAAAGACCTAGCCCGTACAAATCTTTGATTGATCAGGTTCCATCATTCTCGCTATGAGCATTAAAACAACTCAATTATCTTGGAGCCTGTTTTTTTTTGCTACTCTATAATCGAGCAAATTACGGAATTAACTACGACCTAATCAATAGAGTATGTATGTATCGAGTTTGCCAACATGGCTCTTCTTTTAATTTTTGATACAAATTTTTCATAAAATTAATGAATACCTTTGACAGCTAATATAGGAAATTTTAGACATGTGCAAACCGGATATTTGAGTTCCTGAATAATATTATACCTGTTTTATTAATAACCACAATCACGATAATTTATAATAATAGATGTTTAGTTTCTTTCCGATTTTTTTCCCTACGTATTTTGCGTGATGAATAATAAAGTTGTTTGTTTTTGATATAATTAGCAGGACTAATAATGATGTTGCACTTCTTACAATTCCTTCCTCATTTATATTCTATTCGTTATTATAATAAAATTATCTTTTTTTTGTTAGTATTTCATTTAATACTGAATATGTTGAGATAGGCTAAATTTTTTTTCGTTATACAAAACATTTATTTGACAAAATTATTTTCCTTTTAGATGAATTCAGTGTATAATTTTGTCTATCGTCAATGTCTTTGCTTATCAACTCGACATATTTTAATTAATAGTCGAACATATCAATCAAATTTATCTTATGATAAATTATTTCCAAATTGTAAATCGCATGATATTCTCTCGGGACCTATCAAATCGGTAAATTTCTTTTATGAAGAACATATATATATATATATATATTTATTTATTTATACTCATTTGATGATCCTAGCCTACAAGTGAATCAACAGGTAATGCAAAATTCAATGGATTTATTCCAATAGGTATGATTAAATAATCATTATTTCTTTTATATAAGTGAATAATTTATTGTCTAGATAAAGTCGAAATCACACATCGACATGCACGAGGTCCAGGTGGTCAACATGTAAATAAAAGTAAGACATTTTTATGTGTTTTCTGATTATAATATTGAAATTTTGATTAGCATTAAGTGGTGTAGAAATTCGATTTCATGTTGATTCAGCAACATGGATACCAGATTCGATAAAATCACGCTTTCATGATATGGTTTGTTTTATATAAATTATTATTTACAAAAATGTTTCTGTTTTTTTTTAGAATCGAACACGTATTAATCATGATGGTTATTTTATAATATTTTCTGATGAAACTCGACATCGTTTATTAAATCAAGGTCAATGTTTAGATCGCATTCGAGCATTAATTCGTGATGCAAGTCTTGTTCCAAAAGGATTAAGTGATGAAGAACGAAAAGCTATCGAAGAACGGTAAAATTAAATTTTTTTGTTTATAATAAATTATTGAATTTAATTGCATTTTTTAAATATTATAGAAAAACAGCAGCATCGAATGAACGTGTGATTCGTAAACGAACACAATCATTAAATAAACAAGAACGTAGACCATCTTCAGTAGATTTGAGTTAGTTCATGAACATTGTTTTTTTTTGTTTTTATAGATTTGTTATAATATAAAAACAAATGTTCATTTAGGTGAATGAAACAATTTGATTGAAACAGAAAAAAAGATTATCTTTAAAGATATTGTACTTTTATATACACAAAATAAAAACATAATTCCAAAAGTTTTCAGCTTCTTCTAGATCATTTGATGTTTAGATTTAATAGAACCCACCCCTATATCCGTTGTTTATCGTATAATAAAACACAATGCTATTTAAAATCATCCAACCGGTAAATAATGTTCCTTTTGTTTCAATCTTTATATCTCAACAACTAGATGAATTTCAATAGTTTGGTCTATGTTATGTACCGTATATAATTGTTTCTAATATGTATATGCAGATAATGTCAGATCAATTCATCGCTATGTTGAGATTCTATTGACAGAATAATCTCAGCATGACCTTTTTCATCTTTTCAAGGTATCGAACTACTTATGTTTGACAACGGTTACGTATGTATTTTATAAGAACGTTTTCATCATCATGCATTATTCGAAGGAACCCATTGTGCCTTGCATGATGAATACTTTTTATGATAGATTACCGCTGGGTACAGGTTTTAAAAAAAAGTATTTTTTATTTCTAGGACATTCAGTCACTTTCACTGATTTATAAAGTTTTAGAAAGAATAATACAAAACTGCATCATAAATTGTTATATTTCATGTTGAAGAATTTTATTAGTGAATGCCTATGTATATACCAATCGTATGAAAATCATGAGTTTCCAAAGAAAGTCATTCAAGTGATAAATTACTTTTAAGTAAAGACTATGTGCATTATATAGATCTAAATGAACTACGAATACCTTCAAAAGAGTTCAGATACTTAGCTTATTGCAACAGAGATCCTCTGATTTTATGATTTTTCATAAATTAGTTTCATGGTTTAAAAAAATTGATTTTCAAATGTCAACTTGAAACCTTGTATAGGGATAGGCTTTAACAAGAATCGATTTTTGTGTGAATATTTCATTAGATCTTGTCGCTGTTCCTATTCTAAGATACAACTATGGTAATATTATGTCTTTTAAATCGCTCAAATAAACAGACAGATTTTATGCTCTAATTTCAAGACAGAAGTAAATTAAAAATGACTTGAAACATTCACAAAAAATGATTCTCGTTAAGATCAGTCTTTGTAAGCAGAGTTTCAAGTCGAAACTTGAAAATCATTTTTTCTGTTACCAGGTCATTCATTTTAAATATACCATACAAGTACAGTGTATCTCCGCGACAATAATCGAACGACATGAAATCTTTTTAGGGGTATTTATAGCTCATTTGGATCTATAATAATGTATATAGTCTTGACGCAAAAGCAATTTAGCAGTTGCAAGATTTCTTTCATTAGCTTGTCAAAGAAGCTGGCAAAAGTATGTTTTTCAAACAGTATAGTTTTGTAAATCGTTTGTTTTCTCTGTAAAAACTTGAAATCAAATTAGATTATGTCTAACACAATTTCACCATTTTGTTTCGTTTTTAATATTGCCTCTATAGAATCTATCACAGTTCCAATAACAATCCGTCATTATATTTCATGAAGTAAGGGCATTTAGCACAAAAATAATCAGATTTGGAATCCGTATTTATGTTCTGTTGATTGAGATGTGGCATGTAAACATTTGTTATATATGTGATGAAGTAAAATGTCGAGTTATTATTGTGGTCATGACAGGTTCTATAGAATTAATGTACAAGACGAAACGAAAGTATGAAATTAAGTTAGACACAATTGAATTTAATTTCAAGTTTTTATAGTGAAAAAATCAAGTTTCCTATGAATCTAAATTGTTAAAAATCATTCAGTTTTCAGTTCATTCGAAACACTAAAGGAATCATACGAACAATCCTTTCTATGATCGATATATATACAAAGATTGACTAACAAAGTTTTTCAACATGAAACATAACAATTGATGATATAGTTTTGTGTTGTTCTTCTTAAAACTTTCTAAAACAGTGAAATTAGCTCAATGTCCTTGAAATAAAAAATACTTTTCTTTGTAACTTGTACCCAGCGGTAATCTATTATAAAAAGTATTCATCATGTTGAATGCAGTGGTCTTCTAGCAATGATGAAAACTTTCTTACAAAATAACTACATAGTAGTTGACAAGCATAAGTGGTTTGATGCCTTGAAAATACGAAAAATGTCATGCTGAGATTGTTTTATCAATAGAATCTCAACATAACGATGAATTGATGTGACATTATCAGCATATACATATATATATGTCACAGTACTGTTTAGAATATAGTTGAGTTCGGAATCATCCTAGTTCAGATTGGAATTCTGATTTGAACTAGGACATTTAAGAATCTTAATTCTTACTAGTATGATATAGNGCAAGAATCAGAAATAGTTTTTCTTTCTCGTAAATCTCCTGCTTTAATTAAAATGAGATGTTTTGAGCCTTTTTGCACATTCTCAAGCACAAATATAGACAACTTTTTAGCATTAATTTTCAAAAATATCGTTAAGCAACAAATTTTTCTTAGAAACTCATACCGGTGAAATTCCGGTTTCATCCGGCCCGGTTGGCTTTTTCAACCGGTCCGGTACCGGTACCGGTTCCAGCTCTGCATCCTTTAGTATTCATCATCAAATCAAATATAAATAAAATAATATTTACCTAGCTGCTGTTTTTGTAGCTAATTTTAATTTCGATGCTACATCATTTACAGTTGTTGAACTACTAGTTTCTTCATTTTGATTAACTGATGCTTTATCTTTAGTTTTAATCTTTATTTTACTCTTAGTAAATAAAGATTGAATTTGTTGATCAATCTAAAAAAAAAAAAAGAACAGAAAAGAAATTATTTATATATTCTAAAAGAAATCAAAATATTAAACACATACAACTTGACTTTCTTCCTCTTCATCAAAATCTACTAAACCCATAGCAGCAGCAGCTTGCATACATTTTTGTTTTTTCTTTAATTGTGTTTCTGATGAATTGAATTCGTAACTACCATGTCCACTAAAACCACCACTACCAACTTTTACTTCTATACCTATGGCTTTCATTTTTTTAACATAATTATCCCATAATAAAATTAATTCTTCTGGTATAGGTACGGCAGATGTTTTCAAAGCTTCTATTATATTACCCGCATAACGTTCTTCTGTTGGTGTAATAAATGTATAAGCATAACCTATATTTCCTGCTCGACCTGTACGTCCACAACGATGTACATAATCTTCAAAATGATTAGGACAATCATAATTAACAACAAGAATTAAATGTTTAACATCTAAACCTCGTGCTGCAACCGATGTTGCAATTAATAATGGCATATCACCATTTTTAAAATCTGTTATTATTGAATCACGATCATATTGATCAATACCACCATGTAATGACATACATGGATAAAAATTATTCATTAATTTGTTCAATAATTCATCACAATGTTCTTGTGTATCAACAAAAACAAGAACTGAACCTTGTGGTTGATATATACCAAGTAATTCGAGTAATTTTAAATATTTTTGTTCATCATCATCATCAAGAATAACCTAATGAAATGAGACGAGATTTAATTTAGTTTATTATTAATTAAGTATTAAAATACTTACGATATTTTGTATAATATCTTTACAAACTATACTTCGTCCACCAACGATGACTTCAATAGGTTTATAAAGATTTTTACGTACTAATATTTCCATTTTTTTAGGAAATGTTGCTGAAAACATAACGATTTGACGATCAGGACGAATACTATCAAGAATTTTTGTCATCTAGTAAAAAAACAAAAAGTATAAAGAATATTTTGTTTTCATTGGAATTAGAAACAAATATTTTCTTATTGACCGATCTCAACAATCTACTTTTATTCTTTATTTTCTATTCAAAAAATATGTATTATTTATAATGTCAGTCAATATGAACTGTACATAGACGCTTAACAGTATGAAAGACAGCGGCAAAACGACAGGGTTCCACTACTAATAGGACTATCGTGACTATTTTCTCCGAATAACATTAGACTCATCGATCATAGCACAAAGTAGTAGTAAATCAAAATAAAGAATTTCAGATAGGGAAACTTCTTCTGCTCTTGAAATTTTAATTGCACTGTTCTCCAACTTATTGAGAGAGTAGAACTCATACCCATGATTTACTTGACGGATAAAACTTTCGAACTTTAATTGGAAAAACTTTATGATGTAGATCAAGTTACTCGAGATAGAAAATTCTAAAGAAGAATCATTTTTCTATTCTATGATAGAATACGAGTGGACTGAAGGTCATTCTTACCTGCGGTTCAAAACCCATATCAAACATTCGATCAGCTTCATCGACAACAACATAAGTAACTCGTCGAACATTTGTTACTCTCCCTAAAAAAAAAACATTTAATAATTTACATAAAATATTAATGAATAAATTTTTCTACATACCATTATTAGCAGTTAACATATCAACCAAACGTCCAGGTGTACATACAATAATTTCTGCACCACGTTTAAGTTGCGCCTAAAATAATATATTTCAAGATTAAATTTTTAACACATAAAAAAAAAGAATCAAGCATACAATTTGTTCTGATACACTTGTACCACCATAAACAGCAATACAACGAATATCAAATAATTTAGCAAATTTTTTACATTCTCTTGTTGTTTGTAATGCTAATTCACGAGTTGGCGCCATAATAATAGCTAAGACAAAAAGAAACAATTAAAATTAAAAATAAATTTCATTCTCAACAACAACAAAAAATATTTAGCTTTTTACCTATTGGACCATCACCATCATTTAATGGTGGTTGATCTATTATATGACGAAACATTGGTAAAAGAAATGCTAATGTTTTTCCACTGCCTGTTTTAGAAATACCAATCATATTTTTACCAGAAAGAATAATTGGTAATGCTTGAGCTTGAATAGGTGTTGGATTTTCATAATTAAGTCTAAAGAAAATATGATTAGTTGAAGAAAACGAAAAAAATAATTTTTAATATACTTTTTTAAAAATTGTAAAATTTTAGCAGATGTTATACATTGTGACCAAGTTTTTATGGGTCTTGGGCATCGTTTACCAACTACATTGATATCATCGAGTTCTTTTCGGTAAGCAGCAACTTCTAGAAAGAGTTACAAATAAAAGATAGAAGAATTTTAAACAAAAAAAAATTCTTTTTACCCGCTTCTGTCATATTAGCTATCTCGGATATAGCTGTATAAAATTCTTTACGAAATGGTCGATAATATATTTTATCATGATTTATTATCATGATATCCTTAAAAACAAAAAAAAAGAAATGATAAAAATTAGAATTGGATAAATAGTTTGAACTTTTAACTTACTAATTTCGATTTTTTACTATTCATCGCAGATATACAATCAAGTTCTTCATTTGACTCAGTAGTTTCTTCTTCTGACGAATATTCTAAACCATCTATGTCTTGTTCCATAATAACACTTTTTTCTTTAGCAGATTTAACTACATCACTACGAACCGTAACAAGTGATGGAACTAAGGATGTTTGATCATTAGTATCCATATGTTCAGTTTTAACTATTGATAAATCATGGTGATGATCATTGGCTATTGATACTGTACCAGTTGGTTCAACTGACTACAAGAAATAAAATAAAAACAATAGTTCATTTTAATTTTAATTAAAAATATGATTGAATCTTATCCAAAGTTTGATAAAACTCTTTTCTAAATCTGATTTTTCAATTCAATACTATTGTTTGAAAGAAATTTGCTAAGACATGTAGATAATGTTTTATCAAAGTCTGATGAAATGAAAAGTACAGTATGGTCTAAAAGTTATTAACTCGAGTCTCTCAAGTATACTTAAACTCACACAGGAAGTTCTCCAATTGATAAATCGTTTTTGAGTCGAAACTATGTGTTCTTAGCTTATTTGTTGCAAAGATAGTGCACTTTTACGGTACTTATTAAATGAATACTGTGCCCCTTTCATAAGTCTTTTGATTTGCTTCTATTCTGAAAAACAACTATTCAATATTAGGATAGAAACAACAGCACGGTCTAAAACATTGATTTTAGCTTTCATACGAGCCTGCCTTTTTTGAGTACTTATGAAAACTTTCAGGTTCAACTAATACTTTGGGGAGAAATTTAACATTTAAAGGACACTTATCTGGAATACTAATTGAAAATACTGCGTTCTGTTTATTGTTAATAAGAGACATAAATATAATGTTTTTTCTTTCTCCAGACTTATCATAATCACTAATCTATACAACAAAGCGAATGTAAGCAGTAGTGCTAAGTTTTTTTCCTTAACAATAGCAATTAAAACAAACGCGAGAAAATATTTGATTATCTGAAACCAGGTTGTAAACAAAGTAAAATATCTACGACGTACCTTCAGTAAACGACTAAGCCTACCAGTCTGTTTTCTGTACTTTCAAGAAAATGTTGACATCTTGACACCTTTCATAGAATGTGTGAAATGCATTGTAAATATCTTATGAACATCATATATTGTTCAAAAGTGTCGATAAGACTGTTCGCAAAACGTTTCTTGATAGAATCCAGAGGCATTTTACCTAAAATTCTGAATAGGAATTCGACAAGCACTTCTCTTGACAGAAAATCGTTTCATATAATCAATTTTTTTTCTTTAATTTTTTTTCGAACGATTACTATTGAGGGGAAAAATGCAAAAAGATTTTTTTTCTAAATGTTTTGCCTTCAACTATCATTCTGCATATCGAAACTTGAAAATCTCTTAAACAGCTCCTTGTTAACTGTAGTTTATTCTTCATTCGATCTTATAACTTACTACAATTTAGCTCAATCTCTCGGTTTTTCTGAAGCTTCCTACATCCAATTGATTAATCAAAATTTAAAGAAATATTATTCTTACTTCATTTTTAATTGTTTTTTTAATAATTTGAATAATTGATCCTTTGTTATTATTTGATAATTGTTCTTGTTTAATTGTAGTAATTGCTTTTGTGGTGTTATTTTTACGGAAACCTTTAACTTCTTTTGCAATACTTTCCATAAATTTATCTAAAGGATCTTCTTCGTCATGATCGATTTTTTCAATAGTTGTACATGCAGCTACTTGTGTAGCACATTCTATTGCTTCTTGTTGTTTCTCAGCTTGTGAAGATATTAATGTTTTACGTACTGCAGCAACACCACATTTAAGACTGACTGATGGTATAAAAATATTTTCTAAATCTTCTTCATCGTCATCATCACATTCATTTTCTAGTGACCAAAATTTACCCTAAAGAAACGAAAAACAAGTATTAAAAATTGAATTAAAATTTATACAGAATGCTCCAAAAGTCCATCGAAATTTGAAGATATCTTTTTTACTGAGTTCTGTCTAGAAAAAAAAACAATATTTGAAACAAACAGGAACCATCTTCATTTATCGCTTCTGTATCGAATTCGATTGATATGATTCGTCTTATAATTATAGGCTACTTAAGCTCAGTAAGTAATAAAGCATTTTTAACTCTTATATTTATGTGCGTAAAGATAAATTTTACCGCTGTTTCAATAAAAATTATTACAATTGTTATTCAATCTTTGCTATCCTGATCCTCTTAAAAAACTTGCTATCAAATTAATACACTTAACAAAATAACAAACAACGTTCGTAGTAAAAGCTTCTATCCATCCTTCTCATCCCCCACGGACCAGGGCAGACGCTAGGCAGATACCATCAGATGTCATGCCTTTGTAACTACATTGTTCGATATGTTTTGTATGACTTATACGACAGAATTCTGACTACATGGTGACAAATATCTGCTTTTGTAGTTTATTAGTCTATATGAGAAGCTCAAGACTTGTGAGTCAGGTTTATCTTCTATCCAAAGATACTGGGCTATTACATTTACCGCTACACAACACTTCATACTACGAGGTAGCTCAAAGACACGAGTCCTCTTCCTTCTTTCAGAGTTCAGCACAAACCTTGAAAGACACCTTAGCAAACCCATCAGCATTACAAATCATATGTCACTAACATCCTGCTCTAATACATCTTAACTTTCTATTGCATTTCTGAACGATTAAATGAAACAATTTTACTATGTTTATGGAAACTCCTTTTTAATCTCGACGGATTTTTGAAACATTGTATATTTGTTTGTTATACTTTTGTAGTTTGTACAACTGATTGTTGTCTGACTTTATCAATACCCAGCATTATTCGACGTTTAGCACGCCATTGTTCAACACGAATTTTACGTTTCTGAATTTCTTCTTCCAGACGTTTCTGTTCAGTTTCCTATTGAAGATATGGAAATTTAGAAAACAATAAAAAGTAAAGAAAAACTGTTACTTTATTAAGAGGTTCATTTATAGCTGTTATCCTTAGTGTTGTTTGATTAGTAGAAGTTTGAACGGATTTATGTTCTTTATCAGCTGTCGATGAACGATGTCGAACTGAAAATCTTGATCGTGATGTGCGACGAGTTTCGCTGCTTTCTTTTGAATGTCTAACAAAGAAAAAAAAAACATACATTTGATCTTAATCTGCAAATATCTTTTTTGGTTTTTCATACTTTTTTGATGATTTTCCATCATGTCTATGACTATGTCGGCTAGATAAACGTCTTCTAAATAAAAAATTAAATGAATTATTGTTTTGCTCGAAGATACAAAATACCACAAAGATACAAAAACAAAAGTGCAAAACAGAAAAGATTTATTGTCTAATGTTCATCGACGTTGAATTAACAATTTGAATGTATAATTGAATGTAAAGACATTTTTAGATGATCTATGAAAATAAAGAAAAATAGTTATAGATTTATATATATCAAATAAGGTGAGAGAACTTCTTTATCTATCTTTCGGTGTCAGCACTTAAAAATATATTAGATTTAATCTAAGATATGTTTAGATTTCTGAAAAAGTAAATTTCTATACCTCAAGAAATTGTGACCGTGACGTAAAATCCTATTAAGAACAATAGCCAGGAATTTCAAGGAAATATCAATACTTTAACAAAAATTACAGAATTTACAGTAATTACAGAAATTTCTAAAAATTCTCATTGTTTTGGGGATAGAGTTCGCTATTTCTTATAGATTTTATTCTGCATCTATACATATAAGGATTAGAGGCATTCGAATTATGTTTCTACGTAGTGTTGATTACAGAAATTTCCGAAATCTGAGCACGTTTACATAAACATTTTAATTAACTCTTTTTAGTGTGAAATTTCTCTTTTGTTATTCCTTTTTTGGACTTCTAAACAATAGAATTTTGACTTTAGGTATCTCATTTTTATGTTGAATTAATAAAAGAATCAAGATTTATTCTTACCCGTATAGACGAAAAATAAATTTGTTCATCATATGTAATTATTGTGCGAGATTTTGAAAGATAATAAAATTAATTTTGTTCAATAAATAATTGAATATTGATGGCCGCCTAAAAAAAGAATGGGATCCACTTTTCATTGGGAATATTTAACGCAAACAAAACTATATTCAAAAAACATAAAAAATTAAGATTTTTCATTTAAAAAACATTTTAAAAAACAGTTTCATACAAAAAAAGTAGAAAAAAATGAAAGAAAATTGCTTACTGAGTTGACATTATTTAATAATAAATCAACGATGTGATGTATAAATATTGATAATAAGAGTTTCGCATAGGTATGTAGTTTCTCAATATTAACTGTAGAGAAATGAATGACGATCAAGTGAGATATTTCTTTCGTAAGAAAATGAGNCACCATATATACTACAATACTCCTTTTAGATCTTGTTTCACACAAATCTCTAACAGACGATAGTCGCTTTCTCAAGAATAAACGATCGTCAGGAAAAATGTCTGTCTTATTTATTTTATTTCACACCACTACTGTTTTCTGTACTAGCAATCTATTTGTTTTTACTTGTCTTGTTACGGTCTGCTCATTATATATTTATGTATCTCTATAAACTTAGATATACTGATACGAAGTAGCCGTGACAGTCAGAACTTTGATCAGTTTCTGCTTTTTGTATTAGTCACATATCGACTGTGGCGAATAAATACGTTGCTAGTCATAATCTTTGATATCTATTATGTAATCGTTTATCAGTGCTAAAATCTGAAACTGTCTTATTTAGAACATTGAAAAATGTGATGCAGTCATTTAAGCCATTTGTAGGAGAGAATTTATATCCAATAACCTTTAGTCCGGATTGCTAAGACCTAAAGAGGAGGTAAAGGGAACCATAAAAATCTCCACTTAAAACTTACACTCATTATTTTCTTCGAAAATATATGTGAGTTCCATAAAACCAAATCAGATGTATAGGTTATTGTCGATGTCTAAAAATATTTTCGAGCGTATTTATATATGGACTTGAATTTTTTTATAATGTACTATTTTAACCGTAACCATTTTTTGAAGTTATAATCCTACAGAAAAATCTTCTGAAATAAACTCGGAAGTTGAATAATGTACAGAAAGGATATTTTTCCTAATAAAACTGTTCTGAGAATAGATTTGTAGAGAAATATTTATCATAAAAAACGAGACAAAACATTTGGTAAATTTTTTAACCTATTGTCATACATTCAACTAAAATCTGAAGTTTTTTTCAGGAACAACAAGACGCTCTTAAAAATATCACTTCATTACCGGAACATGCTAATCCTGTAGAAGAACTATTAAATGATCGTTTATCATCCCAGTCAGAGGTAATCATACTTAATCTTCTTTTTTATACTAATATTCTAATACGAAAAGAAAACAACTATTTTGTGTTTCTTTTACTTTCAATAACTGTATTTTAATTATATTTTAGGATGTTAATGAAGATACTGAGTCCATCGAAAATCTTCCACAATCATCATTAATCGAAGAAAAACAAAATGAAATGAATCAAATTGAACAACAAGTTGAAATTCCTTCAACATTCACAGAAGAAAAAATAGCATTACAATCATCAGAAAATCGTATTGGTAAATAAAGAACAAGACTCTTACGAAGTTTGAGCATTAAAAAATTACGAAACATATTTTTTTTTCTTGATCTTTTATTATTCTTAACATTTTCATCAAGCAATAACCTTCATTTTCTTCTTTAGATAACAGTGATGATAAAGAAAATCAGTCAGGTAAATTTACAAAAACTAGAAAAGAAAAATGCATTTTTATTTTAAACATTGCAATAGTGATCGAACAAGATCAACAACAAACATCACCCGACGATTCACGACATTTGTTCGAGCATACAGAAAAGTATATTTATTCAGCATTTGCATATTAATTCATTTCTTTTTTTTCAGAATTACTACGCAAATGACACAAACAGATCAATTTAAGCTTCAATTCTTCCATTTATATGATACAATATATAAATTTCGTCATGCAATAATAAATTTACTTGAACAAAACAAATTTACATCACTTGCTGATCGTCTTCAAATAATTCAACAATTATCATCTGATAGCGATGATAATAATAATAATATGACAGAGGATTTCATTAAAAATTCCGAATGCGTACTGAAAGATACAGTTAAAGTTTTACAAACATGTATAACAACGCTAGTATCTACAGTCAATGAATATCAAAGAAAAGAAAAAGAAATTAAACACGAATTAGAACCAATTGCAGAAACTTCTGTAGTTGAAACTCAACAATCATCAATTCCTCAAGAAAATGAATTCACAATTATTGATTTAACAACTAAATATGAACATGTAACAAAAGTTTTAAATCAAACAAATAAAACATATGAAGAAAAATTAAAGTAAGAGAAATATTTTCAATTGAATTTTTAGTTGTGTATTTTTAGTCAAAATCAAAGTGTGATTCATGATGAACAAAAATTAATTAAAAGTCTTCGACACGAATTAACTCATCTTCAAAAACGTCTAGCAAAAATTGAAGCTGACGGAATTATTGAACCAAGTATTATGTTTACTCGTCTTGATGCTGAACGAAATGAAAAAACACTTCAACAAGCAGTTTATAAAGGAAAAGTACAAGAAACAACATACAGTGTACGTTAAATGACAAAATTAAATTTCAAATAAAATAAACATTTTATTTTCTTCTAGGAATTAAACGAAGCAATGACAGATTATATTAGTTTACCATCTCAGCAATTCAGTAATCTTGTTAAACGATATATTCAATATCAGAAAGCAGTGGAAATTGAACGTAAATAAAAAAAGTTAATGTTTCTATTTCAAATTTTTCATTTATAGATCGTATTGAAAGTTATGCTTTTGATAATGAAACAAAAAATGTCTTAGAAAAAATGGGATCATTACATGAACGAGTTTGTTAAATCAAGCTTATTGGTTTTTAAATTAAATTTTTGTTTCTTTTTTTTTATTATGAATTTAGCGTTCAACTCAAATAGGAAAATGTATATCAGATATTCGTCAACAACGTGCTAATTTAGCAAGAACACTAACAGAAAAATTTGATCATTTGGAAGATGAATCTAGTATATTTTTAATACGCCCAATTTTTTCATATCAAGGACGGTAAATATATTTCTGACATTCTAAAAACACATCATTCATACGTACTAAGATAATTTTTGTTTGAATACTAATAAGTTAAAAACTGAAAATCAAAGTATTCTTCAGATATGATAAAAGATTGATGTATGCTTTGGATTTTGTTGATTATATTAAGTTTCCGTCAGAAAAATCAATCTTGAGATAAATGCATGGGAGTATTGTCTGAGATTTGATCTTTCATAATACATATGATTTCTTTTTATTGAACGCATCGTGTTTTGCCAAAATTTTTGATAATTTCCGTTGTATATGCTTTCCTTATCGCACATCTCAAAATTCTCGGCAGAGCTTCGCTGTAGCTAACAGTTTTTTGTTTTCTTTGAAAAAGAATGTGAAGCTGCACCATTTGTTTTTTTAATTAAGTTTTTTTTATTATTCTATAAAAAAAGCGCTTCCATAAGTAGATGACCATTTTTCGATGCATTAAAAACTTGCCATTCTTTTTCTTTACATAAAAAGTAAGAATTTAGAAAAATGGCTCTATCAGACACTGTAGTCAAACATTCTCTTATAAATAAAAAAACAAATCAAATCTATAGAATAAGAGTCAGCAGAAAATTTTGGATTGTCAAATGATCAATTTTTTGACTTTTGTTTGTTGAATATCATCCTCAAACATCATGATATACGACTGACAATTTCATGCGATTTGGATGCATCTGGTCGAATATTGATTTTTCAGAGATCTTAATGTTTATAAATGTTTTTGCCATATTTTATACTCTTTTACCTCCGTCTTATGATGCAAGAACTCATAGAGATCTGAAATTTGCTACGTTAAAGTTCAGTTTCAACTTTTACACTATTGGTATTTGTTTGATTTTTTTCGTTAAATATGTTTTTCGTTCGATGATATATATAAGGAAGAAATTTTTGAAAAAAGGTAATGCTTCAGTAAGCAGAATACTTTTATTATCAAAAATTGACAAACACTTTAACAATGGATTAATCTATTTCATGGGCCGTAATGTTCAAGTACGAAAAAAAAAACAGTATTTCTCCTTTTCTTTCTGTTTGACATTGTTTTTTTTTTAAACCAAACATTCATTTACACATTGAAAAAAAAACGTGGTAAAGTTTATCAAACCAATGAAGTGTTTGTCATTAAGAACTGCTACTCAATCTTATATGAAATACGAAAAACTTCGACGAGAAGCATTATTAAGGGAAAATGCAACAAAAAAACATCATCCTAGTCGACAATCATTACAATCACAATATACAAGTAGTCAAAAGGTTAGAAAGCAACAAATACCGACACAAATATCATCAATTAGCTCATCAGATGATGAAGAACCACATTTTAATGTAAGAGAATAAAGAGGATCAAATTCATTGTTATTTTTTATTTGTCAACAATTATAGATCGAAAAAAGTTTTGTTCTATCTCCAGCATTATCAGCTGATCAGCAGAATAATTCAACTGGGAGTAATATTGATACTGAACAAAAGCCTATAAAATTAAATGAATTAACTCGATTACAAGAATTTGATATTCAACGAGCATTAATGCCAATGACTCATGCAAGTACATCACTTTTATCTGCTTTTACTAATAATGGAATTGATCCATGTGTGCCATCATTGAATTTACGTTCTTATGTTGCTTTATCAAGACCTGGTATTGGTAATGCACGAACGAGAAAACCAAGTGAAACTTTAACTCGTATTTCAAGAGAAGGTCTTTTTACTGTATCAGGTACTTTGAATTCTTTTGTTTTTTTCTTTTAATATCTGTCAATAATAAATTAGCAAAAAGTCACGAAAGAAATCCTCGTACACCCTTCAATTCCAGTGCTGGTGATGTAAAACGAACAAGTCCACCTTTACCACCGATTAAGCGATCATTAATTTCAAATATCTCATCTACTATTAATGAAAGTGAGAATAGCAAATAATATTTTTTTCCTCAATATTTTTTGTATTTATTTCAGAACAATATGGCGGATTTATTTCATCTCGTAGTACAAATGAAGTTTCTACTACTAATTAATTGAGTACTAATGACGATTAATATTGCACATACTAATGATCTTTTTCAAATAATTTCTTTTTATAATTTTCTTTCATAATAAAAATTGAAAATATAAGTATCGGAGAAGTCAGCTATTGTTTCATTGTTAAAATAAAAAGAGCAAATCTATATAGTTATCATATGGTAATTATGATAGAAATGATTATGTGTATATAATGAGAATGTGATGTCATAAATTATTAAAAGAGCTAGAGAGCGATTATGAACATATGGTTGTGATAAATTAAAATCACATTATTAGAATAATAGGACATTCATTCTTTTTTCAATAGAAATGCTACTAATACAACGAATTGTGGATAATTATATTGATTTCTGTTATCTTTATAAATCAACATATGTATATGAAATATGTTTTATTCCAAACATGAAGAACATACGGAATGAGATAAATGATGAAAAGCCGGAACATTTTCAATTTTCAAGTTTTCTATTTAAAATATTAAAATTTCGAGCATAAAATCTCCAAAGTCAATATACTAATTACTATTTATGACTGCATATCATTCATAAACATACACTTATTCGATCTATATATCAATGTACAGTAAAAGGAATGTTTTTATTCACTGTACTCAAATATCATTTGAAAGGACCCTGTCGGATAAGATGATAGCTCTGTATTTGAAAAGTCATCTATACCGTTCTGTAGAGCAACTCATGGCACATCGAATAATATATAGAAAGTTTCACTTTTTCATCAAGTTTTGGTGTCCTGAGAAGACATTTACCAGTTAAGAGATTTCATAGTAATTGCGTGTAATATATTCGAGTATTATGACTCAGTATGTCTCTAAACCAGTCAATACAAAATTTTGTTTAAAAAAGATGTATCAAATTACGGCACAATCATTCGAAAAAATCTGAACCTAGGGTTATTAGCCGGAGAATCAACATTGAATACTTATTATTTTTCACATCTGGGGTTCCGTCAGGTATCGAAAAGTTCTTTTTTTTATCGCCGTTATATTAGAAGTCTTTATACTTCGATAGCACTAAGTGTGACAATTACAAATATTAGATCTTTTTAAAAAGTACTCAGATAATAAGAAAGATCTGAAGCACTCTCTGAAAGCCTTCAAATCCAACTTTTGACCTAACAGTTCATTAAAATTTGACTTACATTCGTTGACAATAAGTCCATTTGATGCAGAATTTCTTACTCTATCAGAATCTATAAGAAGTTCTTAGATATTCAAACGTTTTTCTATCAAAAAATGCCGAATATCGTCTTGATTGGCTCAAACTGTTAACAATAGTGATTTGTTCAGTCCTATGAAGTTATAGTTTCAGCAGGTGCATCAGCAAAGTTTTTTTTACCAAATGTGTAATTAAATGTCCCCTTTCTGATGACATTATTTTCAACTCGAATTGCAATGTCTAGTAAAGCACTTTTCCGTAAGCACTATACGTGAGAGTAAATTTATGTCTTTTTTTACTAATACCTCATGGTTTCCGAGCAGAAGAAACTTCGTTTGACTTCAAACAAATGTCATATTTGTAATCAGCATAAAAAGCTGAGTTGACTTATGTACGTTTGAAATTGTTACTGTGACTTTATTTTTTCTGTGAAATTTTTATCGCCGCTCTCCCCTCAGATTTACATGAAAAAGTGAATTTCATCAGTTCGAATTTGACATTTATTTGAAGTCAAATGGAGTTTGTTCTGCTCGAAAATCGACAGCTATCAGCCAAAAAAGACACGAATTGACTCTCAAGTGTAGTACTTAAGGAAAAGTGCTTTACTTGACTTTGAAATTCGAGTTGAAAATGGTGTGGGTGGGTGTTGATATGGTTATGGGTATGGTTCTTTCTTGTTGCGTTGTCTTATACCGACACCCACAGTTGAATACCAAAAGCCTCCGATTTACTGAATTTGACTCATGAAGAAATGTCATTGGACGATTGTGTTTCATCAAGTAGTGCATGAAAAAACATATCTCGATAATAATAAAAGGTCGAAAATGAAACCAAAAGTCGGAATAAACCGAAAAAAATATGACTAGCTATCTATGATCAATCTATGATTCCAATCGATGATAACCAATCATATGTTTTCGGTTTCATGTTTGATCTTTTATTATTACCTAACATATCAGTATCTGAAGACTCCGTCTTCTAAGATTGAGAATAGTGTTTCAAACCACATAGACAGCAAATTCAAACATCCATTCTTGAGTAACTTCTTACTGGAGCTTTCTTTACAAAATTCTGTTTCTATTGATTTCTGATCCACCAATGTGGCTTACAGTCTAACAGAGCTCAGATTCGAAGTGTCCATTTCGAATTACCTTTAGGAACAATTTTTCAAAATACTCGATTTCTATCGGTTCTTGTTCACCCAAAAAGTTTCGAGGAGAATGGAGTTCTCATTCAAATTTCTTGTCTTCGAATATGTGCTGGCGACTTTGATAGAATCGCAAAATATTGCTTCTACAACTGAGAAACGTGCTTTCGATTTTCAGCTAATCTGAATGCGAACAAACCGATTAACAATCTCCCTTCTGCAGGCTGAACCTCAAAGGATAGAAACTTACATCATTTTGTCACTCGGCAATGTGAAGCACAGAAGTATGTTTTTTGCTTGTATTTATATGTAAAAAAAACGACATTTTTAATATACAAAGAGACGATAGTGAAACGGCAATATATCCAAAGTCAATTGGTTTTGTGGGTTGATGTAGCAGATACAAACCCAAACTTAATACCCAAATCCAACTCCAAACAGTTTGGATGCTTGGGTTTGAGTTTGAACTTGATCCATGTATAGTTGCAAATACCCTCGTGTTGATTGGAAGAATCAATTAGTGGACTACAGTTAACGACAGAAGTTTAAGCGAAATTAATTTTTCAGTGGTTTTGTTTACCTGTATTGTTTTTTATACTAAGCAGTGTGGATCTGAATCAAATGATGATATAGATAGTACGAGAGGTCGGCTACATGATGTATTATAGAACGAGACTGTGTCTGTACATATAGATTTTTCATAATTAAAATAATTTTGTCCCTATGCTAAAATACGTTTAAATTTCTTTCCATATTTCTCATTTCTTAACCAAGAGATTTGTGCTAAAATAAAAATAAAATATCTCAATTGATAGAGAATTTCATGCTCTATCAGTTTATAAAAAAAGATTTTTTCTCATGGTCGATCTTCACCTCAAAAACTTGGTTTTAGTGAGAATAATCTAAAAACATGGAAAAGTGAAATTCTTCAAATTCCATCGTCGCTCATATTTCAGAGCGCGGGTGGGTGTGGGTAGCGGATGTTGATATTCAGTTTAACCTCATTCAAATAATAGATGTGTTAATTTAATTACAACTTGATGAATAATGAAAGAGCTTGTCAGAGGTGCACAGGTCTTTGAAACAATCTCAAAAAGGTATCTATCAACAATGTAACATCAGATTGATTTCGACATGTTTTATTTGAAAAAGCAAAATTTGGACAGTATTTACAAAAAAAAGGTTTTCGAAAACAATCATTTTTAATACGGTTCCCGCATGACACCACAGCCCAATCAATGTACTTCAAGATAGATTTCTATAAAAACAGTGAAAAATAGGTATACACTGGAAAAATATTAACGTCTGATATCACTTTTTCTCGTCGCTAATGATTTACAATATTGTTGGATTTTATTTTCGACTTCATGTTGTGTCCATTGGTTCGTCAAGTTCAGTTGTTGTTGTTGGATATCCAATGCCATAGGTTTGAAGATTATAAGATACATGGCCTAGTTTGCTCACCGGTAATCCAAATCCCATTTCAACTCGTTTCAAAAACTCCAGCTTTTTCTCTCCAGGTAAGACATGAACTGGAGCTAATCCAGGAAGGTTTCCAAATGTAACGACACCATCAGCCATTCGTTCGTCTTTCTTATCAGCGCTTATATTTCTTAATTGTTCCACTGTACACACTTCATACCAGACTGCCAATCGACGCTTCTGTTCTTGAGGATAAATGACTCGATGGATACCTGGCTTTAATCGATTTTGTGTTATTCGAGATGCTGCTTCTCCCAACCAAACGACACCAATATTTGGTTCTAACGGTCCGTCTATCCACTCATTATTAGTCATATTTTTCAACTGAAGTCCTTCGTGTGTCGATAATATACTAACTGAAAGGAGACCCGGATCATAATGTGGGACACAGTTGACTTCTTCGATTGTTGATCCATTACATGGCGGCTTGAAACCACTTTTCTGATTGAAGTAGGACACAATGTCGAGCATACCAAAATGCTCATCTTGTAATGGCAGATCAGCACACTTGAAGAGAGAGGACAAAGATGATTGTTGTTGGAATACTGAATACTGGTCAAGAATTTCGATTAAACGTTTTGTTACAGCATCTAGTACTTGAGAAAGATAGTTCAACGGTTGAACAAGGTTCTCTGGGACCAATCCTTTATGTGCAAATTTACCAAAATAGCTTCCTGTCAATAATCTGATTCCTTCTTTGTGATTCACTTTAGAATAACCATATATTTGCATGCGTTGTGAATAGTAGTTCTTTGTATTGTCATGAGACTCAAAAAATGCTGATAGCGCTTTGGTCAGATATGAGTCTACAATGAGTTCTGTCGGTAAAAAGACGAAACACCAACCATTTAATTTGAATTCGGTTTCCATTCGTCTTATTTCAGCAGAATCGTTCCAATTTAGTATTTTGCTCAAATCGATAATTACTCGCGGCTTCTTGTTCGACGGCATGCTTGAGACAGGTTGTGATTCCAGTTGAAACGATCCGTTTTTTCTGATCATAGTCTAAAAATATGTTGAAAATCAAGTATACTCATGTAATGAATGGTACTGAAATATATTAACTTTATTTTATTCGTGTTCACAAATCGCCTTCTTGCGTATTTATCGTTGACGAAACTGTCTGACTCTTTCCAACTTACAAAAATTTACATTCGTCAATAAATCATGACGCTTTCATAAGGTAGGTAATTTCTTTGATTAGGATGCGCACTTAATTGGCCATGCTCTGTTCTTTCACCATAATCTATCACTTTTTTGCTTTCTTTTGCGTTCTGTATGGTAATAATGAGAAAATGTACATTAATATTGCCACCTACGGACATATCACACATGAGGAGCAGTGTTTTGTTCTGATAGAGAAAAAATAAACAAACTAATAGTATCTTCATTTCCAACGCAGACAAGTTAATTAGTAGTCATATCTTCTAATTTGCGAAAATAAAACCGAAATTCAAAAGTTGTTAAATTCAATTTCAGTTTTTTTTAATTTAAGTTATTCAAACAGAAATAACCTCAAGCCTAAACTTTCCGTTGTTTAATTTCGTAAAAATTTGCTCATACCAAGTTTAAGATAGTTTATTTTGCGACTTAAATCCTTTTTAAAAAAGTAGTCGAAAATTTCAGATTTGCGTTGTTTAAATTTTTAAAAACTTATTGATGACAATTTTAATAAAACTTACATCGTTAATTTTACTTTCAACTAACCGCACTTTATAGAATCCGCTAAATGTTGAGTTTCATTATTTCTATTTAATGAGATGTAATTTGCAGAATAAGCTTACCTATCAGTAATTTGTTTTTAATTAACAGCTATTTATAGAGTTTCTTTAGACATGCTTGTCATTATGAATGTTGTGAGCTTTATTTTTTTTTCAAATTTCAACACACTGTCTAATTGTCATTATAACATGGAATAAAACATCGAATGGACACAAACTAATCGCGATGGAAGATAGCTGAGGTATTTCTAGAAACGGAAGAAACGTGTGATCCAGCGAAGTAGTGTTTTCAAGTCAGTCGAAATCAAGTAGACGTAATGTTCATTTTTCCTTGCGCTCAGAAATGCGCAAAAAATGTTGTCACTTCAATCGACTTTTACATAAAAGTCAAACTTTGAAACAAGTTCATAAGTTTACACAAAACTGCAGTCATTTACTTCGTAACAAACATAACTGTAGATTCTTGAAATATTCTATCTTGTCTTGCAATTGTTTATGGTGGAATCGTTTTCACATTCAGTTCAAAAACGTTTTTGAATCTTTTTCGCCGCCGAAGGCAGCTCTGATCGCAACAACTGTTAACCAAAGCAATGACTTTCATATTTCATTAGAAACTTTCGAACTCATACTGAGATTTCGAAAAACCAATAAATTAGTTTTGCTCTTGGAAGCGGCAGAAATTTTAGTTATGTTCGGAGGTTGTAGCTATTGAATAAGTCATGGAGTCATTTACACTTTTATCATAATAATTTCAAAATCTTTTCAAGTTTACTAATTATCGACGAAAATGGTAAGACTCTTGAGTCTACTTGAGATATTTGAAGAATGATTCTAAATTGCACTACCAGAAAAACTTCAAATATTTGGAACATCTCGACTTATCGCAGAAAATAATCAAGCTTTTTGATAATTTTCAATCGCTATTGTATGGTACAATAGTCTCATCCCTACGCCCCCTCCCCTCTTTGGTCGCGCGGCCTCTGAGATTCACCATTACCATTGATTTCATGCACAAAATTAATGATATGTTGAAAATAGAAATTATCGAGTTTTATCAAGGCCACAGCTCATTCATAAAATACTAGAGATCCATTAATAAGAAAAATTCTACTTCATACGCTGTTCATATACAGCAAGCAAGCATATGCAGAAAAAATAGATATTTTATTTGTCTCTATCACTAAATGTATCAGAACGTAAGATGGTGCACCTTTACAGCAGCTAACGTCAACCTCGTCTAATGAGTCATACATATAAAATGATTGGTTCATTTGTTTCAATCAATAAGGATAAGGGCAACACATAGACTTCATTCATCATCTTATAAACCACACACATTCTCAGAACTCAAATATGTCGAATGATGCTAATATTTCTCGGCCAATACGTCCATTAAAAGCATCAACACATCCAACTGATTGGCGTCGATATAAAGAACAACTTCGTACATGGAAAAATGCTCGATTAAAAAAACAACTCGATGCTGAACAAGCTGAAGAAGTAGAACAACAAACTACTGTATCATCGAATATAACGTCACAATCAATTAAAGGTCGTTCATATACATTATCAATAGCTTTACCTTCTTCTATATTACGTAATGCTCAATCAAAAGAATTACGAACTTATTTAGCTGGACAAATTGGTCGAGCAGCATGTGTTTTTAATATAGATGAAATAATTATTTTTAATGATGATGAAACAAATGAAGAAATTGATAATAATCCATTCACTGCAAGTGAACAACTTATTCGACTTCTTGAATATCTTGAATGGTAGATTAATTGAGTGTAATGAAAAACTTACATATATTCACACTATTTGTTTATTTTAGTCCACAATACCTTCGTAAACAATTTTTTCCTCGACAAAAATTACTTGAATATGCTGGTTTACTTAATCCATTGGATGCACCACATCATTTACGTGCAAATGAATATTGGTTTTATCGTGAAGGTGTTACATTACCATTAAAACCTGCTGAAGGAAAAGGTTCATGGATTGATGTTGGTCTTTATGAAACGAAGATACAAATTGATAAACGTTTACAACAAGGTCTTCGTGTTACTATACAACGAACAGATATAACACAAGAGGAATATTTTCAAACTAAAGAATTACAAAGTAAAATCTTTTTTTTAACTGACTAAAAAAGGAATTCCTTAATTTTCTTTATAGATGAAAGCCAACCAATAAACAAGAAGAGAAGAATTACGGGTGAAATTGTTAGTCCAAGTACTCCTCGTTTAGAATCTGGTAAGATCATTTGATATTCTCTCAAAATTTATTTGATTTCTTTCAGGTCTATATTGGGGATATCAAGTGCGAAAAGCTGATTCAATTCGAACAATTATTGAAAATTGTCCATTTGATGACAATAATCATGAAGCAAAATATGATCTTGTTATTGGAACATCTGAACGTGGTATATTACATGATAAAATTACTGAATTTCCTCGTTTTCGACATGCTTTAATTGTATTTGGTGGTTTACAAGGACTTGAAAAAGCTATTGCACGAGATGAGTGTATTACAGCTGAACAATTATTTCATTTTTATATAAATACATGTCCACAACAAGGAAGTCGAACAATTCGCACCGAAGAAGCTATTCTTATAAGTCTTTCTTGTTTAAGAGAAAAGTTGCTTACAGCAGCAATAAATTAATATGTTACTTTTTGTTTTGAATGGTTGAAACAAATAAAAAAAAGAAAATCTTATGAAAATGATAGTTAATCAATACTTTCAATTAGTAATCATTAGATATTATTTTATTTGCAATTCTAAAGTTTTTCATTCGTATAGAAGAATAATCTGTGAACAAAGATTCTAAAAAATCAAAGATATATATCGGGTGTCCCAGAAAGAATGGGCCTCTCAGTATTTTTAAGATTTCTTCTCTATTATCCCTGTAATTAAAGCTCTCTTTATTATCAAAAGATAGTGCTTGAAATTCTCTACAAAACCATATATGAGTTGGCCCCAAAACTGTCTTAGATATATTTGAAAAAAGACGAAAACTAAAGACATGCAAACGACTGTAAAATATAAATATGTCACTAATAATAAACAGCCGCACTTTGTATTTCATTTTGTAATCTTTAAATTGGTTTTATTAAAAAAACAAAATATACCATAAGATGTAAGATGAAAAGCTCTACAATCTACTAACTAAAGTTTATTTTAATTGTATACTTTTTGTTTTCAAAAAAAAGCAAAACTCTGTGCGATGGATTTTCGTCGTTGCGAAAACCGATCATATAGAGTTTGGAGTTATTTTCAACTTAAAAATGACCCAAATAAGATAAATTGTTCTTTGTAAATTGTGGAGCTATTGACGCTGCATTTTGCAATACATTTTGATTTTTTTTAAGGAACTATATTAGGTAGTAAAAAGATAAAATAAGAAAAGTAATTCTCGTTCGTGTAAAAACCAGTGATTTTTTTCGCAATGGCGAAAATTGGTTGCACAAAATTTTGCTTCTTTTGTAAACAAAATATATACAATTAAAATAGACTTTAATTTCTAGATTGCAGAGCTTTTCACCCTGCATCTTATGGTATATTTTGCTTTTTTTTAGTAAAACATATTTAAAGATATATATATGAAATGCAAAGTGCGGCCATTTATTATGGAATACCCGTTATTTACATTTTACAGTTTTTGTATGCCTTTAGTTTTCGTCTTTTTTCAAATATATCTAAGACAGTTTTGGGGCCAACTCATATATGGTTTTGTAGAGAATTTCAAGCACTATCTTTTGATAATAAAGAGAGCTTTAATTACAGGGATAATAGAGAAGAAATCTTAAAAATACTGAGAGGCCCATTCTTTCTGGGACACCCGATATAATTATTTAAAAAAGCTGCTATCATTACTAATTTAAATCTATCAAACGTTCGGATGCTTGTTCGATCTCTATTATGTGTTGTCAACGTGTGAAGAAGACAGTTACATTCATTAGCATTCTTGACTAAGGAGGGAAATTCTCCAACTGATAAATTACTTTTGAATCGAGACTATGCATTATGTAGCTTCAAATGAGCTATGAAGATTCTGAAAAAAATTCATACCCTTAGATTATTGCTGAAAAGATATTGCACTTTTCAAATATTTATTAAAAGAATGTCGTAAAAACAAAAAAACTAATTTTCGAATTTCGCCTTGAAATTTTTCGAAGAGATAGTCATCTGTTGTAAAAGTTTCGAGTCTTTCGATTTTCTTCTATATTCTGAAATAACAATATGAAATCTATCAATTTATATGAAAGAAAAGAAAATACATGCGATTATCATAGTTGTATCTTAGAATACGAACGACGGCAAGATTTGAAATATTCATCACAAGCTATTCTTATTAAGACCTATTTCTATGCAAAGTTTCAAGATGGTATTCGAAAATCAGTTTTTTCTGTTACCATGACGTTTACTTAAATACTACTGTTAAAGTGCGGTATCTCCCCAGTAATAAGCTAAGAACCGGTACTCATTCCAAAGTATTCGTAACTCATTTAAGTGCACATAATGCATATAGTATTGATTCAAAGGTGATTGTTCAGCAGTAGGACTTCCTTTGTAACATTTCTGGATACATTTCTACTGTAAGTACAATACTATGTTTTTAGTGAATAAAGCGAACAGGAAAATTAATAAAAAATACATGTTAGCTTGAGCAAAAATAATATTCATTTATCGATTATTAAATTACCTGCTGTTAGTCGTTATTGTAACTTGCTATTGTTTTAGATACAAAAATTTTACTGAATGTAATGTATCTAAATGAGAAATATTTTGATTTTAATATCCTTTCTTTTTTGTTCTTTACATTATTGAAATCTATACTTTTTGCTAATAAAAAACTTTGATCTTATGCGAATGCTAAAATTACTCTGATATTCAGCATAGATGCAAATTTATAAGAAAATCATTCTTTTCAATCAATTAAATAATTTTTACTTTATTTGTAAATATATTATTAATGGAATGTGTGGTTTATTTGAAAATTTTCATTCAAGTTAATGATGTTCTGTGTAACAATTTGTTCATCGTATCTTTGAGGATCTGGCAGTATCATTTCTTGATCTATGAAGTGTATATACTTATACATAGGCAAAAGAATACATCAGTTAAACAATGCCAATTAAATGGAGATATTTCATATATGTTTTTGTAGTGTCAATTATATAATAGATATAATATTTTTCCACTTTATCTTCTCGTAATAAAACGCTCGATTGATACTTCATGGAGATCTATTTTGTTCAGCAGTCGTGTAAATCATCTCGTCTATCCTTGAAAAATAAAATATCTGCTTCTCTAGTCTCTCCAGTTCGTTCATTTTTTTCTTTCCTTTCTGTTACGTACAATGTTCAAATATGCATATGTTCTGCACAACTATAACAGAACACCGTCATTTCTTCTCTTCTTCCATATAAGAATACATAAAAAAAAGAGGAAAAGACTATCCAATGGTTTAGAGCAAAAGAACTTGATGATCTATTCATAACAAGTGACCAACGCAGCAATAATATAAAGTAAATAAAAACGATCGTCATTCTCTTTGCTACAATACTATAAATTCAAAAACATGTGACAAGAATAATTACAAAAGAACGATTGAATAGAGAAGGGTGAATAAGTACGAAAGAAAGATCGCAATAATAGTAACATTCGTTTTCAAGAATAAAATATTGCATATATCAAATAACAACGTTTTACAATAGACTATCATCGCGGAGCATTCAGAAAAGTGTATATTAGTATTACATATAAGTATAGAAAATATGCAGTAGTACTATCGATTGGAAGTACTACTATATTCAGGCGTTTCTCTATACATATAGTATTTGTAAGAAGGTGTGAAACGTTCTCTGTGAACCTTTAATAATCATACATTTTTATAAATTTATTGTGAAACACGATTTAAAAAGTGTTGACGTACACTCTTGGATAAAAATTTGTCACCCTTTCCTCATCCTCTTTCTTTTCAAATAGAATCCCAAAAGTACTTGATTGTAATGTAGTATACGGTTGACGACAATTTGCTTTAATGAAGAATATACTTATTTCCATACAACTCAGCAACATTGCAAATGAGTTAGTTGACAGGATGTTTCACAACTGAGTTATCTCTTTTTTGTGTCTGCATTTAACTTGAGACGAAAGGAATCCAAAAAGGAAAGAATGAAGAGGAAGAGTGGAAGACTGCTACCTACGGGTGTACATAGGATAGAAATTTGCACCTATTTCTCTTCTCTGCAGACTATGACAAACTATACCAATTACGTCTCGTTATAATATATGAATTACTTCCTTATTGCATTTCTGAAGGATCAAGTAAAAAGGATTGAAGAAATGTGTCGCAAAATAGATAGAATAAAACAATTTTCCTGTGATGATTGGCAACAGCAGCTGCATCAAGTTTCACATTTTAATACCGCGAAGATTATACTAATATTTTTTTTTAAATTTTTTATAGAAATCATCATGCCCAATTCATTAATTAACACAGCATGTAATTGTACTAAAAACATACTGCAATATAATAGTCAACCATCATCACGTGAAATTAATTTGTTTAGTCTTTGCCCAGACGCATTAGCAGCTTGGGATGTTCAACATCCAGCTAATTTAAATTATCGTGCTGAATTATCACGTCGAATTTCATCAACATTCGATGATAGTGATCAAATAATTATTCTCGATGATGCTGCTGTAATTCTACCGGAATTGGAACTTGCTACTTTTCATGGCATACGTGGTTATGATAGATCACTTTTACCTGCTCTTTGGTTATCAACTGCATTTTGTTGTGGTGGTTGAGCAATTGTCTATTCGCCCCCAAATTCAATTGAATTAGAAAGTTTTTTAAAATGAAAACAACTAATTCAAGAATGTCTTAAACGTTCAGTTCAAATTAAAATTTTCTATGAAGATTCAAACCATCAGTTACTTGAACATATTAATATTTTTAAAACAAAATTAAAAGAATACATGAAAATTTATGAAACATTTGCACAACGTTCATCAGATGACTTTTATCCAGAATATTATATTGACATGTTAAAACAACATATAGATAAAGTTACTGAAGGTATTCATCGATCATTTATTTTTCCTTATGAAATGACTGAATTTCATCAACAAGAACTTCAATCTTATGGCAATCGACTAAAACTACCTGATATACCAACAAATGATAAAGCAAAACATAATTTCGTTTTACGATCACAGGCATCTACTGCTTTATCAAAATTATTAGCTGTATCACCAGATGGAACAATAATCGATCATTGTTAAAAATATATCAAAACATTGGAACATCTAGATCCAACTTATACAGAAAATACGTCAGAAAATATTGAAGTAAATGTTTCTCAATGTAATTTTCGATATGACAAAAAAGAAAAAGAAAAGGCAAACTATATGTTTTGTTCTTGATCTCTGTAGGTTTTTGCTCAAACTATCACTCACGCTATTGATCGATTTTATCAGAAAGATAATTTATAAGCATTTGTTAAACTAGATGCGAATGGTGCAACTGGTTGGTCATGTATGTGTCCAACTGAAAATTCTATTATTTATGATTGTGAAGAAGAATCAGAAAGATGAATTAATTATTTACGTGAATATATAACAAATAAAATAGTTGGAGAACGATTACCAACATTAGCCGTTATTGAAGAATTTGGTGAACCACCAAAACGATCTGGTGATATTTATACTGATTATACAATTTGTGGATTTGTTATTGATGAAAACTTTTTCCAACATCAATTAATCTATGTGGAACAGAAAATGAATGTTATGTTGTTCTCTGTTCGAGTCTGTGAAAACTGAATTTTACTTTATTTTCTATTCATTCTGCTTGTATTATGACCATATACATGTGAATATTATAACCGAGAAGAATTGATTTGTGTTATTGGATGAAGTCTTATCGATATAAATAATGAACAAATAAGACACATACTGCTAGTTACACATGATTCCACAGAAGTATATTCAATGCTTTGAGTTCATATCAAATACAATGAGAAAGGACAAACTTTCTTATAATACATCTGTTTCGTATTATAATAATGCTTATGACTCATAAAAAATATAAGTTAATAAAGCATAAACAGTCTTGAGATCAACCGATTTTTCACTGCAACATTTACTTAGATGTTTGCAATAGATCAAGTTTCTTTGGATGTTAGTCGATTTGTAAATCCATCATGGAGTTTTTTCAAACTGTACCGAAATCTATATATCGACGAAAATGCTATACAATGAAAAGATTGGCAGCCTTTGAAAATAATGTATATTATCAAAATAAGCGTATTTTAATATTGAACTATTTATCCTATAGTCATTTCGTATTGAATATAAATTTGGCACTCTAGATGTATTAATAGGCTGAACTATGGTTGTTTATAAGGCAAAGTAACTAATTAGAGAAATCCTAGTTTATTCGCAGAATTGCATTAAAGCTTAATTTTCATTTTTGAAATCACCTGTCTCGTTCAAATCGAAGAAAGAATAACTACATGTTTCAACTGTGAAGTCATCTTGCTAGATCTCAAGTGATGCGAAAAGCAGGCTATACATATATTGTCCACATATCTTCCGAAAGGGAATGACACTTATTTTTGTTGGCATCGACAAACAGCAAATGGTATAATAACTACAAACTTTGAAACGATCAAATCGATCTTGGAAGAGGTATCAGCACTATAATCTAGACGCTGGATAAAATGGTTACATGATGTTTGGTCCGGGCTCAAATTTCTCTGCTTAACTTCCATAAAGTCTCAAAATTCTATATAAAGTTGGTACACTCCGTAGTGCTTAGCAACAGGCATTTACAATAAAATGTAGTACTCAACAAGATGACGTAGTACCCAGTAGGACGCCATAGTGCTGAACAGTCTATTTTGATCTTCTTAGAAGTGGTGTGGTCTTTTGAGATAATTATTACTTGTATGCAATAAGTACCAATGTACAAAACGAAGTGCTAAATAGAACTATCAAGTGACGCTCTTCTGGTGCACTTTTAGCTAATTAATGTTTTTTTTTATAGATGTTGCTAATTTTTCGATCTTTCTATTACGTGAAAATTCTAATTACTATGAAGTGCATGAACTATTTATAGAAATAAGATTTTTTATGAGTATAAATGAGAAGAATTTCAAAAAATTTAACCACAAATCGAAACGATGATCGAGAAAATTATTGTTTTATCAAATCAGTATGTCTATGTTGAATGAATAGATTTTATCAAATCAAAACAAATCCTGACTTTCTACTAACAAATCAAGCAGACTATTAACTTATTAACCTCAATAATTGATCTGCTAGAAAAAACAGCAATAAGGTTTGTACTATAAATAGAAATATGCATGACTATAGAACACTATGAAGGTACACAAATGAAATTAAATGAAATTAAATGAAAGATAATTTTGTTCTAAAAGAATTGAATATAAATGAATGAGATTTAACAAGATATAGTATTGTATTTTAATAGTTTTATAGAAATATTTTCGATTTTTCTAGTGGACTTCATATTCGCCTACTGATTTGAATGATTCTCCAACATATTGGTAACGTATGTTTCAAGCATATTCATTTATGGTTGCTGTTGAAGCATCTGAAATTGATTATAAAAATGGAATATATGCAGGTGGCTTATTTGTAACCAAAAATGGGCGTCATAAGCAATGTGATTGAAATATTAGACGTGGTGGACGATCATCACCAGAATCATTGATTATTTTTGGCATACCAAATTATGAAACAAAAATTACATTAGCAATGAGTGATTTTGGATTAAATGGAAAAATGAATAATGTTGAATTATTTCATTTCTATACAAAAATATGTCAACGTTTAACAAATGATTATGGAATTTATATACTTTCAAGTGGACTTGGTTATTGTTGTAACGATAATAAAGAAACTGATTATCTTAAATTCAATATTCTTATTCATTCAAAATGGCTTGTTATTATTGACAGTAACGAACAAAGACATATTACCTAGAAGTGAACATCGAAATAAAATGATGGAAATTATTCAAGAAATAACAAGTCAAATTTTACAAAATAAAATTTAATATGAACTCATTTCTAACTATATATAATTTCAACAAGCAGACGATTTACCAATTGTTTCTGTTTTTTTTTTGTGTTTTCTAAATGAGGCAGTGATAACTGAAAAAAGACAATCAAATATTGTTTTATACTGTTTTTATTTTATTTTATTTCTGTCACTTACTATTTTTTGAATTTGAATAATGCTTATGTTTTAATAAAACTATCTATTCAATAATTTTACTTTTTGATACGGTTAATCTTCGATTGAAATAAGAATAATGCAGTGAAAATCATTTAGTTTTAGTGATTTGTGATGCATCAGTAATTATCAACATCTTCACTTGAAGTTCTCCACTCAGCAGCATCGCAGAGAGCTCATTCTTTTCTGATTGATACCAAACATCGCTAGAGAAACTTTTACAACTTCTGTTTTATTCAAACATATCTCTCGCATAAAATCTACAGTCCTGGACAAAAGTAGACATCTCCCATGAAGTGCTACTGTTGTTTATGATGTTGAGCTGCTATTATAGGTGTATATGTGTAATAATAAACCTAGATTGCTAGCATCCAATCGGCTCTCCATCGGTTCACATGTACTGGAGTAATGGTTCCGGCATCGTCTTTCTCTTGTGATCACCTTATCTCAATCATGCTGACACAAATATTTTCGTTTAATCTCTCATTCAAAAGGCCACTGACATGGTTATCTCTATTCTGAATTTCTTTATAAATCACTGTGAAATAATTGAATTAATGTTTTGTCGTTAAGGATGTCTATTGAAGAGCAAACGTTTGTTTTTAGTAAAATGGATTTTCTTTAACGATGACTTTGGCCAATTCCTTTGAAAATTTTAGTATAGAGTTCGTATGAGACGACAACTCTATTCTGAAATTTTTAGAGAAGTAATGTTAAATGTACTCGAATTAGGGCTACGGTATGGGCCTACCATCTCAAAGCCTACTAATTACTAACATTTTTTCCATGTGTCACGGACTTTTGTGATAATTACGTAGACATATGAAACTATCTTTAACGCTAGAAAAGAAATCAATTGTAGCTTGTGGAATAGCACAATGATAAACAACAATATTTTGAGTACATACTTCCACTGACTAGGTTTTCAGAAGGGAAAGTGGATGTGTGAATCATAACTGCAGTACCTGCGAGCTGATGGAAGGTGGATTAGTACTAGCGACTAACGTTTATTGTCAGAGACCAGCACTCAAAATATCAGCTCAATACCATAAAGAATAGTGGCACTTCATGCGGGACGATTACTTTTGTGCAGGACTGTATTTGTAAAAATGTTTATCGTTTATTGTATATTACACTATCTTTTGCTTGTTAAATAAGATTCTACTGCATGATTTGAGATTTGTAGCGGTAATTTCTTACTCATGAAGGTAGAGTGTTTATATAATTAGAAACGAAGAACGAAAAGAAGACGAAGTTGAAGTATAAATATACTTGCAATGATACACCATTTTATATTAACATCATCATATATACATACAATAGCTTGAATTTCGTTGTATTATTTGATTCAATAAAGCATTGAATCATAATGATTCATTTAACTTTCTTTGGGTTCGTTGTTTATCAAACAAGAAAAAATTGATCATTATCTTTATTTATTTTTCTTTAGTCATTCATGACAAATATTGTTTCATACAATGAATATAAATATAGATAATCGATTACGATTTCAATAGTTCCAAATAGCTCCAGCTTCTGATCCACTTTCACATCGATCGATTGCAATTCAGAAACAATTTGAATCAATTGTACCATTAGAAGCTATTGTTAGACGAAGTTATAGTGATTCAAGTAATTCTTGTGTTGTTGATAAACAACAAAGATCCATCAATGCTCACTTTTGCCATAATAATGAAAGTATGAATGTTTCTTTGTTCTGAAAATTTTGATATGTGACTCTTTCCTTTTTCTTTCTATTAAATCATAAACCATATTCGTTGGAATCTCTTATTAGTAACCGACACGGTAAGTGTATGTTAAGTTAAAGCAACATAACATAAACTGTTTTGTTGTTTAGGAAAACAAGATGAAGACGAAAAATTGAGTAGTTGTGTTCGGCATTTTTATAAAAAAAATAAGACGCTCTTATTGATTCATTTAAAATACTTGATGAACAAATATCGGTGGAGTCTCGAAAAGAAGATAAGCATTTAAACAAGCAAAGACGACATACTGAATGGCTTATTAAAGCAACATTAGTATGCAATGTGGCGAGTAAGAAAACTAAACATTAAATACATATTGTGATTCTTATTTATAGACATTGCTCATTACTAAAATAATAGCTGCTGTCTATTCTCGTTCTCTTTCAATCACTTCATCAATAATTGGTGCTGCTGTTGATTCAGCTTCAGCATGTTTACTTTATAGAGTTGTTCGTGTAATAAAACGTTGTAATCCTTACACTTATCCAGAAGATAAACATTTCAACATGTTTCATATAAAGAAATTAATATTAACATATCGCAGGTCGTACTCATCTCGAAGCATTTATCATTGTAATTCTATCAGTTGTTATGGTTTCAGCACCAGTTCAAATTATTTATGAATCAGTTCAATCATTAATAAGTTATGCAGATCATTTTACAAAGAATGCAACAGATTTACGTCGCATTGATATGGAACCAGCACCTATCACTGTCATGTGTGTTACAATCAGTATGTATAAATCAGTTTATCTGTTTACGATTGTTTGATTATGTTTTGGTTTGTAGAGCGGTTCTGTCATTTCTTTGTTATCAAATAGCAAATCCATCAATGTATGCTGTTGCACAAAATCATCGAAATGATGTTTTTTCAAATATAGTTGTACTTGCATGTGACATTGTTGGCAAGAGAGACACTATATTTATAATATGAATTTTTAATTTAAAAATTGTTTAGCTTCCAAAGCTCTTGATGGCTTAATTAAAGTACAAGAAATTGTTGTCATTGATCCAGTCGGTACTATTCTTATATCACTTCATATAATATTTTGTTGGCTAGGAGAACTCCGTGAAGAAGTACGAAATTTAAGTGCTTATAAAGTTAAACCTGAATTTTGACAAAAAGCCACATGACTTACATTACAGCATTCACCATTAATACAAAAAACTGATGCTGGTTGTGCATTTCATTTCGGTACATCATTTTTAGTTGAAGTTGAAGTTATTTTGCCTGAAACAATGCCACTTTTAAAGAAGCACACCATATTGGTGATGAATTAAAAGATAAATTGCAAAGTATACCTGAAGTTGAAAGAGCTTTTGTTCATTTGGATTATGTTGTTGAAGCTCTTGAATATTACATCAAAAAAGACTAAACACGTTTTATTTATTTTTTTTGTTTTGTAAATGATGTGTGTTAAGAAAATGAAGTCTTTGTTGTAAGTGATTCAGATAATTTTGATGCATTTGTTGTTATGAATGATTAACATAAAATGTATGACAAAAAAATTAACAGATGATTCAGTATTTTCAATAGTTTCGCTATATCGATAAAGGTTTTGTAAAGCTTACGATATTTTAATGAGTATTTTAATAATAACGGATAATTAGATGGAGAAGATCTTTAATCAATGTTAAATAATTTTTTATAATATAAAAATACAATTGATTTATCTTCAATTTTATAATATATTGCAGTAATAGTATTATTACTACTATGTATATCAAAATAAGATTCGTGTCAGAGTAACTTAAATAACTCACGAATACGAATAGATATTGCGAAAAAAGGTTTTCCATTAGATTTTTAGAAAATTATGATGCCTTTTAGAGATCCAACGTTGCACGTTTTTAAGCTTTAAAAAATATATTAGATAGAGAAAATTGTTCTCTTTTGAACTACATAAATCCGATATTTCTAGCTTGTACTGTTAAAGATTTATACAGATTTTTCTGAGATCCGTAACTGCGGGTTACACGAAAACTAGGTCAAGACAGGGTCTGCCAGACATACTGAATTGAGTAGTGGTGTTTGTATTTAGTTGCAAACAATATACAATTATGGTGTTCAAGTTTTCAGAATTTTGGCTGGTGATGTTGTCTCAATGTAGTAAAAGCTGATTCCTTGATTCTGTTGATTCCAAGTGATTCTAAAATGATTTTAGTCATCCGGAATAGAGGAGTGAAGCCATCGTTGCGTTAGCAAGTAACAGGTAACGAAAGATTCGTGGGTTTGATACTTTCATGAAGAAAAGGCTGCTGGGAGACGGTTACGATTTTTCATAAAGTTTGATCAAAAGTTTTTCGGGTTGGAAACTTCAAATCGGTAATAGGATTCTCAGAACTGTGTACTTGATTTCGTGGTCAAGTGTCCTCAAATAACCTTTGCCGCTCCGAGATATTAAGTCTACAATTTCAAGTCGATTACAGATTCAAATTCCTCGACCGCGACAACGTTTGATGGGATTTTATAAGGTATCTTTTATTTTGAAAAATGTTCTTTCCTTGATAAATTTACAAATTCTCCGTTACTCATCATTGAGTAATTGGTAGCTTAACAGTAATTTCTTTGCCTCAATATTGACTATTATGATTACAAAGAACGACCTTCTGTATCACTTGAATGAAAACAAAGACTGATTTGAAATATGTTCAAGACATGACTGAAGGTAAAATAGGTAGGGATGTGCAGTTTCGGTGAAAACAGTGAATTACTGACAGTGACACACTGACATTGAGCGCACTGACTGCAGTGACACACTGACACTGAGCGAACTGTCTACAGTGATACACTGACACTGAGCGACCTGTCTACAGTGTGTGCACCGACATTTGTGTTCACTGGGCCAGTGCATATACTGACACTGGCTGCATTTGTTGCACTGACGCATACTGGAACACTGACGTACTGATACTGATTTCCAGTGACTAGAATTTATACACAGAAGACGACGACATATTCCGCTTGTAATATGTGGATTAACAAAAAAATTTCATCAAATGGAAGCGTTTTTTCAGTATATTCGGGTTGCACAACATCACTAAGAGTAAATAAAGCGAAAAATTGATGTAATCGTAACGATACAAATAGTTTTACAAAGTCCACATAAATTTTAAGAAACGCTCATCTTCTTTAAATGAAGCTGGTTGAGTAATAAAATCCCGTAGTTATGTGTCAATATTAGGACTATAAGTGGCGTATTTCGTTGAAATTGACTTTATTATTCAAAATTATAGATTACTTAAATGAATCCTATTTTCTAGAGGAAAAGGTATGGCCATTTCGCTAATTTCATTGATAGTCATAAATAAAGTCATGAGCAGTGCATACTCTGATAGAGTCGGTGACTTGATACTTCAGTGAGCATCGCTGGTCCGTTGAACTTTGACACCGGTGCAGTCAGTGTCAGTGTATGCACTGGTTCAGTGAATATTAATGTCGGTGTAGACACTGCAGTCAGTGCACTCAGTGTCAGTGTGTTACTGCAGACAGTGCGGTCAGTGTCAGTGTCGTCAGCGTACCGGTGAACGCCAGTGTGATTTTATCGGTGGTCAGTATAGTGAAACTGCACATCCCTAAAAATAGGTGATTCCAAGTGGTTTTTTTATTCTAATGACTCCATGCTATTGTAATGCCTAAGGAGTCACTTTTTTCACTTTGCGCTGCCTAGTTGGAAAATTTGGAATTTCGAAAGTCCGAATACAATAATTGTATATCGTTTGAAACCAAAAACAAACATTACTATTCAACACGGTATGGTCAATTATTTCTCTCTTGACCTAGTTTTTGCGTAGTCCAGAACCATCTAGCTGAACTCTGGAGTCTCTAGAAAGCCTTTATAAATATCGAACATTACAAACGAGAAATCTCGGACTTACGTAGGTCAAAAGCATATAATGTTCTCAATTGAATATATGTGTTAATACTCAAAACAAGTTCAATATGAAACCTCTAAATACTGTGGTAGTTTACTACAGATTCATTTGAAAACCTTCTATAAACTTTTCTGCTATAGCTCGATGTACCCTAGACTTTACTGCAAGTTGATGAGAACTGTTTCCTAATATCCCCTTGTGTTCGCGAGTTATTCAAGTTACCGCCACTCGTCATCTATTTTGGCATGCATAGTAATAACTAATGATCGATGGCAACATACAAGATATTTCAGACGAATTTCATGTACACATCCATAAATCTTCAATGCTTCGACATATAAAAGCAAGTTGTTGACAATCATTATTCGAGATTTAGTTTTAATAATGTTTTACAAGATTGTTCTACTTTATTAAATTCACTCAGTCTAATCATTAATGTACCAAATCGATGTCATCATTTTATTCTGTGACTCGCTTTCTGCATATGCTGAGCAAGTTAAATGCTAATTGATCAGAAATTATTGAATGAAAGTAAACATCATTGATTTTTCTTGATTTTTTCAAAAGTCACCATCTAATATTTCTTGTCCTCGATAGATAAAAAAAATAGATGAGTATTCTTTGATGCAAAATAAAGTGATTCACGTTATTGGTGAAAATGACGAACAAAAAAAACAAACACTTCGATTATAATTTTAACATCTGGTGTTCTCGAAAGTTTATCTTACATGAAACACTTAGCAGTCTCGAGTAAATCATCATATGATGGTTGATCCTATTTTTCCTTAATTCATCTATGATTATTAATATGATTTTTGTCTACAAAAATGAATAATACCGTTTTAGAAACTTTCATCATGATGTCAATCGACTAGGATTTCTTCAAGTGATTGTGAATATATAAACAAGTAATCAAACTTTTTCATATCGATAGAAACTCTTGTGGAAACGATACTGATTGGTGTTCAATCACTTTTCGATGGACGAACATCTCGTTTAAGTACACTATGAATAAGTTCGATTATGATAAAAAAAACTTTTTTTTGATTTTCGGTATTTAATTGAGTACCACTTATGCTATATTTTTTTATTGTACAATATATAGATCGAATAATTTCACTTTTATCTCCACTCACAAAAACGAATTCTTGTGCAAGTAATCTTGAAGTAATAAAAGATGAATTTTTCATTTGGAATATTCGTAGTAAAATCAAGACATTTCCTTGAATTAGTAAATATTTTACATGAATGAATAATATATCAAAGTTATGTTGTTATTTTCTTGAGTATTCTCGCTTGATTGACTAATGACAGAAACCGATTAGACCATAACATAGTTCTCAACAAGACAAAAGTGAGCGTTTTGTTTAGAAGCTTTAATATGATACTCTTTTGAATAAATGAATATTTACATAGAAGATTTGGTCCTTATTTCGAAGGTAGATGTTTTGAAATTGTTGATCAGTCTATTGTCATAGGCAGTAGATGATGAATAGAGATTCACTGTTCTACTCTCTTTTTTTTCTTTTCAGTTTTATAATGGCTACCAATTGATATATGTATGTCAATCTTATTTTCATCGTGAGACTTGTTGATATTTGAAACTTTACTACATGATTAGTAAAAAATTCTTTGAAAGTTACTTTCTCGCTGTAGAAATTATTCTGACATAAAAAAGAAGAAATTCATCATCAATCCAGAACTTTATGCCTATTTTCTTTACATTAGAGATATCTGTGTATATCTCAAGATAAAAATCTTTTCATATTTTCTTTAATAATTTTTATGTTACTAGCAGTCTTCCTGAACATCAACGAATGAAGATGAAATATCATACATATGCATCAACGTGTCCAAAGGTCAGCGCAGTGAATCGAAATTATTATCATTCACTGCATATTCGAAACCACTGATATCGAAACAGAAATTATGGCAAACTGGTTACCAGACAACGATTTAAAATCATAAATGGTATATTTCATTCGAAATCTTCCATAAATTATGCTTTTTAATACTGCTACAACCATTTTTGATAATCGGAGTAGGTCTAATCGATTATAAATGAAGGACAATTCTTATTCTTATCAGTTCTTAACTACAATACTATCGACAAGACGCAGTGTACTATTCTACCTTATACACAGAATGCCCAGATTTGACTTGTAATATCTGAATCTTTTTTCTGAAACTGATCACAACTGTATTTTTGTGCCACTTTCGAAGAATAGCCAAGAAAGATAATTCTTACATTAAGATATTAATAAGAGTCCGACGTGGTCTAGTGGTTAGGATTTCTGCCTTTCACGCAGGAGGCCCGGGTTCGATTCCCGGCGTCGGAATAATTTTTTTTTGAAATCGAATAAGTCTGAAATTATACCCTGTAGAACACAATAACTAAGATAACTATTTCAAATTTCTTTCCAGAAAAATTTTACTGCACACAAGGTGAATGCAAAAAAACATATGATAGTATTGTTCGTTACAGTTGAATGACTGTCACGTCAAATAAACAAAAAAAAAAAAAGTAACCCTGTATGTCACGATCGTTTTATCGTGTAGAAGCAGCTTATAGCTCGTATTTATTGTGACAAGTATCTCAAGTAACCATGAATAATAATTTCCAACAATCTTCCGTTTATGCGCCGCCATCTAATCATTACTATACGCAACCAATATATTCAGGTGCATATGAACAAATTCAATCTGTTAACAACTTGAATATGAACTCCCAATCGCAATCAATATATCAGAGAAATCCTTCACAACCAGAACCAATATACCAAACAGATCCTGCACAATCAACACCAATGTACCAGACAGCACCTGCCCAATCAACACCAATATATCAAACATCATTCCAACAACCTCCTTCTTATGCGACCGTTATTGTATCATCACCATATGCGGTACCTATACAACATCAGCCGCCATCTTTAAATAACAATCAGAGTAAAAATCTAACATTGTTTTCATACGAGAATATAAGAATTCTCTTTTTAGATTTACCAACAAAGAACCCAACAGATCCGGGAACACCCCCTTTCGAAAAAAATAAATGGCCGCGTAAATCAGTTTCGCTTGTTTGTCCACGATGTGGTGCTACAGTAACAACACGCGTAGAAGCAGAAATTACAATGATTACTATGATGCTTGTTGTGATCTTATGTTTTTTCATCTGTATTTTTTTCTGGATACCATTGGTTATGGTATCATGTAAAAAAATAACTCATTATTGCCCTTATTGTAATAATGCTCTAGGTGAACGAAAAGAGCTATGATAATAAAGATAAAATTAATCGATCACATTTTATTTTTTATAAAAATAAACATTCGATGCGCCCTCTAGCATCAATAGTTTTAATTGCTAAAGAAAAAAATGTACATATATATATATATATATAACAGTAATGCGATAACTTTTGAATGAGACTAGCTATTAAAATCGTCAACGTTCATCCGCGTAGTATTTTGCACTAATTCTCAATGCCTACTATTTCCATTTTCCTGACTACGATCCTTTTTAGTTCAAATTTCTTGTCTCGTTATTTTATCAAATGGAGCATCGACATCTTCTGCTATTAAGTGTTCACCTTCGGGTATACTAAGAGCAGTAAAATCAAGTAGTTTACATAGTTCAAGTTTAAGATTAAAATCTGATGTTTCCACTTTTTTATTTGTTATTAATGAATGATCAATTCTTATCCATTGTCCTCGATTAGGAAAATAACGTGCTATAGTTATTTTAATTATTTCTTTTGAATCATTTTTATCATAAGATTATCATTTGTATATGATTTAAAATGTGATAATATATGACGTTCGATATATTCACCTTTACCAATTATATTGTCTCGTATTGTCCAATGAAGTTCAAATTCGTGTTGAAAATAATCGTTAATATTATCTTTCAAAAGTAAGTGGTTTGTTCAAAAGTTTTAAGAGTACTCTTTTGAGTGAATGAATATTTATATAGAAGATTTGGTCAATATTTTTGAAGCTAGTTATGTTACAGTTTTCAATCATTCTTTTGTCATAGAGAGTACATGAGAAATAGAGATTAGATTTATATTGTTAGACGAAATATATTTAATAAATGATGATGCTAATAAATAATACGAGTACGTTCATCATTTTTTTAATTTTATTCAAAAAGAAGGCGTAAGCTTTCGAAGTGTTCAACGTATTATTTGCACACACAAAATAAAAAAGTTAGAAATGTACCCAGATTGAAAAAGCACAATCGTAAACGACCGTATAAAAAAAAATACGATGGATTACGATGATCGTATACGACGTCTGTATACGTCACTCGTATACGATACAATACGATAGTCGTAAACGACCGTTCAATCCGACCATCGTAAACGGCGTTCGTATACGATCGTATATTTGTCGTATTCAACGCTAAATAACTTTCTTTGTACAAAATAATTTGTTTAGTATTTATATCTGTTACAATCGTACAATGAACAGTAAATATGCTTTGTTATAAGAAACAATTTTTTTATATACGATCCCTCTCGATGGCACAACGCACAGTAAATGTTATTTTAAACTAAACAAGTTTTTTCTTTTTTATTTAAATTTATATCAATAGCAAAAAGAAAAGCAAGTACTAATATATTTAAATAAATTTTAGTTTTTAACAACGATACATCGAACAGTAAATTAGAATTTATTTAAATAATTTTTTCTTTTTGTTTTTAGATTTCTTATAACAATAAATAGAACAGAAAATTAAAATTTATTTAAATAACTTTTTCTTCTTATTTTTAGATTTATTATAACGTTACATCGAACAGTAAGTTAGAATTTATTAAAATAATTTTTTATTTTTATTTTTAGATTATCCGCATCGATAAATCGAAGGATAAGTATCAATTTAAATTAATAAATTTTTTTTTATTTTTAGATTTATTATAAGGATAAATGAAACAGTAAGTATTAACTGAGATAAATTGGGATGCCCAATCAGACTGGGCATCCCAAATATTAGTCTTTATATTATTTGGAGAATGAGGAGGGGGAAATAGGACAAATTTATGTGGAATAATGTGAGAAACGACGTTGTATACCACCGCGCACGATCGTTTACGGTGGTCGTATATATGTCGTATTTCGTCGTATACGACACGACGATATACGGTCGTAATTCTGGCGTCAAGTAATACGGCCAAATACGGCCGTATACGATCGTTTACGACTGTCGTAATGCTCATCCTGGGTATATCCGCATTTTTTTCTCTTTTCTGCTTTCTTCCTATAGTAGTGTTGACTGACACTGCAATAGAAGAGGAAAAGGTATTTTGTTCTCACATTAAAGTATTAGTCAACGTTACTATAGAAAGAAAAAAGAAAAGAAAAAAAATGTTTATATACAATTCTATTTCTTTTCTTTTGTGTTAGAAAATAGTATCTTGAACAAAATAGAGATTAGCTATTCTGCTCTCTTTTTCTTTTCAAGTCTTTAATGGTTACTTATATCTTGAATCATAAATCTGGAGCCCCTCTATCTAAAATGCATGTCAATATGAAAATTTCATTCGGATTATATTGATTATTATGCATTTTTCTGAAACATTTCCCAAACTCATTGATTTGACAGCGAGTACACTCTGTACAGTATTGTATAAAGCAAGTTGCCATTCTACTACTTTCAATTGGTGAAAGACCCAGATCACTAGGTATTGCTGTTGTGGAGACGTCCGTCACACGCGCCTACGTAATTCTGGCGCCGACAATAATCATAGCCGAATTTTTCTGCTACTTATCAAGGAATAGCTAAAAAAATTAATTAATATATCAACATCTTAATAACAGTCCGACGTGGTCTAGTGGTTAGGATTTCTGCCTTTCACGCAGGAGGCCCGGGTTCGATTCCCGGCGTCGGAATTTTTTTTTCGGAAGCCGGATAAGCTGGAAACTATATTCTATAGGCGAGACAATAACTAAGTTAACTGTTTCAAATTTGCTGCCATTGAAGTAGTGAGTCAAATAGATGGAATGGTCAGTGTAAATGTTGAACGGTCAGAACTAACATTATCAGTAATTAATTGTAAAGTAGTCGGTTTGTTGAATAGAAGTAGATGTAAAAATTTTTAACTATCACAAAATAAATAACACGAAATTTAAAGAATAATTAGAAAACGAAGAAAATGAAAATCGAATTATTTTAGCAGTAAAGTAGGTGTAGTCTTCGCTGTTCTGCCTCTTTTTATTTTCTTATCAATTGGGCACTGTCTTTACTGTTGGTAGTAGTTTACAATATTTCAAGAGAATAGTCATGCCCACAACGTGTTTGCATATATAATTCTTAAAAAGAACTGAACAATTGCATTTCGATATTTTCCATTTCCGTATGCCAAATATCAGATGATTTTTTTGAATTGATTAAACATTATTTATTTTTTGTGCTATATCTATTTAAGTCAGATTTTGTAATCGATTTTAAATCACGAGTTGGTATAGAATATTTTTTCGAAGACTCATTTGAAAAAACAAATGATACCTTTTATTGATTTAGCCAATTGATATGGTAAAGTTCAGAATTCTAAAGATATTGTTGGTTCCGTAGGAAGTATTCTTGCATTAGCTGAGGATCAATATCGTTCGGTTGACCAATTATTGACAATGTTGAAGGCATTGTTAAAAATCTTGATAAAACATGCCGTTGTGGAAACTTTCCATTATCTTTGACTTTTTTATTTGTTGCCTCTAAGCCATTGTTTGTACTTGATGCAAATAGTTGTAAACCTTCGTATCAGCCGGTATTTTATTTTAGCCATTTACCATAAAATAATTTAAAAAAATCTAATATTGATTAGTATTTTTATTTCATATTCATTTACATTTTTTCATGCATAAGGTTAATAACAAATTAAATACAGGTGTAGAATTGTATAACGAAGCACCTCAATATCTTCAATTAATGCTTTTCTAATATATTCGTTGTCTTCTTCACATATAAGATTTTCAACTTTCCTTTTCATATGAGTTCAGCCCATTGTTTGATTATATGAATTATTAAATAGATTTCAAAACCCTTTTTGATTGAATCAGTAGCATCTGGTATCGATGGTATTGGTTTTAATAAAGCGTTATTGATTGTTTTTTGTCGCATGTCAATATGAAGGCTATTGAAGATAAATAGAAGATATTTGTTTTTTCGTTTGAACAAATCGCTAAACCAAATGGATGAAATACTTTATTCAAACCAGTTGTTCCAGTAGCTAGTACTGGGCAACCTTGCTTTACTAATTTATAAGTAGAATCAGCACGTAAATATTGTGACAATAGATGGGATGTTGAGAAAACGAACAGATGATATAAAGACATGAAATTTATTTTCAGTCATTATTCTTTATAAATCTTCATATTCTTTATCATCATATAATATTTTCTATGATACAACGAAAGATTCGTTTTCATCAACTGAAATATTTTGATTATCTTCACACTATTGTTCTAATTCCTCTAATCTTATTTTATGTGCATCAAATTTCTTTTTTTTTATAATATACATAAGATAATACTGTAGCTGTGCTTATGTTGGCACATTTATTTTTCTTGATTAAAGTGCTCGAAGAATTAGTTTTTGTTTCGTTATACCCTCATTACATAAACCTTTTGTGTTTTTTAACATTTTCATTAATACCATAAATTTTGACATTATGATGTTCGTGTTCAGCTTGTGTTTTATAAGTGGTTATTTTATCACAATTTGCATGATATAGCAGATAAATACTTGCACAACATTGAGAACTACGACATTTGACTTTCTTGCATCTATAATAAAATTTTCTCCAATCATCTGTATAATTTGTGTAATATTTTGACCATTGATTTCCAATTGATGCTTCTGCTTCACCAGCATTATGAAATGCATCTTTTTTCATCCAACATTTGAATTCATTTTTCTTGAGGGTTCTTTCATTTTCATTTATTCTATCGTCTGCTTTCACCGCCTTTTTATCTCATAGATCACTTTTATATTGAGCGATTTGTACCACTTCTTTAGTTACAAATACAAAAGCTTTTGAATATACGGAATATGTTTTCTTTAGTTGAAAAATACTAAATATTTATGCACGGAAATAGATAAAGATAATAATCAGGGAAGAAGTCGAGAAGCTTCTTTTCCTTTGTTTTAGACAATGAATTACAATAAGAATTAAAATAATGATTCTTCTGATTCATAAAATATGTCGCTTAAAAGAAATCGGTCCAAAACACCAGAAAATAAATAGAACAACCGAATCGAAAGGGAAAAAAGAACAAAAGTGATTCACCCTATAATTATTCCAATCTTTGTGCTGACTTTTAATGTGATCGATTGTTAATAAATTGTTTTTACTGATTTTTAAATATATTTACAAACTGAATTAATTAGTAACGGACCGTTTAATTAATTTACTGATCAAACATTAAATTGACTGATTTTTTAATTATTTCATTTACGGATCATAAACCATATTCCCTTTCAAACTTCTTTTAAGAAAAATTTTAACGCGTACAAGGTGAATGCAAAAAACACATGATACTATTTTTCGTTACAGTTGAATGAATATCACGCCAAATAAACAAACAAAAAAAACACATCACCTTGTATGTCCAAATTATTTTATCGTGTAGAAGCAGCTTATAGCTCGTATTTATTGTGACAAGCATTTCAACTAACCATGAATAATAATTTTCCACAACCTTCCATTTATGAGTCATCATCTAATCATTACTATTCACAACCGATATATTCAGGTGCATATGAACAAATTCCATCTGTTAATAACATAAATATGAATCCACAACAACAACCAATGTATCAGGCAGCTCCTCAACAATCATCACCGATGTATCAGACACCATTTCAACAATCATCACCGATGTATCAGACACCATTTCAACAAATGCCACCTTCTTATGCGATCACTATTGAATCATCATCGTATCCAGTACCTATACAACAACAGTTGCCACCTGTAAATAACAATCAGAGTAAAAATCTAACATAGTTTTCATTGGAGAATAGAAGGATTCTCTTTTTAGATTTATCAACAAAGAATCCGACAGGTCCAGGAGCACTCCCTCCCAACCAAAATAAGTGGCCACGTAAACCAATTTCGCTTGTTTGTCCACGATGTGGTGCTACAGTAACAACACGCGTAGAAGCACAAATTACCACTATTACTTGGGTGTTGGTTGCTCTCATGTGCTGTTTCACCTGCCTTTTTTGCTGGATACCTTTGTTGTTGGCACCATGTAAAAAAATAACCCATTATTGCCCTTATTGTAACAGTGTGTTAGGCGAACGAAACGAACTAAAATAATAAAGATAAAATGAATCGATCACATTTTATATTTTATTCTTTATAGAAAAAAAAACATTCGACGTATGACTTAGAATGAAATGGTTTCAATGATAAAAAAATATATGTAACAGAAATGAGATAACTTTTGAATGTGATTAACTGTCAAAATTATCAGTGTTAATCCGGATTGTGCTTTTTGTTGCTTTTTTTATGTTTACAATTTCCATTTAGTTAATTAAGATGATTTTCTGTCTCATTCCTTTCACGATTAATTAAAATGCGAAGCACTTTATAACGATCAGTCGAAATGTGTTTTCTTTCTCAAATTATGCATCTAAACTCCATATTTTGTGACAAAATGATCTCGAGAACGGCACATCGTCTGATGCTCGTTGAAACGTCATTAGAGACGTTGAGGTTTCTATATTTCAAAGTTTTTATCCAAGTTTCTACATGATGTTTCGTTCGTCCGAAGTAAAATCTGGATATTATAAATGATCTATGATTTTGATTTCATTATGTGGATATGAAGAAGCTATGCTTGACACTGATATTGGCACCGTTTAAAGGCTTCAAACAAATTAAGGAAAACAGCGTGAAATGAATCGAGACCATAAGTGAGTCGTAATGGAGGACCAATACAATTGAGTGTCTGTAAAGTGTGGAATTTCCATGTTTTACTAAAACTGAAGCTGATTGGTCCGTCATTACCATTCTTATGTGATCTCGATTCATTTCATACTATTTCCTTATTTAGGTGGTTTCCCTTAATCGGTGCTCACACACTGATCTTAGCAATGATTAATTATGCCTAGCACTAATAATAGTCTATTGATGAACAGTTGCTGACATTTGTTTTCTTTGTCATCAAAACTTTATAGAGGATCATTATATGGTATAATACTGCTTGCTATGATTGCGGAGGAGAATATTTTGTGTCATGATGGTCTTGAGAGCGAAAAAGAAGAAAATAGTCGTTGAAACGCTAAGCGAAAGTATCAAGATCGAACCAACACCAATACCACTTTTATTGCATCTGCTACATCACGTCCCATTTCCTTAAAAATAGTCTCCAAATGAGCAAGTTTTGAAGACTTAGTGTTTTTGAAGCTCCGAGATAATTATAACGAAGATGGAAAAAAGGTTGCTGCAAGCACCCTTGTTTATGGTTAATACAACCATGAAACAGCGGACAATTGATAAAGAAACAATCAATCCATGCATTGTTTAGAAACATGTTGATACACACTAGTAGAATTATCGCAATGATGAATTGTACCATGGCTATTTTTCACTTTCAAACTGACTTTGATCAGCTGATTCATAGACACATTGCTCTTTCGGTTTACAATGCCAACAAAAAAAAATGCCCTTATTCCAGTGAAACGTAAATGTCTTTTGGAAAAACGCGATTCATGATAAATCGTGGAAACGATTTTTTTTCCTTTTCATGTGATATCCCCTTTTTTTGAAAACCGAGATTCGTGCTTCGTACCGCATTTTGTGTTCCAGAAAAATTCGAATATCATCTGGTTCTTTTTTCTTTCTTTTTCATGTTCAATTTCTTGTCTTTTATTAAATTGATTATCAAAATCTCCTGCTGTTAAATGTTCACCTTCAAGTATACTAAGAATAGTAATATCAAGTAGCTTATACGGTTCACGTTTAAGATTAAGGCTTCCCCCCGCCCCAAAAAATCAATCTCAGCCAAAGAACGTTCAAATGGTATGAAGTTTTCAGCCCTATGCCATGACGTTTGAGGGAGATATTAGCCAAATAAGGGTCAAAAATAGCTCATTTGGCAAACCAAATTTCTCTGTCCAGACTTATTGTATATATTCAAGTTTTTTTTGTTTGAAAGAGCATGTCAGGATGTAAGGCCTACCAGAGCGCCTTTTTTTAAAATTCCTACTTTTCAAGCAGAAAAAGAGTCACATGGTCAATGACTCAAGAGCCGCTCTAAAAATGACGCTCCATTTATGTAAGCGTTGGTATATATAATAAAAACAAAGCTTATTTTAAAAAATGACTTTAGTAGACATTGCAACTTGATATGCTCTTTTAAACAAAAACAAATTAAATACGTACAATATGGTTCCACAGAGAATTCTCGCTGGTGCCATCAAGAAATCATAAAATGAGAAAAGACGAAAAAGATTTTTTTTAAAGATCAGATCACGAACTATCTTCCTATGCTTTGATCTCAATTTCGATGATTTTGACGAAAAGTGACTTTTTTGAGGGGGGGGGGGGGGTGAGCGGCCTTATGATTGGATTTTTTACCTTTTTATTCCTAAATTATGAAGCATCAGTTATTATTCATTGTCATCGATTAGGAAAATAACGTGCTATAGTTATTTTAATTATTTCTTTTGAATCATTTTTATCATAAAGATTATCATTTGTATATGATTTAAAATGTGATAATATATGACGTTCGATATATTCATTTTTACCAATTATATTGTCTCGTATTGGCCAATGAAGTTCAAATTAATGTTGAAAATAATCATTAAAATTATCTTTCGCAAGTAAGTAGTTTGTTCAAAAGTATAAGAGTACTCTTTTGAGTAAATGAATATTTATATAGAAGATTTGGTCAGCATTTCGAAGATAGTTATATTGCAACTTTCGATCATTGTTTTGTCAAAGAGTACATGAGAAATAGAAATTGACTGTTCTACTCTTGTTTTTTTTCCAGTTTCATATTGGCTACCGATTGATATAAGTAGGTCAATCTTATTTTCATCGTAAAACTTGTTAGTATTTGAAGCTTTACTACATTATTAACGAGAAATCCTTTGAATTTTACTTTTGTTTTGTAGAAATCATTCTGTCATTAATTTAAAAAGAAGAAAATCATCATTATAGAGAATATTATGCTTCTCATTTTGACATTCGACACATTTGTGTATAACTCAAGATAAAAGATTTTCATACTTTCTTTAGTGGTTTTTATCTGATTGACAGTCTTCCCAAATCGAGAATGCAATTTGCTCTGCTTTTAGCAGAAAAACTCTGCGTTTTTAGACTATTATTGATCTTTTTTAGATTTAATCAGTTTTAATATTTTCAACCAATATTCTTAGATTGTGTTTACTCATCTCTTGAAAAATGTGAGGCAAGGTCCCTATCAAGATTTTCTTCTGTTGTTTTATAATCATTATTCTCTTTTGAGGACAATATGGGTTTTCCGTTAGTTATGAAAAATATAAGTCTGATATTTTTTTTGTTTTGACTTTCTTCATTAGTTGCATTTTCTATTTTCGTGTTAGGATTATACGTAACAAAGAGCTTCGCCGAATTGATATAATTCAATAACATCATATATATACAGGGTGTTCCAAAAGTCTCAAAGGAAAGTTTTCGTAAATATCTCTTATACAATTTGAGCGACTTAATCGGTTTTTTTAATTAAATGATAGTATATTCTTTCAAGTTTTATTTCATAAGAAAACCGTTAACAGATACTATTTTGAACTGCCACTTTTGATTTCAATATCCAAATGTACCCACTTTCGATTTCTAAACTAACATTTTCGAAGGAAATTCCCTGAGATACTCAATTGCGACCTGAAGCGTTGGCCAAATCGATGGCTCACTCAGACTAGCTTCGGTATAAAATTTCAAAAGTTTTTGATGTAGTTTTTCTGAGATATGAAATTTTTCAAAATTTAGGTGTTTGTCCATGTAACTTTTGGAAAATTTGAAAAATACATATCTCAAAAATACTACATCCAAAAGTTCTAAAATTTGGCACAGAAGCTAGTCTGAGTGAGACCTCGCTTTGGGCAAAGTTTCAGGTCAAAATTCGAAACTATAATTGTCTTTTGAAAATGGAGGTCATCATGGACATAACCCACTGAAAATTTCATATCTCAGCCAAAACTGCATAAAAGCGTGAACCTTTTGGAGGTCGTTGTAGTAGAGTGGTCGTGTAGCAAAAGGAAAAATAACACCTCACAAGTGTCTAATCATCATATGGACTCAAAAGCTTTTCATCATCTCGGGTACTCGCATTTTTGAAAAATTGAAAACGGATACATTTTGATATTGAAGTCAAAAGTGACAGTTCAAAATAGTATCTGTTAACGGTTTTCTTATGAAATAAAACTTGAAAGAATATACTATCGTTTAATTAAAAAAACCGATTAAGTCGCTCAAATTGTATAAGAGATATTTACGAAAACTTTCCTTTGGGACTTTTGGAACACCCTGTATATATATTCTTCATTGATTAAGTAGCCCTTAAGGTAATTTTGGAAACTCGGCAAATGACTATAACAATAATCGACGATATTTCAAATGACTAGATTACTAGTTCTAGCCATAGTGGGGCAAAATGTTTTTGTATTAAGGAAAGAAGTTGAATTATTGTCACCATTTAAACTGTCAAAACTTCTGTTATATCATACAAAGCCGTATTTTATGTTTGTCTTATTGTTGGTTGAGCTCAAGGCTCAGACACATGAGCAGATACTCTGAGAAGACGTCAGGTGTACATCGCTTAGTCAGAAAGAATAATTAAATTGGATTCAAATATAACAAGTTTCAATGAACTCTGTTTTTAAAAACAATGAAATTTGGTTTGAAAATGTTGTCGTCATAGAATTTTTCAATTTTTCTTTGTTACATCCGACATTTAAATAGTTGGATTCCATTGATGACGTTGATCATTATCAAGAATGCTTTTAAATAATCACTCGCATCTGTATTTCCATTTCATGTCATCGTTGATCATTAAGTAAAAAAACTAACTCCTTTTGTGCTCATGTGCAATGAAACTATAGAAGCGCAAGTTGAACCTACAAGTTGAAATCTAGATATCCAAAGTATCTCTCAGTATTATTATAGTCGTTTAGTCTGTTATTTATTAAAAGCTATATAAACAAACAACAAGTATACAATTAAAAAAGAATGTGTTAAACACTTATGTTAACCTATTTAAATGGTTCTAAACGATGAAAGTTCAGTGTAAGTCTTCCTCATCATAATATCAAGAAAAAGCTCAAGAAATAATTTGAAACCAAGAAACGCTTTCTGGTTTTTTTCCTGCTTTGTAATTACTCTTTTTATCATCTTTTATTTCTAAGCGTTAGAAAGAAACCCAACTGTGATTCGGATAAAGAAAATGGTTTTCAACAAGAATACAAGAAAATACACGATTATCAAATTTACGAATTGAGGGACTTCACAGAACCAAAGTTCCAATTAGTCGATACCTAAACCTCGTCAATACATTTTTTCATAGACTGCATAGAGAAATAGACTAAAACATTTTCCACAAAAACAGACTTCTCCAAGACCACTCCGACATTTTTTCCAGCTCAGATAAAATTATTTGAAAAAACGTCGACAAATGGTTTTCGTATGGAAAACTGGCAAAAAACAGTAACTTTATGAGCTCCAATGAGATTGCTTTATCTCAGGTAAAAGACGTCGCAACGAACATCGAGTTATTCGAATCTGTGGAAAATTGTTTGCTTCGTTGTCCGATATAGTCTAAGTAAAATAAAATTATAATTATCAGTTCAAGGTGTTCAAAAAACTAGCCTTTTGGTTGCCTCAAGTCCCTACTTTTTGGACATTTATAATAATTTTAAAATTCTCACAATTTCTTTCCGCACAAATTTCTTCATTCGAATGATTATTCAGAAAGGATGAGGGCGGATAAGGCCATTTTCTCGCCCCTAATAAAATCAAGAAATTTTTATCGCAATGGAATTAGGGATAGGTCTTGATCATATTTTATAGGTCAATTCTGGGATAGCTCAAAAAAGAATTTTTGGGATCTGTGCTTCCCTCCAGGCATATCAAAAAAACATTTTTTCTTTCGATTCAAATAAAACATATACTCAATGATAGAGTCGAGTGTGCTGATTAGAAATATCAGCATTAGATAGCCCATAAATGTATTCCTAGTAAAAAAATCTTAACATTTTGAGATGACCGTTATTACTAAAAATTCAGTTTTTGCCTCGTTATCATTCATTTGATCCTTCAAATCTGTGAGAACTTTTACGCTATATACATAAAAACATATGATTTATTAGAAAATGAAAAAAAAATTACTTGTACACATCGATTTTGTCTAATACTTTGAGATTTAGGGGCCCAAATTTGAGTATTTTTATATTATATGCAATTTTTAGACCTCAGCCATTCCATGAAAGAGACTCCAAACAATGTCAAATTGTGTCAGTATACGTAATTTTTCATGTTCTATCGATCTGTAATATTTAAAGAGCAAAACAAAAGTAGTGCGTCAAGGTCGAAAGTTGNCGACCAAATAATGTATACACACAAATCAAAACAGCAAATAAAAAAAAACAAATGATATAGAGGGATAAATAAATACGAAGGATAAATTGTGATAATAGTAGTATTTGTATCAAAGAAAGCATTCTGAAAAGAATACACTGATAGGATAGGTAAATATAGGAACTATTGAGTAATACTATCAGTTGCAATTAGCAAAAATATTCAAGTACTTCTCTAAACATATGATCTTAGGAAAATGTCCGCAATGTATGTTGTTAACCTTTAATGACTTCAAGTTGTTATGAGTTTATTTTTATTATTTATAGAAATTATCATATCCATGAAGATAATGATCAAATAATTATTCTCGTAATTTTATCGGAATCGGAACTTACTAGAATTAATGGTATGCGTGGTTATGATCAACCACTTTTATCTGCTCTTTTGTTATCAATTGGATATCGTTGTGGTAGTCGAGTAATGGTTTATTCACCACCAAATTCAATTGAATTAGAATTTCTTTTTTAAATTAAAACAATTAATTGAAGATTGTCTTGAACGTTTAATTCAGATTCAAATTTTCTACGAAGATTTAAATCATTAATTACTGGAACTTATTGAAATTTTTGAAAAAATTCAAAAGAATACATAAACATTTGTGAAACTTTTACACAAAATTTACTAAATGATTTTTATTTTGAATATTATATTCACATGCTTAAACGACATCTAGATAAAATTACTGAAAGTGCTCATCAATCGTTTGATCGGAAGCATCAACCATCCCTCTATCGGTTCATATATACTGCAGTTATTGTCCAGACATCATCTTTCTCTTGTGATCACCTTATCTGAACTAATTTGATACAAATATTTTCGTCTAATCCCTCATTCGAAAGGCTACTGTCATGATTATCTCTAGTCCGAATTTTGTTAGAAATTACTTTTGAAATTGTTGAATTATTGTCTTATTATTAAGAATGTCTATTGAAGAGCAAATGCTAGTTTTTATTAAGATGGAATTTTTCCAAAATGAATATAACTTATTCCTTCGAAAATGTACTTAGAAAGTTCTCATGAAACGGCAACGATATTCTGAAAGTTTTAGAACTACAACATTGAATGAGGTTGAATTAAAGCAACGATATGGATTTACTATCTCAAAGCGTGCTAATTACTAAGATCTTGTTTATGTATCAAGGATTTTAGTGATAATAAAGTAGACATATGAGATTGTCTTCAGCGCTAGAAAAGAAAACAATTGTAGCTTGTGGAATAACAAAATGATAAATAAAAATTTTGGAACGCATGTTTTCGCTGACTAGGTTTTTCAGAAGGAAAAGCGGATGTATCAATCATAATTTCAGTGCAGATGAGCCGATGGAGGACGGATTAGTGCTAGCAATCAGCATTGATCATCGCACACCTGTACCCAGAATATCAGCTTAATATCATAAAAAATGGCAGTACTTCATGTGGGGTGGCTACATTTGTCCGTGAATGTATTTGTCAAAATGTTGGTTTTTTGTGTATCACATTATCTTTTACTTGTTAAATAAGATTCTACTCTATGACTTGAGATTTCTACTAATAAATAATTTCTCACCAAGGTACAAACATTTATATAATTAGAAATGCGGAACAAAAATAAAACGCACTTGAAGTGTAAAATTACTTACAACGATGCAATAGTGTATATTAATATCGTCATATATATTTATCGTATCTTAAATTTCATTAGATTATTTGATTCAGTCGAGCGTTGAATCATAATTAATCATTTCTGTTTCTTTTGATTCTTTATTTATCAACAAAAAACCTCGATGAATATCGTTACTTTTTTTTTCTACACATTCATTTCAAATTTGGTTTTATACAATATACACGAATATAGATAGTCCCTAATTCAAAACCCTATCTACAGTCTAGAAAAGTAATTAAATGAAAGGAGCATCTCTTGGTCATCAATATTTAAATATAAAATCATTTAACGAAAACAATGTTTATTTCCGTTCTGAAAAAATTCGCAGTGATGGAAAATATGAACGAACACATTCACAACAACAGTCAACTACTAGTTCAATAGGTCTATCAATTTCAGCTTCTGATCCACTTTCACATCGATCGACTACAATTCAGAAACAATCTGAATCAACTGTACCATCAGTAGCTATTATCAAACGAAGTTATAGTGATTCAAATGATCTTTGTGTTATTAATAACCATCAGCCATCGATTGGTTCTCAGTTTCGGCATAATGATAGAAGTATGAATACTTTGTTGTTGTTTTTTTTTATATCTAATTTTTTTCTTTTTTCTTCCTATTAGATTATAAACCATATTCGTTGAAATCTCTTATGAGTAAAAGGCACGGTGAGTGTATGCTGAAAAGCGAACCTCTTCAACTGCTTTCTTCTAATGTCAATGATTTTTGCCTATAGATACTGCATAGTATTTTAATAAGAACACTAACACGATTTTGGTTTCCTATGGAAATTCGACTAAGCTATAAAATTTTTCATATATCTAGTTTCTAGAAGTTCTTCTAGAATCCGACATTTTCGAAAGATCATATTTTAGAATTCTGATCGGAAACTTTGTACATATAGTTAAATTAACAAAACTGAATTCCATAAAAAAATTCACAAGTTTTGAACAAAGTCTCTCCGAAATATGAAGTTTTCAAAAAATGCATGCTTTATACATTGTCTATGGATAATGGTTTATATCTTGAAAGTATCTTATCCCGAAGAGACTTTGTTTAAAACTTGTGGATTTTTAATTAAAACTAGTCTATTTGAGTTCACTATATTCCTAAAGTTTCAGATCGAAATTCGAAAATATGAGTTTTCCAGAAATCTGAAGTTTCTAGGCAATAGACAAATTAAAATTTTGTTATTTTAGTTTTAAAAAATCCTTTTAGGGTTTTTATTAGCACATTGTACTATCTACAGGCAAAAAGTCATTGAAATCGGATAGGAGCAGTTGAAGAAATTCCTTAGTAAGTTAAACTAACATAACATAAACTGATATTTTGTTTAGGAAAACGAGATGAAGACGAAAAATTAAGTAGTCGTGTTCGACATTTTTATAAAAAACAAGATGCCCTTATTGATTCACTTAAAGAACTTAATGAACAAACATCATCTCGATCTAAAAAAGAAGATGAACATTTAAACAAACAAAAACGACAAACCGATTGGCTTATTAAAGCGACATTAATTTTTAATGTGGTAAGTAAGAAAACTAAATGTTTAATAAAAAAAATTAATTCTTATAAAATAGATATTGTTAATAGCTAAAATAATAGCTGCTGTCTATTCTCGTTCTCTTTCAATCATTTCATCAGTTATTGATTCTGCTGTTGATTCAGCTTCAGCATGTTTACTTTATTGGGTTCTTCATGTAATAAAACGCCGTGATCCTTATACTTATCCAGGAGGTAAGTATTTTGAATATATTTCAATATAAAGATATTAATCTTAACATATCGCAGGTCGTACTCGTCTCGAACCACTTGTCATTGTAATTCTATCAGTTATTATGGTCTCAGCATCGGTTCAAGTTATTTATGAATCAATTCAATCATTAATAAATTATGTGAATTATTTTACAAAAAAGTCAACAGCTTTACGTTACATTGCCATGGGACCAGCACCAATCACGGTCATGTGTGTTACAATTGGTATGCATAAATATGTTTATCTATTTATAATTGTATGATTGTGTTTTAGTTAGTAAAACGATTCTATCATTTCTTTGTTATCAAATAGCAAATCCAACAATGTATGCTGTTGCACAAGATCATCGAAATGATGTTTTTTCAAATATAGTCGCACTCGCATGTGGCATTATTGGTAAGAGAAATAGAATATTCATAAGAATTTATTTTTAATTTATAAATTTTTTAGCTTCTAAAGCTCTTGATGGTTCAATAAAAGCCCAAGAAGTTGTTGTCATTGATCCAATAGGTGCTATTCTTATATCACTTTATATAATATTTTGTTGGTTAGGACAACTTCGTGAACAAGTACGAAATTTAAGTGGTTATAAAGCTTCACCTGAATTTTTACAAAAAATTACATGGCTTACATTACAACATTCACCATTCATACAAAAAATTGATACTGTTCGTGCATTTCATTTTGGTACATCATTTTTAGTTGAAGTTGAAGTTATTTTATCTGAAACAATGTCCCTGAAACAAGCACATGATATTGGCGACGAATTAAAAAATAAATTAGAAAATATACCTGAAGTTGAAAGAGCTTTTGTTCATTTGGATTATGTTGTTGACGCTCTTGAATATTAAATCGAAATAGAACTAAACGAGTGATATTTTTCTCTTGTGTAAATAGTTTAGTTTAGTTTATTATACCCTTACCTCACTGGTGTAGGGTGAAGATCAAAAAAAAAAAAATTACTAGATACAAAAAGAAAAAGGGAGAAATAGGAGAAAAGGGAAAGAGAAAAGTTTGTCTACACACAGAAGTGTGAATGGTTGTTNATTTCAGGTAAATCAGTGAACATCAATGAGTGTTTTTGGTGAGCAGTTTATTGAAGGCGCACATCCCTATTCATATTTTTTGAGTCTTATTTCTAGCAAAATTCTTTTGAGCGGACTATAGACTGTCGAGTATAAGAAGATGCCCATCATAGAGACGCGCTCGCGTAGTGGGATCTTAATATCAACACAAAGACAATGCATATGATTTTTATATATCTATTATACGTTTTATTACCGTATCATCGTTTGTTTTCAAAAGTAAAAGAAAATCGAAGATCCATATTTCAAGTTCCTTAGATATGCTTCAATGAAAAATCTATTTTAAGACTACATTCAATTATATCCTAATTATTATAATCCTACTAAAATCTTCTATCAATTTTACATCATTTTCACGATTGTTCACTTATAATAACATAAAATCTTATTATGCTTCATGGTCTTCAATTCTAACTCGAGTAAATTAGAAAGTCAAACTAGTTTACAATCAATAATAGATTTTAATATAATTAAAATAGCTTAGAAACAATTGAAAGACATGTCAGAATGCAATGGAGACAAATTCTTCTCTTTTTCTTCTTGATGTTAAATAATATTACGCTTAGTGTTTCTAAAGCATCTCAAGATGAACAAATTTTCATTCAACATGCTAGATGTATAGTTTTAAAAATGAATCTTGCTTAGGTAGAGATGAATCATTTTTTTTAAACAATTACTCCTATATACATTAAGTTACTAGAACACGAAACTAACAATTCTATCTGATCAATTGATGCTAGTCATGTAGAAGCCGGACAGTTGCGCACTAGGACATAAGCTCTCAGGTGTGTGTGTGTGTGTGAGAGAAATGGCTGTGAGGAGAGAGGGGATGCTACTGTACATCTTCTCTTCATCCACATCCTTACAAGCAACTGTTTTAGATTCACAAATGTACTCTACTAACTATCTCAAGGACATATATGCAGAGCAAAGATTTGATGAAATATTCTCATTCCTTAACACTAATACTAATTCTACTGAAGTCCAAATGGACTTCAACTGATTGAATGAAAGTTAAAAATAATGTGTACATTCTAATAAATCAGATAAAATTCCATTCCATCTCGTATTCTTGTAAAACAGATTATTTTATAGGAAAAAGTCTGATTGTTTCTTTCTTTCAACTGATGACATGGTGAATAGACTAGAGTCTGTCGGGTCTGAACCCAATCGACTCTAGAACAGATATATCAGAAAACTTTGATTTTCAGTGTAAACAGTAAAAAAAATATATTTACCATATAAATATCAATTTCATCAAGTAATCGAAATGGTTGATAAATAGATCCCCACAGAGCAATTAAAAAACAAAATGTTGATATTGATCGTTCACCACCGGATAATGAAGCAACACTACGTTGATTTTTTTTAATCTAATAAAATAATAAAAAAATTGATATTTCTCTTTGTTTTTCTGTTTATTTTAATTTACAATTATTTCAAGTTGTTCTTTTTTATGATCAATTTTAATATCACAATCATCAAATCGATATTTTTCCATTAAATCTTTAAATTTATGTCGAAGTAAATATTGATGTCGATCAGCTATTTGACCAAAACGTTCTTTACGTTTATTAACAAATTTTTCAAGATTCTTGAAAACAAAACAAAAATTAAATGTTAGTTGATTCTTTTTTTTCTATAGTTAAAGAAGAAAATTTTACTTGAACTTGTCGATAACATTGTTCATAAACTTTTTTTAATGCTAGTGCAGCATCTCGTTTTGCTTTAAATTCATCAATAGCTTGTCGACGTTTTTCAATACTAATATCGAAAGAAGTAAAAATTATAAAAAACCAGCAAGAAAAGAAAACTCTACTAACGTATCTTCATTTGATTTAAGAAAATTATTTATTGCATCAAGTTCTTGTTGAATTTCACGAACCGAACGATTAGTTGTCTTTGATGGTTTTGATTTCTAATAAATGAAACAGAGATATACTATCAATTTTAAAATATAATGAATAACTTCTGATAGGAATATCGTAGAAGTTTGCAGTAGTCAACGTTCAAGACAGGGGAAGAGTTTTACTTAGGAGCCGTCGGAAGTTGATTGATCAGTAACTGATCGACCAAATTTCCATGGTCACCGAGCATGCTATTTAGAATGGTGAAAACCACATGTCTCTACAATGTTCCTATCAAAAATTACTCAAATAATAGTGGAGTACATTAAATATTGAAATGGCTAGTAGATGTAAAATGATATCTTATGTTATTTTACTTTAGGTTTTTTCTTAGTTAATTCATTTAATTTTTCTTGACATTTTTGAATATCTTCGTTAAATTGTGAACATTTTTTTGTTAGCTTTGGCATTTGTTGTTGAATTTGTTGACGTTCTGATTGTTCATCATTAATTTTTTCTGTTAGAGTCGTATATTCATCATTTTTTGATTCGATTTTTTTAACTATATTTTCATGTTTTTGTGTAACATCAGCAAGATCTTGATGTCTAATGTCTTTATTTTCTTTTGCGTCATTAAATTTTTTAGTTGCTGTATTATATGCAAGAGTAAATTCCTTTAATTTGTCTTGTAATTCATCTAATGAATAAGCGTATGCAATTGGCATTGTAGAATTCAAACGTTCAAGTTGCTAAACAAAAAAACAAAAAAGTTATTGTGAGATAAGCTATCTTTACATTTTCTTGTCTGATGAAACCGAAAGATATAATAAAGGAAAGCTCTAAATGGCATACGACATCTTGAATCGAGGATTTACTAAGTCGCTTTAGAGTTCAACAGGTATTATATTGGACAGAAAGTAGTTGTCTTCATATTTGATTATTAAAGAAATAATGAGAGAACAGTTCCAATTGTTCATTCGCTTTTCGCTTGAGAATATTGTCATTCGATTAGTTATGAAGAGTAGTAAAAAAATCTGGTTTGGTTTGGATATTTTTGGTCTTTGCTGGTTAAGTTATGAGTATATAGATTGCTAAGAACCTGGATGATCGAATTTTGAACTAGGACAAAGCTATTCGTATGAAGATATCAGCTAATGATAGAAAGATTCAGCTTTTGAAGTACAGTCTAAAACAGATGTTTCTTTAAAATGTAAATATCTTAGGAAGGATAAGTTCGTTCTAACTCTAAATATGAGCTGTTTATACCGACTATAACGTTTATATGTTGACAAAAGTTTAGCTCGAAATTCGATCATTCAGTTTCTCGGCAATTCTATGATCATTATTGAACAAGCGAAGATTGAAAAATCAACTAAAAATACACTTTTATCATTCATCATGATCGATCGAATGGCAATAGTCTCAAATGAAAAGTAATTGAAACATGGGAAATACTTCCTCAATAAAATATGCCCAAGAATTCTGATGAGTAGCTATAACACTCTTATGAACAAAGTTACTTTTGATGTATACTATTTTTTACAAGATTAGTAATATTCTAACATTTAAACTTTCTATATTTGAATAAGGTGTATGGAAATGAATAGGTGTCTCATGAATTTGATGCTTTTAATTATAAATGATTTTAGTGTATCGACGAAGTACATCAACTGAAAAAGCAGCAGTCTTTTCAAGAAATACGTGATTACATAATGTATCAAAATCTTAGATATTCGCTGAGCCCCATTAAAAGAAATACAGTTTAAAATCGATTCATTTCTAACAACTCTCTTCATAGTCAAAAACAATAGTCGAAATATCAAATAATTCCTTGAATTTTCAATATCGTATATTGAAACAATGAAGAAAAAAAGCGAAAGCGAACATTATGAGAAAAAATAATTTCATTTTTCAATGTCTCTTCGGTAGTCTCTAATTTAGCCTTATTGGATGAGGATGGAGGTAGTATTTATAGTAAAAAAAAAAAAAAAGTACTGAATTCATTTTAGAATAATCAAAGGTCGAGTAGACTTCATATCATAAACCAGCCTAAACCAAATGATGTGTCAACAATAATTGTCAAGACACACATATTGAATACGAACAACAAGTAACATGCAATTCATAACTACACATCGTAAAGCATTTGTATTTAGTTATTAAGATTTACAATTAGCAATTTAATGCGGCAAATCGATAAAAGCAAACAACTTAATTTTTTTTCTATTATAGATATATAAAGCCTATAAGTTATAGATGCTGATAGTTTTTATATTTTTCTTATTATTCTCTAGTCTATTAAATATAATCATGAATCATTATGATGGATAAGATTAGAACGAAATCAAGGGTAGTTCTTGCTCTCTGAAACAGTATAGTTATCTATTATTAATGATATATCTTCATATTTTCATTAGAAAAACTTTAAAATCAATAAATTACCTTATTTAATTCGTTAATTATCTTCTGATTTTCGTGACTCATATGTTTCATTTTATCTAAATTATCTTTTGTTGTTTGTCGAATTGATTTTAATTCATGCATTGATAAATTCATTTGTTTAATTTGTTCATTTAAACGTGTTATTTCTATATTTAATTCATTTATTGTTAATGATTGTGTATTATTTGATGTAAAATAACGTGCTGGTTGTTTGTCATTTGTATAAATTCTAAATGCTTTATCTAATTTAACATTTGATCCATCATATGTCCATGCTTCAACAACTTGTTTTACTTTTTTATCAATTCTTTCCCAACGTAATATTCCACTTTGTCGAATACGTTTAGCATGTTGTAAATCTTCAAGTAAAATTGTTGCTTCAATTTGTTTAAAATCAATTAATACACATTCAACAGGTATATTATCGATTTTTAAAACTTGATAAATCGATAAAAGATTAGCACGTCTTACACGGTCTAGTGTTCCTGATATATCATGAACTCTTTCAGGATATTTCATAACAAATATTGTTGGACGATAACCACGTGAATAATGTGCAAATAATTCAAGTAATATACCTTCATCATGAACATCTGTACAAATAAATGACGACATAATAGGAGCTAGATGTTTTTCAACAGCATATGACCAACGTGGTTCTATACAACGTATATAACGACCTATAGGTCCTATAGGTTTTCTATGAAATCTATTTTCATTTTCAATTGCTTTTAAACAATCTGATATCCATGTACCATAAACATTTGTCTTATCTTTTTCTATTTTTTTAAGTTCATCAATATCATGTTGTCTTTGTTTTAATTCATTTTGTATAAAATCAATTGTTGATTGTTTATTTTGAATATTATCATTATTAATATTTATATCGTCAGTAAATGATGTCATTATTTTATCCCATTCATTTTGTTTTTTTTGACAATCTTGAATTTCATGATGAAGTTTTTGACGTTCTTCTTCATTCTGATTTGATTGTTGACGTAGATTTTCAAATTCATCCTAGAATAAGAAAAGTTTGTATTTTAATATATAGGCTATCGGGAAATTTATTTAATACAATGAATTTATCTATTGATAGCATATATTTACATACTCACTGTACTGAAAGAGAACTATAGTACTCATAGGTCAGTGCTACATCTAATCCCTTCTGTTTGATAAAAAAATGTATAAGGAGATCTATAGAAAAATCTTGAAACAATAAATTCTGAAAGTTTTTGGTGCTTTATGTAAACTCTAATGAGTTATGAATATCCTATAGCGAGTTCGTGCTGTTAGCTTATTGCTGATGAAATAGTGAATTTTTACGATATTTGTTTACGTCAAAGTAGTGGTCCTGTCGCTTCTCTGGAACAGCAGAAAAACTAAATTTTCGAATTTCGACTTGAAATTTTGCAAAGAAATCAGTCTTCAATAGAATAGTTTGTTACGAAAAGTTTAAGTCTTGTCTTTATTTCTATCTTAAAATATGGCTATGCTAAAAGCATGTTTTATTACATAATTCATATACACTGGTAGATTCGATGTTCTTGTTTCAAGATAGAAACTAATCACAAGACATAAAATTCCCTCATCTATCTCTTTGATGCTGATTTCTGTACCAAATTTCAAGTCAGAATTCGAAAACTAGTTCTTCCAATGTTTCCAGAGGTCAGGACCATGGCTTTGATTTAAAAAAAATAGTATAAGAATGCAGTAGCTCGGTAGCAATAAGCAAACAGTACGAACTTTTTTCAGGATATTCATAAATTATTAGAATCTTCATGATGTATATTATTCGTACTCAAAAGCGATTAATCAGTTGAAAGACTTTTCTCATAAGAATAAATATTCATGAGCGCGACGAAGCCAACCCTTGATTCAGATATCGTAGGCTTCAAAATTTGTTTGTCATTCTATCAGATTAATAGATTTATGCAGTGCATCGAAATTTTGGAATATTTTTCATCGCCTTCGACGGCTAATTGAAGTATTTTCGCAGTCAATCAGGCTTAGAAAATCTTCTTGAGAAAATGTTGGGTCCTAAATTGCAAATGACTTGAAGTAATACTCCTTTGTTATAAGTACAGAAAAATTATACAAAAACTCTCGTTAGATAAACTAGCAGCTATCGGAAGTTTTTTTTTCGTCTTCATTGGCTAAGCGTTACATGCTTGAGAAACATTTTCAACAAAGTGAGTGAAGCCACAAATGAAAGACAGATATTGACATGCTTCTTCAACTGTATGTTCTTTGATATAGGCAGCACTCATTCTGTTTCATGTAAATCGGATAAAATGTTTTGCTCCCCATCTTTCTATTCCTTTTTGAACATGCTAAAAATTGTCAAAGCCAATCGTCTTGTAGAGCGGATACTTCTCTACAAAATGTGCTATTGAGTCAAGCTGTAGCTTACATCCCAGGATTTTTTCAAGAGCTCCTGTAAATGTGAAACAATTGTCGATTTTTTAAAAAATGAGCATTTAGAAAATACGAAAATTATAAATAGAGAAACTCAAGTTTTAGCTGCGAATCGCAATAGTAAAAATACAAAAAATTTCCGTCTAAACTAATTTTTTTGAACTTTTCAAAGATTATTTCATTACTCTCGAACAAAGTTTCTAAGCTCATATTCAAACAAGAACACAACTTCATAGCTTTAAACTCGTTTGAAAAGACTTTCTAGCCAGTCAAAAGTGAACAAACATCTTGCCTAAAAAACTTTTCGTACGAATATTTTTTTTTGCTTATAAAATAAAATAACTTACAATCTGTTTTTGTAAATTATTTTGTTCTTGTTCAATTTCTTTTAATGTTTGATGATATTGTTCACATTCACGTGAAAGACGATAAATCGTGAGTTCAATTTCTTTTTTCTCCTTTGAAAACTGATAATTTAATTCACGTAAACCATTTAGACCAAGTAAATCTTTTTCTATATCAGATCTTTCACTTAAAAGACTTTCTATTCGTTGATCAGCATTACGAATTTGATTCTAAGAAGCATATATATATATATATATATATTATTAAATAAAATATAACAAGAAATATTTTTTATTACCATTATTTCTGTCATTTTTGCTTCGATCATATCTTTACTTTTTTGTGTTTGATCTAATTCATTTTGTACAGTAATTAATTCCTAAATTAGAAGTAAAAAGAAAATTATTTTAAAGATTTATATCATTAAATTTTTTACTTGTTGTGCTTCAATATTACGAGCTACATTAAGTTCTATTTCTAATTCATGTTTTTTTCTTTCTTGGTCACGTCGAATATCAATTTTTTTGACTTCTTGTTCTAATGGTTCCGTTGCTCGAAGCATATCCATATGTCTCTAGAAAAAGTCTTGATTATAAATTCAAATTTAATTCAATCAATAAAATTTTTACATCTTTCATATTATTTATACGTTGATAAATTGATTGAACAGTATATACAGCTCCTTCATAAGCTTGTTTTATTTGATCTAATTGAGATACTTTCATATAGAACTAGAAAATTAAAAAAAAAAACACAATATTATTTATTATAAGAAGTTGAGTTCTTATTCTTGATTGGTATTTATTGCATAATGAGAATAATAAAAATTATAGAAAGGGACTTAATCAATTGAAACCTTTCTTTTAGGCAGACCTATGAACAATCCGCTACCTTCGGACCACCACGACGGAAAAGTGTGGTGAACGGCATTAGCAACAAAACTTTCGAAGAAACCTCTTCAGATGCTTCCATTTTAATTTCAATGATGCTTTTGCCTATAGTATCTATAATGCTCTGATAAAAACCTTAAAACAATATGGACTCCTATTGAGATTCGACTAAACCATCGAATTTTTTTATATATCTCTTTCCTAGTAATTTCAACTTTTCGGAAAATTCGTATTTTCGAATCTTGATCAGAAACTTTGGGCATATAGCGAAATCATCTAGACTAGTTTCCATAGAAAGATTCAGAAATTCTGAACAAAGTTTCTTCGAAATATGCAGCTTTCAAAAAATACATTTGAATTCATTTTTATAAATTAGTTTAGTTAAGGTCACTATATACACAAAGTTTCAGATTAAAATTCGAAAAGATGATTTTTCCAAAAACCTGAGACTTCTTGAAAATAGACATAGCTTAGTCAAATCACAATAGGAAACCAAATTCTTTTAAGGTTTTTACTAGAACACTATCTAGTCGTTATCGGTAGAAAAACCTGAAGATGTTCCCTCATTAGTGTTCAGAGAACATGTCAAAGTCTTTCTCGAAATTTGAATTACTGGAATACATGTGTTTAGTTTTTTTATTTTTACACAGATAAAAATTTATATTCAACATGTTACAGATGATAAGTATTAGTACATTGATTTGCTGCAGTCATCATATGACCAGCATAAAAAAGCGTAAACTGATCAAGTTATAATTAAAGAAAATAATCAATAGCAGCAGTGATTTTGAGCTTACAAGGGAAGGTTCCCAACTGATCAATCGCTTGTTTTAGGAAACAACTATAGTCTGCGAGAGATTTTTCACGTTACTTGTTTTGTATTAGTATAATAGTGCTAAAGAATCCATGTGAGTTCTACATTTCAGCCTCGAAGAGACTGCAATAATAAGTTTTTTTTGTTTATAAATTTTTCTATTGACTACAACAGTAAAAGCTGTCTAATGTACGCTCAATCAGAATCAGCCAAAAGTATTCATTTGTAATCGTTTTTTATTAACAATATGATTTTTTTCTGCTTTTCAACAGATTATTAATTCAACTTTAATAAACTAAAAACTAAATTAATTCTTTCTGACACGATTTGATGTTACATCAAGCACGTTACTGTTATCTAAAGTTGCTTGTTTCATTTTTTTTCTTTTTAATACTAAAGGTTAGTCGATTTATTTTTACTACGTATTTCATGATTATTTATCACAACGTAATATACATAACGTCATTGTTTTTTTCGTTCTACATGTAAATACTACGTGATTGACCTTGGCCATAGTTTTAGAGATAAGCGTTTGATGTTTAGAATAAGAATGTGCTGACATATGGAAGTCTTACTTTGTGCATATTCTTTTTTGTCTTTTGTATAGTATCAAGTTCGTTATTTCTATTTGGAAAATCCAAATTTCACTTATTTACACTTTTTTTTTGTTTTCTGAGACTGCCTCTTTGAATAAAGAGCCGTAGTGCTTTTCATTGTGGAAATTCATATCACTTCTGATCAAGATGATTTTCTATTCAAAGCTAGATTTTTGCTAATATTTGTCTACAAAAAATAATAATTTAAGTTTATAAAAACAAACGATATTTTACTTAGAAGCTGAGTTTTTAGATGCTAAAGCCCCCCCCCCCCTCAAAACACGCTGGATTTCTATTAGACCTTGTGAAACTTTTCCTTTAGATGACCTTTTATTATGAAGAGAGAGCAAATACATACCGAGGACTATAAAAAAAAACTGTTTCAATCAAGAACCATGTTTTCTTTTCTTTTTTTTTTTTATTTCAATGGATTTAAAAACTTTTGTGTTGATTCAAAAAGCGAAAAACAATTGATTCAATTCATCGTTGCTTATCAAATATAAAATGTCATATTTTCGATTTCTCTCAATAACTCACTTGATATTTCTTTTGAGCATCACTTTGTAATAAAAATGTTTTAGCAACTTCCTGATGTAAAACACATAATGGATTTTCAGGTGATATTGATAATGCTTGATTTATTTCAGCTATAATTTCTTTACGTGTACTAATTACTTTATGATTATCTCCTATAGATAAATAAAAAAATATTATTTTTATCAATATAATGTATACGAAAATATAATTTTACCTAAGATTTTATAACCTGATTGTTTAAGACCAATTTTTCGTATAATTTGAATTTCTTTTCCATAAAGTTCAGGTTTATATGCTTCCGGTCCTTCATTTGCTAATGTAATTGATAATTCTGCAAATCTAAATATATATTGCAAAAAAAAAAAAAGCAAAATATTAAACAGAAAAGATTTTATTTACCTTTCACCATTTCGAATAAACGATTGAACATTTGATGATCGACCTGTTGTTCTTGCTTGAGCACCCAAACAAAGACATATTGCATTTGCTATTGTTGATTTTCCTTAAAAATATCAATATTTTTTTCTTTTCAATAAAATAAAAATAACAAATCATTAATATATATTGTTTTTTTTTACCTGAACCATTAGCACCAGTAATAATTTGCATAGGAGTTGGATGAAATTCAATAGAAAAATTTTTTTGACACATAAAATTAAGCATACAAAGTTCTTTTATTTGACCTATTGTATATGATCTGTTTGCATTTGAAGTTACTATTAATTTATTTTTTTTAGTTTGTTTCGGTGTACTCGAAACAATGTCATTATTATTCACATCAGATTTTGATTGATGAGGCCGTTTTAAATTATTCATTGTCTAAGTGAAATAAGGAAGTAAACTGAAAAAAAAAACAACGACATTTCAATACAACTAGAACATAACACATCTTTAAAGAATTCATCAAAGATAATTTAGTTCTAATTAAAGTGCCTTTTTTGTACTGTTCTTCTATAGACAAATAATCTATTATGAATATAATGAAAATTTCGCGCACAATTCTTTTTTTAATTCAGATTTTTAAACTTTTTTTTTTCTGAAAAGAAAAATAAATGTGCATGTCATTAGAATCTGTCAATAGTTTTGATAAATCTTAAATTTACTAAAAATCAAGCGGGTTAAATAAATCAAAAGAACGTCAAATGTCAGGCCATGTTTGTCTTCAATTAATGTCGACAACAGACTTAGGATAGTTAAAAAAACTTATTTCGCAATAAAGTAGACTATGGTAAGTAATTCAAGGATATCCCTCCCTCCTTTTCTTACTCAATTTTTTTTGCCATTGTATAGTTTCAAGCAATATCTATCTACTGAGTATATTTTGGGATCAAAAACTTTTTGTTAAACATTGAAAATTTCGAGAAAAATCAAATTTATGTAAGAAAAATAGCGAAAACCGCACATTATGTCATGTTTTTCTCAAAAAGGGTGTTTTTTATGAAAAAAAAAAAGTATAGAAAGGCTTCGGTCTCTTCAACGTGACACGTGTGATCGAGCTGAAACTTTTCATTGTTTGAGATAGATATTTTTCTTTTGTTTCAAAAACACATACGCTGTTTTATGATACATGCGATGTTTTGGTTCGTATATGCTAAGAATAAAAAATAAAAAAATATTTGCTCCAAACAATGTCTACTACCTGTAAAACAAATTATCGGTTCACATGAATGTAGCACTTCGGAGAAACAGTAATGAAAATAGGGGTCATTTTTCGCCATTGTAATCTCAATATCTCATAGAAGACAGCTTTCCGTGAATTTAAGTCTATGACAACGTCTCCTCTACTCATCAATATCTATGCACTTTAACTTTTCTGTTGAACTGTTTTCCAGAAATCCTTGAAAGGATGGTACCCTTAATAACTTGAGTTCGCATGAAAAAAAAACTACTCAATATTTTAAATACTTAATATTCTTCAAGAAAATCTGTCTATGATCTATGCCATATCTTTAACAAAATAACTGCTTGAATATTTTATTTGTAATCGGATGCATTCATTTTGTTCTTACATTGATTGACATACAGTTCACTGACAATGAATGAAGAAATTCGATGAATAATAAATAAGACAAGTTTATTTATTTTTTTACATTTCATTCAAAATATTTTCAATCTTTACATTTTTTTGTTTGTAAAAGATTTACAAAATAGTAGTGAGCTTTTTTTAGAATAGTACATCAAACACTCAAAAATACTAACAATCGATATATGATAGAACAATAGTGTTTCCTATGAAGCATAAGTAAAACGTACTGGACACCTACTAGTTCTGAAATATGCTCTATTTTATAGATTGCTTAAGAAACCTACATTTTGATATCAGATTCTAATAATTAGTACGTATTATTCAATGAAAACTTATGTATATATGATAGTTGTACTGTCATCTATACATAGTCTATTATTTATGTTTGTTACATAAACTGACATCTATCAGAGATAGGATTAGCTTAGTACAAAAAAAAGACACAAATCAGTCAAGTTTTGAGTCGTTTGATTCAGTTTTTAAAAAAATACGAACCCACCCGATCTCTAGTGTGTGTTTCCTTTCATTTTCTTGTTCGCACGTCAGAGAAAAAAGTTACTACAGGTATTGACGATAAGTATTAGTTAATATTATTCATTAAAGAAAGAATACGAAAAAATAATATTTTTGTTCTTCCTTTTGGATAACGAAAACCTTTATATTTGTGCTCTTTGTTAATGAAAACAAAGTGTAAACATAGATATATTGCTTGTGTAAACAAAGTTTATGAAAATATTTTGTTTTAGATTTCAATCGGAATTATTTCAAAATGATTATAAGCGTACAATAATGCATATCAATCAAATATATACCTTTTCACCTGTATAAATGATATCGAGAAATATGATATACATTAAATCTATTTACCTGATAATAGCAAACATTGAAATAAGTTTATGAACTAGAAGCCCATTTATTGATGAATCGAAATACTTTGTTTAAAAGAAAACTCACATAAATAAAGAAATATTCAACTTGTACATAGGCAATAAGTTAAATTTTCCCAAAAGTATATTTATTGGTTTATTGTAATGACTAATTCTCATAAGCCAAGCCAACGACAGATGTCGGTAACGAAAACAATTTTCAAAATGAATCATCTTGAAAATAAGAACCTAAATAGAAATAATAAAATAATCTGTAGATATTCACGTACTTGCGAGCGATTTTAAAAATTGTATTCGAAAGATAGAAATTCATGAGCTGTTCGATAGAAAAATATATTTCGATTTTACATTGTCCTTCTCATTTTTTCTATTGTTTTTTCCTGCATTCATCTCTCTCCTATATAGACTTGTGTTGAATGTGCAATAGATACATTCTAAAGATACGAAGTAGTTCAATAAACATAATTACTGAAAGTGGCGATAAGCTACTTTGCTAGTCTGTCGTCGTATGACAGTCATGATAATCAAACATACATCTTTAGGTTCACAGTGAGACTATGTCAAAACTAACAATGACTCAACATTACTTGACAACATGATGAAAAGAACTGTGAAAAATATGAATGATATTTATGAATATCGAACTATTTGAAGTTAACAACAACGATCGATGATAATAATAATGACTGAAATAATGAATGGATGAAGATATACAAATTGAAAGACAGGACATGATTTGACTCGCTGTAGTATAATGTTGTTGAGAGCTGTTCAAATATTATTAAGTTATTACTTGTTCTTGGTTTTTGCACTTCTACCCTGATGACTTCTTAAATTAATTTTTAAATGCTCTATGAAGTATCCGCTACAAATGTTCTGTGGATGAATGTGTTTGTCTTCAAATCACCCACACTTTCAAGAACTACCCAGTTGGCCGTAAGTAGGCACAAAGGAAAAATGTCGAAACTAGAAAAATATTGAAACAAAAGCATGTCTTCAAGGTAGGTGTAGGTGAGAAAAAGACTAGAACTAAGAATAAATATACACAGCCTTTCCACTTCTTTGCCCTACTCTCAAGTACAACGAATTGCTCGATTATAATCAAACCAATTTTCATTCCTCTCCTTTTATATATAACGGTTTGAAAAAGTAAAAATATTTAGAAACATCGAACTCTCATTGATTACCATGTTGGATGCTGAGCATCATCTCAAAATCGAACTCGACTTGGTTGCAGGGCACTACGTTGTTGTCAAAATAAATAAAAAGTAATTATCAAAACCAAAGTCCAACAATTTTCGGTCTTCTCTGATGCTTCCTTGTGGAAAATAACACGATGATACACTTGTTCAGTGTTAACAATCTATTAAAATTTCTATAATAGTTATAACGATTTCGTTTTGTCATTGAAGTAGAGCATTGAAACCATGTGTCCTTAGAAAAAACTAGCAACATTTTATCTTGTTTCTGAACAGACTTACATGCAAAAGAAAAACTGTCGCAACACTGTTGCCACATCCATTATAATTCTTTGAATAAAAAATATCATTATATTATCTTGTCGTAAATAAAAAAATTGTTCTTCTTAGATTTTTGATTCATTCATACCAATATTTATCTAAAATTTAAAGATTATTTTTAAAAAAATATTTACTTAAGATATACTCAAAAGCTTTTTTTCGCAGTTTTTATTGATTATTCGATAGTGTATAACAAAAAGAAAGCTAACCATTGCACTATCTGACATCTATGGCTCTATGGTCATCCATTGGATAATATGCTTAATAATTGACGCGAACGAACGAACAATGCCTTTGTTATAAAGAAAGGATTTTTGTCTATTGACAATTTAAACACTAACTAACATTGAATTAATTTTGTTATTTTTACGATCCTACCATGTTTACTTCAATTAATCGTACTGTATTCGAGATTCCATTAACTTGGGATCGAGCACATTTTGAAGCATCACGTAATAAATGTCGACAAGCTCGAAAATTAGTCGAAAGTAGTATCAATGGTAACATAGAAAAGAAATGATCAATCATTACTTTTTTAAATATATAAAATAAAAAAATTCCATTTATTTAGCACAATTTAATAAACAACTTAGAGAAGTTTTTCTTCAAAAACTTGATATTGAAAAAAATATTAATGAAAGTCAAGAACATTTAGGAAATCATGAAAAAAAAATGCGTGTACTTGATAATTTAACTGATGTAGCATCAGAATCATTGACTGATTATTTCGATAAGGTAATATTTTATTTTATATATATATATATATTTTTTCTAATATATATTTAAATAATAGCGTATGGAAAATGTTCGTATTGTTATACAAGAGCATTGTAATGCTATACAACAAATTCTTAGTGAAGAAAATGAGCATTGGAAAGAAATTCATACCGCTATAGATCAGTATGTTGTAATACTTATTGAAAAATTTCTTTGTAAAAAAAAAAGAATTATATTTCATATAGAAATCTAATTACTTCGGATGATATTCACCCACGTAATAATATTGATCATGAAATTCCATTAGCAAATATTCATACTATTAATGAAGTAGATGAAGAAGAAGGAGAACATACATGTAAACTATTAGTAAGTCATTTCGAATGAATAGATATTATTCATTTTTCGTAACTTTTATAGAATAATAAAACGGTTACACCATTATTAACACAAATGATTCGAAGTATGTTAATAAAAATTTATTATTCTTTTTACTTCTATATTTTTTTATAGAATCTCGATTACAGTCAAATCGTCGTTCAACAACCGGACCTAATCTTTATACATCAACTGAAAAATTAATTCCAAGCAAAGAAGAACGATTTAGCGTTATCTTACCGTTAACTTCAGCTCGTCGAACACTTCGAGTTATTGATACAACATTTGTTATTAAAATTGAAGAATCAAAAACTATTGAATCAAATGAATCACTTCATGATGAAGTTGTAACACTTGAATCGCATCATGATGATATTCTACCAAATGAATCGCATCATGATGAAGTTGTACCAAATGAATCATATCATGATGAAGTTATGCCAATTGAGTCGATACCAACAATAAATGTTGAAATAACACCAAGTTATTCACAACCAAAACCACCAGCTCGATTATACTTTTCACCCACACTTCTTCAAGATCATGAAGAATCAGAACCAATTCAAACTGTTCTCTCAAATATAGATCAGAATCAAACAAGTAATAAAAAAAATTATAAAAAGTCCCTTTAGTGCAACTCCTATGGCGCTAAGATATGAAACTCAAATATGTTCTTTGGTCTTGCTATACCAATATAGAATACTTTAAGTGAAAGATCTCTAGCAGACTATAGCTGTAGTTCCGAACAGAGGATCAACTTGACACAGTTCTTATGATCAATAGCTTAAGCTTGTCGTACACTAATTAACCACTGGAACAAGCGCGTGTTATAACGTAGTTAACATACTATCGGACGAATGATCCCGAACTCTATTTGCGATAAACAGTTGTTAGTGACTTGTCGAGAGTGATTTTGTGGCTGTTGTTACTAATGTTTGCACGAAATGTCTTATGGGCATGTGCTGAACAACTTAGCCATTCAGCTGTAGTAACTAACCATTGATTTAAGTGGCAAATAAACCTGTTATACATACCCGTTATATCTAAAGCAGATCTCAGTGCACTATTAAAGTGAAATTAATTATTTGTCAAAGTTATAATTTACTTAGTTCAAACTTTTTAAGTTGATCATGTGACCATTGTGGCTCATCAAAACAACTATCCATCTTTCTTGATACCTTAACTATAAATCTTTATTTGTCCAAAAACTGCACTAGTTAGAACATTCATAAACATATTTTAGCCATTCGTATTTTGAGGAAAGCTTTAGAATGTTCTGAAACAGTCCAAGACGTATGATTAATATTGTTCAGCGCCTTTTCCCACTGCTATGAACAGAGTATGATACCTATTGTCCTTGGTTGATACGGAAACTTATTCAATGATCGTTGATCTTCCGTTCTTTATTGTAATGCTGAGAGTTGCAAAACCTACATAATATAAATTCCACAAAAAAACCCATAATATTCTAAATTACTTTATTATATAGATATCGAAAAACCAAAACTTGTATCTCGTCGATTTGGTCAAACATTTTTACTCGATAATGTTAAAACTGAAGATATTAGTAAAGATGAAGATAGAGAAAATTTACGACCGAGAATATCTGATGAAATACCAATGATTATTCCTTCAAATCCATCAATAATAATGCAAAAACAATGTTTAGATGAATCTCATCATGTAGAAAATTCTGATCAAAAGTAAAATTGATTAAATAATTGTTTTTTATTTTTACATTAAAAATAAAACTTTTCTCCTAGGAAACCAATGGTTCATTCAAAACGACCAACACGTACTAAACGAACAAAAGTTGAAACAGAACCAATTCATTTAACACGACGTATAACAAAAAAACAAAATCAAATCGATACAAATCAAAGACAAACTCGAAAACGTAAAAAATCAATAGCTGATGATGGAAATGATAATACCGTTGTTTTGCGTAAGAAAAAACCTGTTCCATCTCCAGCAAAAACTAATACAAAAAAAAAAAGAGTTAAAAAGACAAAAGGTTTACTTTTATAAATCTTATTTATCTTTAAAAACACACTAAAATTTTAATTTATTCAGAAGTTCCTATTCGTGAACCATCACCATTACCTATCATCGATCGATCAAAACATTATTCTACTCGTTTTTCAACACGTAAAATTTCAAAAAACGAATTTCTTTAGTATTGTATTACTAATATTTCTTAGGTTCTCATCGATTCAATAATATGACTCTATCGACGACAGCGATAAATGTTGATGATGATAATAATAATTATAAATCGAAATACTCATCAACTCGACTTCGTACCAAATCTATGAGACGAACTCCTAAGCACGATGACGATAGCGATGATGAAACAATTATAAAAAAACGTTTAAATGTAAATAAAAATCAAACAAAAACACGTGCTAAATCAATGATGGTTACAAGAAATCGTAGAAAATAAATATGTGTATATGTTTTTGAATTTTGTAAATAAAGCATGTAGAATCTGTATATTTTGTTTGAAAATAAAAATTATGAATCAATAAATGTTCTTTAATCCCATTTTTTTGTTTGTGAATGATTCTTGAAAATCATTTTCATTGTCAAAGAAATTTCTTCTTTGCACATTTGTTGACATTGATGAAAATATAATGGGTAGTGAAAACAGCAAAACACCGATAGGCTATCATCCAAACACTGTACCTAAATCAATATTAAAGAAGCAAACTTCCTATCCAGGTACTTATAGACCTGGAAACATTGGTTATCCTCAATATGCTAATAATTATTCTGTACCATACAATGGAAATTATATTCAAACACAAAGTAAAACTGTAATTATTTAACTTATGATGGTTTTGTAGTGCCTAGAATAATGTAACAATTTTTTTTTTTGTATTTTAGAATATACCTGAAGACTCTTCATCATCTCATCCTCATCATCATTCACGACGTCGACATCATCATCATCATCATCACCATCATCATCATCGTCCACAACGTTGTGAACGTGAAACGCAAACAACTCCTTCTATATCTTTTAGGCTTGAGAATCCAATTCAACAACCACTTTCGATTACAAAGGATGAACGTTCCACTCCTGTTTTTCTTCGAAAAAACTCGAGTTCAAACTCACTTAATGGACTTTCTACTCCTGATTTGCTTGAAGAAAGTTCCACTTCTAATTCACTTGATGAACGTTCAACTTCTCCAATTAAAAAATCTACATCACTTGCTGTAGTCAAGCAACCGTCGTCTTCTCTTGTCAATAAGAAATATTAATCTTTATCTTCAATTATTGTTGACACATCAACAGACATTCAATATAGATGAATAGTCATCAACATAATACTGCAAAGAACATTATCATGGTTCTAAAAGAATAATATGATAAGATTGATAAAGATATGCTTATGTAATTTATTTGTAAAATATTTTGAACTTAATTCTTTGAGAATAATTTGTTTTTGTAAGAATAATCTTTAAAAAAAGACAATTAAATTCATTATGACAAAAAAAAAACGTTCAAATGAAGGTTTTTCTTTATTTAAGGAACTTATATTTGTATTGTAAAAAGTATATTTTCTCGAGTAATTTTCCTCAAATATGTTTTTTTTTCAGTTCTTTGAAAAATTTCGAATATAAATAATTCGAGACTATCGAAACAAATTTATTTCTAATAATCACATCGTTAGAATTTTGTTAACAATACAGTTTTCATCTACTTTGTGGTGTTATTGCTAAATAATAGTTTATTAATCAAATATATATTGAAATTACAATCGAAAGAACAAGTGAATTATTCGAAAACGTAAAATACGCAAATTCATAATATGTTCATTGATGTTCACATGATTTTAACCTTGTTTATGTTTCTCTTCTCTATTTTCTTATCAACGTTTTCCTTCTTTTCTCTATCAATTGATGGGATGTGTTCAATTAATTTTTCATTGAATAAATGAATAAAAAATTTATACACTATTGTGGTTTACAAAAAAAAAAACAATGGATCTGATTTTTTTTTTTTTGAATAACTTTCGGTAGGAATAATACAGAGATCTGAGATTTTCATCTTTCAACAAAGAATACCCTGGGTCATTTATGTATGCCGAAATCTGATTGATCAACAACTCATTAGTTAGATGAATTCTCTGTCGAGATTTTGGGAAAGATATTCTAAAGCCATTTTTCATGAGGTTTCGAATTGGAATATGAACAGTCGATAGGGAAAATTATTCTCTTTCAGTCAATGTAAGATACAGGTAATTATCAGGCTCAGTTCAATGGGGATATCGGTTTTCAGTTTCAAAGCAACCGGAGAACACTATTTTAAAAGCTTCCTCTCCACAATATAAAAATTGAAATTTTATAAAATCTTTAAAAAACTATCTCAAACCGCTTTGAAACTAGAAACAAGCATCACTATTTACCTTGCACCCACACTCTTTTCCTATCGATTTGTCACATTGCAAGTCAAAATTTAATGGGAAATAGCTTCAAAATCTCTTTTTCAAAATCTTCACCGACAACTCACTTGATTATCAGTTATTAACCAATCAAATATCGCCGTACGTATATGGTCCATTATGTTCTCTCTTGATCTTAAGTGATGAAAATTCTAGATCTCTATGTTGTTCCTCTCAAAAATTATTCAAAAAACGGTCATGATCACCACTGTTTGAAAACAATAAAAGTATAGATTTCTCTTTTTCTTTAAAACTCGATGTATGACAATACAAATATATGGACTATTGGATTTTCGAATTCTTTATTATCTCATAATCACATAGTTTTATTTGTTTTTTTTATCTATGATCATGTATCAAGTATATATATTATATCAGTAATAGAGGAGAAAATTAATCATAGATATATATTTCATAAAATCTGTAGTATTTGTGTATTTTTTGTAAGAAGAAAAAAACGTGGAGAGAAATAATATTGTTTGTAAGACAACATATTTTAATCCCATATTGACAATGTGTTTTTTGAAATTGTGCAGATGTTAACTTCTCTCATTCGCACATTCTCTTGACAAACATTTTGTTTTGAAAAATGGGTAATACAAGCAGTACTACAGTCGAAGAAAACCCGAAGACTACAGTAGAAAAAAATCCAAAGACTGCAGTAAAAACAAAACGAAGAACTACAGTCAAACCAGCACATGAAAAAATACCTGTTCGAGGTTCTGTTTATCGTGGTTATCAGCCTTCTATAGAATTCATGAAAGGAAGATCTATGGGAAAAAACTCCGTAATAAACGATGAGAGAGACAATGATTCACCAACACCATCAGAAAGTGTAAGTTGCATATTATTAATTATTAATCTGCAATAACTATAATAACATTAATCACATCATATATTATAGAACCTACGTGAAACACATGCATCCTCCTCTAACAAAAATTCTTTTCCATATGACGATCGCACTAAGCAAGCAACATCAACTAAAGAACAATCATCTTCTGTTTTTGTTAAAAATACTTCAAATGAAAAACCTCTCTCTCCTTCTTTTATACAAACAAAAGTATCTTCACAAGCAGATCAAGTGTATGTGCCACAACCAAGTATTTTCAATAATGTTTCATATTCTAATACCGCTGCTGCCAATAGTTTTGAAAAAGCTCCAACTGTTAAAATAAATTATGTTGTAAAACCGTCTGAAAAAAATTCGAAACATATTTATGAATTAGGTAATATAACTGTAATGCGTCGAACATCATCACAAGCCACACCATATGGCGGTAGATGGTACGACAATGATTATAATAAAAATATCAAACCACCTATCGTCAAATATTCTTAATCAATCGATTAATAATAATTTTGTACTAAATGAAAGAATATCAGAAAGTTATTATATAAAATAAAAAAATATTTTTCTATTTTAAGAATATATATGTATATCGGCTAAATCAGGCAAAACGGGACATTTACACGTTTCATTTGAGTTTAATTCTTCTAAGAGTGAATTTTTTGGATAAATTCTTTTAGCATAGACTTATGTGAAAAAGCTTGGTCTTTCACATGGTGATTAATTAAAATTAATTAATTAAAAAGTAATTAGTGAACATCCCATGAACCAAATGCGAAAAAAATCTGAAAACTTCAGAATAGACTCTAGGACATGAGCTGCATCTATGGTAAAATTTTCAGCAAGATTGGACTCCAAAAAATTTCTTCCGAAAAACCGGTTTTCTAGAGACCCTAAACAGTGCAAAAAGGAAAAATTTTGTCTTATCGTCATCTGTGGGCTGTGAATAATAATATGTAATGTTTGAAGTCGATTTCGAACTTTTCAATCAACTACAAGAGCACCTTCTCTGTTGCGCAGTCGTATTGTGTCACGTCGCTAAAGAATTCGTCACGTCACTAACGCCGAATAAACTCAATTTAGTTAAAAATCTAAATATATTCAGGAAAAACATTGAGTAGATATTTTGTAGCTTAAAGAGTCGTCTGCAACATTTACTATTTAGTTTTTGAAAATACTGTTTCGATTCGCAGATTTTTCAAACTGAAATGCTTGTAGTGGAAGTTGATGTCCTTTTTTGAGTCACGTCGCTAACGCTAGTTTTTTAATCATAACTCTGACGAACAAGAATCCATAAGACTGTTTCTTTCAAGGTGTCTAGAACAACTTAATATAAGTACAGGATATAAAAAATCAGCTCTAGATAAGCTCATTGTCCAGAGCTATATGCATTTCAATTTTGCGAAGTCACGTCGCTAACAAATGATTTTGCCCATATACAAATGTTTTCAAATATATTACAACAACAATCTCAACAAACGTCATGTGCATCGAGTCTTAATGCTGAGCCGTCAATGCATATTCAACAAATGCCAATTGAAGAAGGAGAAGAANGCGAAAATCTCTGATGTTTTAGTGGTTGACTATCCATGGAAATGTCCAATTATGTATCTAAAATTTGAAACTTTCCGCAATTCTATAGCCCATTCTCATACTATGAATGGCCAATCATACTCCTAAACCCCATTTTTCACAAGCTTTCATTTGGTATTAAATTCATTGTTAATGCTATTTGAAATCATAGTGCTACCCCCCTGGAATAATATTATTTCCTACCCTGTAGATGTAAGTCAATGAAGTAATCGGCGACGGCACCGGCTAAAGTCATTGTAACGTTTTTCGATACATTGCCAGACGAGCCGCATATAAATAATATCGTTTTCTGAAGATGATCGAGACAGATCGAAAATTTAAAATTATATTAGATTATTTAAAATATATTGTATTATATTTTTCTAAATGAAAAATCATCCAAATCAAAACTTTTTAATTATTAATAAAAGATATTACTTTCCTTTGCTGAATTTATTATATAATTTTTCATATATAAAAATTCATGTTTTAAACAAAACATACGAACTTAATGATGGCTGAATAATTGCAAGCTAGACTTGTAAAACTAACGAAATGTATGAAATATGAACTTTTGGATAAACAATTACAACAACTATTTTCTTCTATTTTTTAATCTGTTGTTGATATCAGGATCATTTGTCGGCGGCGGCCGGAAATTTTCGGTGCCGTTTTTAAATTTTTTTTAGTTTCACGAAATTTTGAAATGAAAAAGAGAGAAATGATGGTAGAGAACATGATAACTAGAAAGCACACGAGAACATCTCTAAAAACTAATCGTGGATGTTGAGTATTTTCAAAAACTTTTGCCTATTTTTTAAATTTGGCAATAACAACGGTGGCTTCGTTGATTGGCTCACACCTCTATTCTTGATTAAATTGATTATTCATGTAGTAAACATAAATAGAAGATAATTGTTGCCGTTGATGGACTGGTTATCGATCTAATCGATCATTGATGATAATAATAATGAGTCGCTCTTGTTCTGATAAAGATAGAATATGTTGTTGATATTGATATTAATGATTCCATGTTTTAAGGCTATTGATGATTTGGACGAATGTTTTTTCTACGCATGTCACTCATCTTCTATTGTATTAACATATGTCTCAAATCAAAGAAGAGAAAAATTTTCTTATAGTTGCAAGAGATCACTCGTCACATTATTCATAATTATATTTTGTTACAAGTTTTAGCTCGATATTTATTATAAACTTAATCATACTATAATTTGAATGGATTTTGTTTCGATACTGATTTGAAGAATAAAAAATGTTATTTTTTTTATATGTTTCTTCGCTATCTACAGTATGTTCAATGATAAACATGTGTTGTTTTCATCAGTTCTTGCAAAAATGAGCCAGCAGAATAAATAATAATTTGTTTTTAATAACTGATTATTTCCATCCTATTGAAATTTTGCTCTGAATAATGAGTGAATTTTATTTTTCTTTAAATTTATTTCAAAGGAAACTCTATTCATTTAATTCCAAATACAAACTTCTTCTATTCAATACTAAAAAATTACAAATTATTTGTTTAGTTTTTCATCTTAGATTATTCTCATCTGTAAAACATTTCGTGAACACCAATGTTATCTGATTGATCATTTATCTTTTTTAACTTGTTTTCGCCCACAGAGATCCGTTATTTTAGATGAATAATATGTCAAATTTGTAGTTTTTGCTTCACATAAAAAATACTTCAAATAGTATTGTGCTACGAAAAACAACCTATTCAAGTATTTGTAGCATCCCTCTGAAGAATTCTGCAAAGAATTTGTCTATCTAATTTCTTTTTGTAAACAACAATTTATCGGTCATAACATACTTACAATAGAATTAAGGCGGAGGCAAAAAATTATTTTCGACTTTCTTTTCTTAATGGTAACAACTAGAACAAATCATAGAAAAGATTTGATTATCTCAAACAATTTCCTATCAGTGGAGATACTTGCTGAATTCCCATTAACAAGCTCGGATAAATGAGTCTCTGTAAAGCCAAGACGCAGAAAATTAGTGTTTTTGGACTGTATCAAAAATGTTTTGCAAGCAAGTTCCTCTAAAGACTGTCTTTCATGAATTTATTGGTTTATACTTCAGACCGTTTCGCAGAATGAAGGAAATTCGCTGAAGATATGTTGTGACGAGCTTGAGACAGCAATGTTTGTTTTGTACCAGATGAACTTGTTTGCAAAATATTTTTGATAAAATACTGAAAACTAATTTTAAGAGTCTTTATTTCTCAGACATCTTTTCACTCAAAATTGTCAATTGAAATTTGACAGGTATTGCTTCTGACAGGAAATTATCTCAAAATACTCAAATCTTTTCTCTAGTTGGTTCTAACTGTTACCGTGAATGAAAAAAAGCAAAAAAAAAAACAAATACTATGTTGCTAAGCATTTTATGTCCCTTTCATCTAAACCATACTCAATAGAAATCGATTATCAATTTAATGTGATCCCTGCATTGTTTCCTGCTAATGTTTTTATTTTTGTAAAATACAATCCATTACAAAAAAAAATATTCGATTAATCAAAATTTCATTTCTTTTTTTTCTCAAATCGATATTTATCACAACCAAAAAACCTCGTTTATTTTCTTCAAAATGAGATAAACTTTTTCTTGTTTTGAAATATATAACAGATAAGTTATGATAACCGAACTGAAGAACATAAAAAGGAAAAAAAATGTCAATTTTTGTTTGACTAGGAGCAATAAGAAAACAAGTACGATATGCGAAAAAAAGAATAAAAATAATTTAAGGACAACCTCGCCTGCATTTATATGCATATATACAATCAAAGAGTACTCTATATGATATAAAAAGAAAAGAAAAAAAAAACAGAGCACTGTTTCGAATGTATGTTAATGCAGAAAAAAAGAAAAAGAGCAATTATAATCGTTAATAACTGATTAAATGGAAAGAAAAAAAAAAGCATTGCTTAAGTATCGTTATTGCTTTTATCATCTTGTAAGTTTGTTGACGGTGAAGTTGTTATTTTACTTGCTAAGTGCTCTAAACGACGACGACGAATAAGATCTGTATCATTTTCATCAATTAATTGATCTTGTGTAGATGTTATTACTTGATCAACATCATTATTTAGATTTTTTAATATGTCTGTACCATTATCCATATTACTAATATATAAAAATAAAATAAAATATTAATAAAATTAATAAAAAATAACAAACCTTTGTGTTGATACGATATTCATATATTGTTGCATTTGTATCATTGATGCATCTAATAAAGTTCTTACATTACGCAAACATTGTATACGTGCTTGAACATGGGCTAATTCAATTCCTTCCATAGCTCGAATTGCTTCGTCGGTCATTCCAGTAAAATTAAGAGGAGGTAAAGGTGGTGGAGGAAAAGCTTAATTGATAGAAATAACATGTATACTTTTTAATTGTTTGTTTTTATTATTAAAGAAACGTACCGAATGGTGGTAATACCATGGGAAATGAGCCAAATGGTATTTGTGGAATATTTACCGATGGTAATGATGTTTGAGTAGTTGTTGAATTTAATGGTGTGAAGTTAAAGACAGGTGGTGTCGTTGATGATGAAGTAGAAGTTGGAGGTGGTGGAGGTGCACTAAATGAAGGTGGTGGAGCGATGCCAACGGGAGCTGCTTGAACTAGAAATTAAACAAAAGGAAATTATTAATAATAAATTGTTTTCTTCTCTTTAATTATACCTCCAGCATTAGGTGCTTGGGCTGGTTGTTGTGGTGCTGCGGCAGGTGCATTAGGAGTTGGTGTTCCTCTAGATCGTAAGACAGGTTTTCGACAGATGGGACCTAATATTGAATTTTTAATCAAACAAAAAAGAAATTCTTTTCATATTAACTTACAAGCTTGTTGTCGTTGAAACCATGAACGTAGACAATTTTTATGAAATATATGTTGACAACCAAGACGTTTAATACTTTGTTGTACTTGCATATCTTCACGACATATAATACATGTTGTATCAGCAACATTAGCAAGTTCTTCTGCTGTTAAATCAGGATACATTGTATTTAAATCATGAATAGCTCGTCGTGATTCAATAACATCAGTGCAGGATTTACGGAATGCTCTTGAATGAAAAACAACAAAAAAAACGAAGTATAAAATGAAAAACAAAAATATTTAGAGATATAAATACCTCATTGCAATAAACATTGGTCGAATAGAAAATAATGGAAATGTATGAATTTTCATCATAACAATCATGAATAACATATAGAGTACAACGCGAATAAAGCCGAGAAGAAGGTCTGAATAGAGCATGAATACACCTTTATTTTCCCATTGTTCACCGGTACGAATTTCTATTGTATGCAGAATATACTTAATTGCCGTTAAAACAACAGAAACAAGAAGAATAGCATACTAAAGCAAGAAAAACAAAATATTTCTTTTGATTAGGTAAAAAAGAAAACTTTTAATTACTTCAAATCCAAACACAATTTGCACAGATGCTCCTTTTGCTATTGTATGTGTACAAGCCGATACAATGAATAAATAATCAAGAATAATTAAAGCACTCGAAAGACCTATGAAATGAGCAATAAAGAATAAGTTACTGACTAGTTTTATGAAAGCGCTTACTAGTTATTATTTAACAATGTGCAGGCTATAGGGGCTTAGGAAAGGATAGAATAGGGAATATAAGGGTAGTGTACGAAAAGGTTAGGGAGGAAAAGAGAAGGGTAACCTTGCGTATCTCTATTTTTATTATTATGAAAGTATAAATTTTAATATAACAAATCGATAATGCTAGGATTCGATCAAAATAAAAGTCGTAATGATATTCACTATAGTCTCATATTCTTGAAGTAATGAATTCATATTTTGCAAGCAATAAGTTCGGAAAAACAGACCGTTCATAAAAATTTCGATAAATGCTATACTTTAATTTAATCATCAAAACACTTGAATCAATCTAGAACATCCACAATTGGGTTGATCTAAGTTGTAAAAGTTACCATAAAGTATTTAAATGGGTTCATGCTGAATTTAATTTTACTGATGGATTATAAAGAAGTATTGACAATTTCTTTATATATATATATATATATTGATGAATAAAATTTCATATTGAAAAGATTATGAACATTTAGAATATTGCTATATATGGTATAATCAAGAGCTTTCACTTCATAAGATCTTTGTTTTATGTTTTTTGAATAACTGTAAACATAATCTTAATTAATATTACTATTTCAAATAATTTGATACTACGGGGTGTTCCAAAAAATCGGCAAAAATAGTAAATTCATGTAACTCCACTATTTATCAAACTTAATCACCTATTTTCTTTTCGGATAATAAGTATCATTGTGAAGTTTTTATTTATACAGACAAACTTCACTAAATACGATTCAAAGTTATTACTTTCGACTGAATGACAAAAATCAATCTTTTTTGCATTTAAAAAGAAAACATCTCGCAGTGTTTCTTTGTTAATGCTTTAATTTCTTGTGGCATTTTTATTGGCTAAATCTTGTGCTATTGTTTATATGTATTTGTTTTCATCTATTACTGTAAAAAAGCGCCTAGTGCCAGTGGTGGATGCAGGAGGTGAGGAAAACATGACCGCACCCCATTTGGACTTTATTTCATGTATTTTTCAAGCAATTTCCCTTGGAAAGTTCGCATTTTTGCCTCATCTGCGCCCTCCTTCGAAAACTTCTGGGTTCGTCACTGCCGAATGGTGTCAAACTCGATGAATATGAAGCCAATAAGATCGCTTTAACATTTCGAAACGAAATGTATATAAACCATAACACAAGCTCTAGCCGACATAAACGCCATAAAAACACATTGCCAAATGTTTTTTTTTAAATGGAAAGACTAATTTTTGTATTTCAGTCGAAATTAATAACTTTGAACCGTATTTATGAAGTTTGTTCGTATAAATAAAAACTTCGTAGTGATGCGTATTATATAAAAGAAAAGAGTTGATTAAGTTTGATAAATAATGAAGTTATACGAATTCAGTTTTTTGGCAGTCTTGGAACATTCTGTATATCAATAAAACCTTACTAATAACTCGTGCATGAAATATTGGACCAAGAACAGGACTTTGCTCCATCTAGAAATCAAAATATTTATTTAGCAAAGCAATATAGTCATTACTTACATAATCCACCCGATCTTCTAATAGCCAATGAAAACATTTAAGAAAGAGTAAAATTGCAAATAAAGCAACAAAATGTGAACTAAAATCATCACGAAAAACCGTAAAGGCTAAACATGTTTCAGTTACTGAAAACCATGTACGATCATAAAGATGCTAAAAATAAAACATCAAATAAATTTCAAGGTTTTTTTTCTCTCATCATTTAACAAACTTCTGTTTCAATTGCTCGAAGTTGTCCAAGAAATATTTTTTGTACAATTTTACCCAATAAAATAGCAAATACAAATGCTTGAAGATACAGAACCTACAAAAAAAGAAGATCAATCGAATAAATTCAAATTGAGTTTTTTTTTTCTCTTATTTAAATATTATTTACAGCAAGACTTGTACTTGATTTTGTTAAATAGACAACAGATGGATAAAATTGTTTTTTATTATAAAAAGCATTTGTTACAACAGTTATTGTCATTAAAAAACTAAGTAATATTAAATATTCTGCTTTCATTGATATTATTCGAGGCATATTTTCTTTTGAATTTCGATCAAATTATGAACTAGAAAAAGGTAAAAAAAAATCACAATTCATTAGATAGATCATTTTATGTTTGAGACACGTAAGAATATATGCCAGCCAGACATCATGTTTTTACATAATTGGCTAGTTTCATCGACCAATGAATCAATAATGATTGACCTTCATTGAATAAAATGAATATTTTCATTAAATACTATAATGATAATGCAATAGAATACATGATAATGATAATGCAATAGAATACATGATAATAATATTGAAATGAATATTAACCAGTACGAAATAATGACGAATGTAAAAATGACATCTGTTGTCATGTTAAAATTCTTCTATAATCTTTTATTAACTAATTGATCTTTCCTTTGAAAAGTCAAAAAGATAGAACTAAACTATTTTATGAATAAAGTTCATTGGATTTATTTTTATCTGACAAATTTGTCCTATTTTCCAAAGAAAAAGAGTTGCATGTTTGTTTCGTAGTTTGCCTGATATACAGATAAATAATATTTTGCTTTAGATTCTGCTAAGAATGAATAATGGTTAGTTTTGTTGACTGAAAACACGTTTTAGTTTAATTAAAAAAACTAATTCCACTTTGCAAGTCATGTCTTCCACACTTAACTAATAATTTGAGTGCTTTACATTTTAATCTAGCTTCTTTTTTGATAAATATATTGTGGAGATTAATGAAAGAGCTCTTTGAACAAAAAACTTCATACATTTTTTTTATTATGATCTTATCAGACGTGAGTAATCTGCGATCCCAAATAGGTTTTCTGTTCCCATTTCCTTTTTTTCTTTTTCTTTTTCGGACAACTAATTATTTTTAAATACAATGTGACAGGGCACAGATTTTTCTCGTCATAATCTTCTTCGTGATCAAAGCTTGATAAAAAAGCTAAAGCTTTTCTATCGAACAATGCAAAAATTGTAGTATAAGAAATGTTTTTTTTTTCAGGTAATTTATCTATAACATTAATCTACAAAAAAAATAACATGTTTGCATGATTTTACAAGATATTTTTATTTGAGAAATATCTTTGATCTTGTGTATAGACGAATAGAAAAAAGAAGAAAGATACTTACACAGACAAAACAAAATTAATACTTTCATATTATTTTAATAATTATTTGTATTGAAGTTACAATTAAAAATACAAAATGATAGTCTTTGATTTAATTTCTAAATAAAAGAAAAACTGCTCAGTTAGATTTCAGAATCAATAGCTGTGACATGGATAGTAAAGCTCAATGCAATCAAAATGAAAATTGGCACAAACTACTGGATCTTGAAAATGTATAACAAGAAAATGTCGATAACAAAAACAAATAACATTCTTCACAATATAGAAATCATCATTTAACATACAAAACTAATTGTAAAAATATTTCTCAATTACTCATATCATCATATATACTATACAATTTTAGATTCATTCAATTCGTTTTCTTTATGGAAAAATCTTCTACATTTTATTTTAGTAGATTTTTAACCTTGAAATTGGCTTGATATAGATATATTGATTACAGTTAAAAGATGAAATATGTTAATTGATAGAGTTAACATTAAACAAGTTTATGATGCATATCGAAAAGAAAATGGAACACTTCAAGAATACTTGATGCAGTTGAATAGATCATACTTAACGAAAAACTGTTGCATTAGTAAAAAATTTTTATTCTATATTTGAATAAAAAAGAAAACAGAATAATATGACAATCATCAAATAAGACTACCTATATATTTAGACTTGATTATTCCGTAATTTCTTGTAATATAAAATAAATCTAATTTATCAGTATTTTTCAGTATACAATTTATTAACTTGATTTTCTTTTAGCATGATTGAATTTTCCTATCTGTTAACATATCCATCGTCGGTAATTTTTCAACACGAGATAAAAGATTATTTCGAATGCATATAGTTGCGTGTATGATTATGCAGATTTCTACTTTGTTTACGCGTCATATGTAAATAATGACGAATATCTAATAATATTCGAAGTACAAGGTTGTTGGTTTTGCGTAGGCGATTCGGACAGGTGACAAATTTTTTCGTGGTTATCTTGCACAGATATAAATCATTGAAATAGAAATATACTCGTACGTAAGGTAGATGACAAAGAAAATAGCACGAGCTTTTACGTGAATTTTTCTCACGTTTCGACTCTGCATACGCTCATATATACACCTTCCATCTTCTTTATTTTTCTAGCGTATATAGACACACACAGACACACTCACTCACACAAGCACGTATGCTAACTCGTACTCGACAACGTTATAGGAGAAAAAATGGAAAGAAGAAGAGAAAAAAAAGAAAAAAAACTCGCCGGTTCCGTCTGATAACATTACTTTTTTTCTCTTTTCCCGTAGTGCATGTGTGTTTAGCTCTGTCTGTCAAAAAATAAAAATAAAAACAAACTTCTACTTTGCGTTGGTTCTTATTTATATGAATATATTGTTGTAATCACTCACAATATTAATGTTTATACAATTCAATTAAGAAATTTCGTATACAGGTAAGACGTTTTCAATAAGACTAAATAATATAAAGATCACTTAGAGCGATTAGCAATAAAAAAACAATATTTCATTCTTTCTGCACAATCATCAAAACAAAACCTGATTGAATGAATAAATGCATGTGTTATATAAAAGGAAAAAAGAAGGAAAAACTAATAGCTAGAAAATTCATTGCATATTGTTCTCATTCTGTTTTTGTTCGCCGTGCCTAATATACATATGACATGCACAGTTGGAGTGGAAATAGGATTGAGACAATGAGAACAATTTCATTGTTTGTCTTTTTCTTGACAAAAACAGATGTGGCAGTCTCCCATATCATAATCATCATCATCATCATTATTATTATCCTCATCGATCGTCGGCATTGGACGTGGGTAGACATCATGCTGTAATAGAGGAAAAAGACCGAGAGAGGAAAAAAGAAATAGCTGTCACATAGGATAAAGATGTTCACATTGTTGACGAGTAGACTATTACTTTGTAGAAACATCATTGGTTTTTTTCCCTAGTCTATGTGTTTCTTTTTTGCTTCTTTCATAAATGTTTGTATTCTAAACATATTTCTTTTATTAATTTTTATTAGTCTTTTTCTTTTTCCTTTTTTTTCTAAAGAAAGAATGGCAGAATCTACATCTCCATCCATATCTCGAACTCCACATAGACTTGAATATACATCAAGTATTAATACAACATTACCATCACCATCAGCAATAGCAACATATCATTCAAGTTTCGATTTTATAAGTGAACCGCGTGATTGTGATACATTAGTAACTATGCATCAAGATATTGATCATACTCAGCATCGTTTATTAGAACGTAATCTTCGTCAATTAGATCTTAATTCTGATCAAAATATAATTAAAACAAAACATAAAAAATTAGATCGAACGGAATCTATATCATTACCAACAACACCAACTGAAGAATGTTGTCCATCATATGAATATAAATATACTCAATTATTATCATTAAAATCTAAAATCAACAATGATGATGAACAATCATTTTTTTTTAATTCATCATCGGATTATATGACTGCTGTGCCTGAACCAGATCTTCAACAAACAATAATAGATGAACCAGTATTAAATTCAACAAGGTAAAATGTCATGTCTGTTATTATGATATTTATTTCAAGAAAAAAATTGAATGATGAAAAAATAAAATAAAATAAATTAGAATAATTACTAACGTTGAATTCGTTTTATCAATAAAGAAAAACATTCAAAATATTTTATTTTTATTGTTATTTTTAGTGTTTTACAATCACATAATTCTTCTTCATTATCAGAAACAAATATTCCTATAACATATGGTATCGATTGGAGTGATCGTGCACGTCCAACATCTCATTGTTGGTTTCCATATAAACCAAATGACCTTTCATCATCTCAACCATGTACACTCTTTTCTTGTAAAGACCCTAAATCAATTCATTTATTGGAATTTGTTCAATGTGAATCATGTTTACTTATTGTACATACACATCATCTTATTGATCTACAAATAATAGCAACAAATATTATTCCACCATGTCGACCATCATTTTCTGAAAGCATTAGTATTAATGATTTAAATTATCAAAGTAAATTTGATCGACATTATTGGTCACATGTATCAATACTTACAAAACCTTGTGCTTTTTGTAAAAGAAAATCAATGTCAACGTCATTATTTGGCAGCGGTCGACCTTCAACAATGCCGTCATTAGATGGAGCGATAAAAGGTCCAATATGTAAAAGTCCTTTACCTGATAGTTCAAGTCCAAAAGTACCTGGAATATCAAGTGGATTTCAATGTTTGTGGTGCTCACGTGCTTATCATCGACGGTGCTGGGATCAAATGTTCAAACACGATGAAAATAATAAATGTGATTATGGACTATTGAGGTACATTCTATTATGTAATAGTCATGTAATGTAAAGCAAGATAGCCTTATTAGAAGAATCTAAAAAAAAAAAGTAGAACACACTAACGAACCTAATTTTAATGATGAAAGAATAGGATGAGCTTCAATTTTGCTATTTTTTCCTTGTTGTTTTTGTACTTATTTTATGATAGAATTTAAACACGTGCAAAATTCTATTGATTATTATTATTATCATTATTTCTTTTAGAAATATAATTGTTCGACCACAATGGTTACGTCGTATACCAGGTCCTTCACCACATTTTCGTGCTCAATATCGTTTTCATACCACAAATGATTCTTCAACATCTATTGATAATTATACACCATTACTTCTTTTTATAAATAAACGTTCTGGTGGTCAAAGTGGTGAAAAAATCTATCGTAAATTATTACATCTTCTTAATCCACGTCAAGTATTTTTACTTGAAAGTGATGCAACTATTCTTCATGCATTAGAAATTTATTCATCATTATCAAATATACGTATATGTGTATTTGGAGGTGATGGGACAGTGGGTTGGATACTTGGTTGTTTAGCGGAATTATATCCACCATTAAATAATCCGCCTGTAAGCATATGTCCATTAGGTACTGGTAATGATTTATCAAGAGTTTTATTATGGGGTGAGCAATATGATCCAAAACGTTTATTATCAATATTAACACAAATTCCACATGCACAATCAATAGCACTTGATCGTTGGCAAGTAACACTTGAACAAGTTAATATCACAAAACAAGATGATTTATTAACAAATCGAACATTTTTATCTTTAATAAATCATCCAAAATTTGTTCGTGATAGAAATCGTGCATCATATCAAAATAATCGTACATTACCAAATACACGTTTTATTAATTACATGAGTTTTGGTTTAGATGCAGCTATAGCATTAGAATTTCATGATAGACGTAAACGTGATCCAAATAAATTTTCATCACCATTGAAAAATAAATTAATGTATTTAAATGAAAGTCGAAAATATTTAAATGATTTTGCACGTTCAAAAATGTGGAATTTAAGTTCATATATACGTTTAGTATGTGATGGAGAAGATTTAACAGATTCAATACGAAATTGTCATACATTACTTGTATTAAATATTCCTGGTTATGCATCAGGTACAAATCCATGGGGTAAAACATCAAATAATTCATCGATATCATCACAAACAATTATTATACAAAAAGATTATGATTCATATCAAGAAATTTCAACAAGTTCAGTTGAAATTATTGATTTACCAGCAAATACACATGAAGTTTATGAACTTGTCACATTAAATGATTGTCCAGGTGATCAAATTAATTTACCAACAATAACAACAATACCAAATCCAATTGGACGTTTTGATCGACAAGATATTGATGATAAAAAAATTGAAGTTGTTGGCTTAAGTACAACACATATGGCTACAATACATATGGGTTTTCGTGGTATACGTATTGCACAATGTGGTAATTTACGTATTGAAATATGTTGTCCAATGACAGCACAAATGGATGGTGAACCATTTTATTTACCAGAATCTGTTGCTGTTAATATAACACATGCTGGTCAAGTATTAGTTTTGAAAAATGAAAGCAGATAAATGAATTGCATGTGTAGGTCATTCATGGACATAGGTCTGATGTTTGTTTTTTTTTTTGTGTTTTGTTTTCTGTTTCAATTAAATGAAAGAAAAAAAGAAAAAGTTCTGATGTTGGACTTAGCTCATTGTCTGTAGAATTTTTTTTTGTTATTTAATCTGAGCTTGATGAAGATTGACTGAAAAATGATATTATAAGTAAAATAAAAATATTGATTGATAAAAAAAAATATTTATTTTTTTGTAATGAAAAAATTGTGCAGCTGCTTCTGATTCAAATTTTGTATAATGAGAATTTGTCGAGATTTATTGCTTGAATATGACTGATGAACATCTTTGAATTAATTATTCAGATGAACATCTTGTGTTCTTCAGTTCATACGAAAACTCTTTTCAATTAGATATATTTTATTTTTATAATGATCTTTTAGCTTTAAGACTCGCTCGCCTGTCAGAAAACGTGATTTGCGTCAAAATATCGATTTTGAAAATTTTTCTTATTGATACAGTCTGTAATGTCTAATTTCAAAAACAATAGGACTTACGAGATTGATGACGAGTTTCCATGATTTCGTAGAGATTTTCCTGAAGCTGTCGAAATCAGAAAAGGCGACTTGTTTGAAGACTTCATTTACCGATGTCTTTTGAACTTTTCTGTAGATTTCGAATTATGAAGAAACTTGACAGAGTGTGTCTGATAGGATATGGATGTTGAAGTGTATTTTGTTCGTAATCCTCATCTTATTCAAGCCCCAACGAAAAAAAAACTTCATTTTCTAAGTTGAAACTTGCCTTGTATTTTTCTTAACAGAGATTTTTTTTCTTTTTTTACGCGTTCTTTTGTCAAAGAATCATCGACCGTTTTAAACGGTATAAAGCTCGACAAGGCTTTCAAATGAAGTAATAGCTATGCGTTATAATCTAATAGAGTCGGAATTTTTATTGTCTGGTTGACATTAGGAATAAATGAATTATTTTTAAACACATTCCTTTGACTTTTCCAACTTTCAAAATAAAAACTTCGGAAGAAATTATAAGAACAAAATTTCAAAAATTCGATACTGGAAGGTTATCGTTACATTAATTTTTAACTCTTCATATTAGTATAAATCTTGAACAATTCAATATTTTGTGCTAAAATTTTGATCGTGAACTATCCACGGTGAGACACACATTTCATAAAAACTTTGGCAAGGTCAATTGTTCTACGACAAAAATTGTTTGCTGATGAGGGGGCAGGAAGAGAGTGAAGAGAGATGGCGGGCTGATCTTGACATTGGTATTGATGTGATGAATATGAAAAACAACACCTTGAATAATATATTCAAAGTTATGCAAATAATATTAACCACAAACGTTGTATTTGCTTTGATTTCTCGCGTCATATTATACATATTTATTCCGATTTTCATTTAAGTACTAGTATTAAAAAAATCCAGGTTATTTTACACCGTCATAGACTAACTATGAAAATATTGAATATATTAATAAATTTCTGTGATCATTTGTGAAGAAATTATCGAATAAATAATATACTGTATGAATGCATCAAACAATTGCTTTTAGTAAGATTAATAAAAATACTCAACAACATGAGGTCATGTATATGAAATGCTTTTATGATATACAATGCAATTTGTGTTTTATATTGGTAATAAGTATAGATGTTTCCGGCAATATTTCCTTGACTATTGAATGAAAAACAATTAAACTATTGTATATGAATCATTGTTTATGAATATTAACTTTTTTGAATAAGATTTTTTTTTCTAAAATACCAAAAAAAGCTATTGATTTTAATGAATGTTTCTATAAAAGAAAAATTCTTTTATTACTATTTTTATAGCTTTCGCTTACTAATTGTCTACTTATTAGAAATGAATCATTTGTAGATTTTCAAAGAATATCATATTATCAAATCAGTTCAAATAATAATCTAATCATTCATATGTTAACATTTAAAATCTATTACAACGAAAAGAAATTTAATATGAAAAACCTTCTCAGTGAACACTTTATTCTATTTAAAACATGATCTCAGTAATTCCATCTACGTAGAAATATGATTCATGGACTGTTGAAGCTTTCTCTTCTATTATCAACATGCATCATATCTCAATTATTTATATTCAATCTATTCTTCCATATTCTCTTTCATCATTCAACAAATCATGCATAGTTCTTTTTCCTGTTCACTTATCGATCTCAATTAACTTCTTCATTTGTTGATACCATCCAGCTGTCTCTCCGAAATATTTCCTCTTCAACACATTACAATATATGTGATGTAATCGATATATGAAACGCTGAATGTAAACTGAGCCAGTTGTTTTATCATATTGACGAATCATCAGAATCTTTCATTATATTACATAATCTATTATCTGATGAGTAATTGAAATTACATGGAAAATTCTTACATCACTTCTTTTCTTACTCATCACATAAAAATGTGACCTTCTTAACATAAATCATAGCAATTCATATCAACATTTTCTAGCTGAACTAAATTTATAACAAGTAGAAAAACAGAAAATGATAACAATAAATATATTCACAAGATTCAAAAAAAAAAGTTATTTTTCTTGTTTTAACTTTTTTTCATATTCAAGTAATTGTCCCATAAAATTGAGATTAGGTGAAACAATCGAGCGTTTTCTTTTTACAAAATCATATGCATCATTCATATTCATTTTCGCATAACGCATTAAAAATCCAATAACAATGGCTGGTGAACGACTTATACCAGCAACACAATGAACAAGAACTTTTTCATTATTTTCTATAGCAGTATGAATAAATGAATAAGCTTGATCAAAATATTCTAATAGATTTTGTTTTTGTGTATCATCAGCAGGTAAATGACAATATTGAAATTGTTCAGAATGATATAAAGGTACATGTGATGTTACATTAACTATACATTGAATTTGTTCCGAAGATAATTCTTCGAGATTTCTTGCATTTGATTCACTACCAATGTATAAACCGTCAATAATATGTGTCATCGGATGATTATCAATGTCATTTTGATTTAATGTTGTTGTTGTTGTTAGTAAGAATGAATTTTGTATTGGTGGAGCTGTCTGTGGTGGTGCTGATTCATCAGTATGATTCGTTGGTGATGATGGACATGAACGAGGTTGTAAAGATTCACAAAGTTGTGGATATAAATCAAAAAATTGATTAAATGGACTATTAAGAATAAGTATTGGAGGAGAATTATTTGTCAGACAACGTTGAATTTCTTCACATGCACATTTAACTGCTAATGATAATTGATTATCATTGTTATTAGTTGATGAATTTGTACAATGACGACGAACATTTGTTGTATCATCATATAAAATAATAAATTGACTATCATTTAGTTGTTTTATATCAATTGTTGAATGTTGTTTTGGATTTGTTTTTAAACGTTTACGAGAAATTTTATCAGCAACACGAAGAAGAATTGAATTACGTATACGATGTTCACTATGACGTATTGGTGAACCACAATCGAAAATTGTTAATGGAATTTTTTCTTTTAATTTATCAGCTAATTCAGTAGGACTAAGAAAACCAATTGATAGCGATGATGATGATGATGATGATGGTAGTAGAATAGGTTTTATTGGACTTGGGATAACAGAAGGGCACATCGATGTAAAACTTAATGTTTGTGGACGAAAGCGTTTAGTTGGCGGAGAAGAAAGTTCTGGTAAGGATGTAAATTTGAGTGGTGAAAGTGGACTATCCTCAGTCGGAAGCAAAGTACTGGGAGATGTTGACGGATTACTAAGACATGGACGTAAGAGTGAAAATGGTCGACTAGTTGTAGTATTTGATAAAAATAAAGATTTTGGTCGAGTTGGTGTTAACGGACCTTCAAAAAAGAAAAGAAAGACATAATAATGATCAAATCTTTTACAAAGTAAGAAACAGAGAAGTAAATGAAATCATTTTCAAACAAAAGAAAAACAATGTTCTGCTCTTACTTTGATCATTTTTGTTTGTTAAATCAGTTTGTAATCGGCAATTATTTTCTGTTACTGTCTTTGTCACATCACAAATTTTATTACACGAATCAGTTTGACTCAATTGCCTTTTTCTAGTCGTTTCTTGTTTTATTGTTAATGTCGAATCAGTTTGAATATTAGTTGTATGAAAATTAAACGAACATCGATGATGTTCAGGATTTGTCGTTGTTCTAGTATTTGTTTCCAATGACGATGATGATGGTGTTCGTTCCATTGTATTTGTTGTCTGACAATAGATTGATGTTGCTTCTGATGTCTCTTCAACTGCGCATGCTGCCATGAACGAATAGGAAAGAAAAAAAGAAGAAGAAGAGTGATCTAAAATGTAGAAACAGAAAAAAAAGAAATAACTGATCGTTAGATTCTATGGATATAGTTGACCTTTGCCCGTTAGAAATGAATCATTTATGAAAAATTCCAAAAATCGAACTTTCATATACACACAGCAATGAATAGACGCCATTTCATTATTCAATGTCACTGACTTCTAATATGTTGTATAATGTAATGACTCAGCAGGCAATAGAAAAAAATACCTTCATAAATATTTCCTTTTGTCCGTTCTTTTCTTTTCTCTTTTTTCTTCTTGCATTAATTTTAGAAGCACAATTGATGACTCATATCACAACGTCGAAGATGCTACATCAATCTTTAACGACAAAACGAATTGTTCTCATTACATTTTTGCTTCCACACTGTTTATAAAGTTTGACTAAAACAACTTAGAGAATAAAACAAAAAAATCTTTAAAAAAATGACTCATGTTTCATTAGGAAAACAAGATTCATATGTATTGATTTCCATGCCACTTATAGTGACGTCATAAAAAAAACAAGAGAAAAACAAAATCTTGACTCAACTAACATACATAAAACAGGTTAGAAAGAAAAGAAACCAAACAGATTGTATATTGAAACAAACGAGCAATATCCAATATTGTATACTATTGAATAATGAATCATATTTGTTTCATCAAACGACGAAAATGCAGTATTTGATGTTTTTCGATATTTTTTTATTGAAAAACTATTACATGGTATGATAATTTTTGTTACACTTTTTTTGTGACAGCATGTCAAATCGTGAGACTCATATCGAAAAAAAACTAAACTTTATTTACTCAAAAATGAAGGGAGAAATATTTAATTAGAATATCGTTGTCTTTTCATACTAAACGAATTATAAAGGAAACAAGCTTAAAAATATATATTTCGTGAGTTTAATTTTTCATATCATATTTTTCTATGCTCTTATACAAATTTCGTTGTCGTCAAATACTCAAACAAACTTCATTAAAAAATAAAACTCGGAAAATAATTGGATAACTTCCAGTAAAAATGTTGTATTTTGTTTTTGAATTTCTATTTTTTTTTTACATCATTTGTAAAAATCTAAGAAATAAAAAACAAAACTTAATTTTTTTTTCTTTTTTGTTTATTTCTTATTATCATTTTATATGTTGTATTAAAACTATGAAAATGTAAAACAAACAAAATCATGATTAATATTCATGATTTTGTATGTTTTGACTTACTAAACATGTTTATTTTATAATCATCAACCTTTACTCCAGCTTTTGACATAGATGATTTTTTTTCTATGTAACATATAACTGAAAATATTGAAGTTAATTTATATAACGATGATATCTAAAGATTTTTTTGTGTTTAATCATCAATCGAATTCGAAAGAAATTGCTTGTTATTACTCACTTGTTAATCATAGCTATGACTAACTAAGGTGACAGATACAGATACATAGGTGATGCAAAATAAATTTTCTAGGAGCAAAAAAGAATTTTTTTTAATGGTTAATTATACGAAATATTTCAGTTCTAATTTCACATTAATCAATTCATTTATTTCAGTCAAAATATTTTTTTTGGATACAACTTCATTGTCAATAGTATAAAAATGGATTTCAAAAACCACGTTCAATATAAACTCTAAATGATCTCTCTTGATCTGTTAGATTACGAATACAAATGAATGTAGGGAAGATTGACAAATACATTGACACCTTCAAAATGGTGCCACTGACGTTATATCAGCAGTTTCATTTAATAGAATTCTTTCATTTTTATTCACAATGGGCTGTACTATTACATGTATTTCATTTTTCTTGTGAAGGAGTTTCTGGAGTTTTTTGTGAAATAATGAGAAACTTTACTTTTTTTCAGACATTTAACCAATAAGGTAGAAAACACTCACAAAATTTGTAAAAGACCAAAAAAAAAAAGAAAACAAAACACAGAAGGTTGATAGAAGTTTTCTTTCTGGGGTGGATAAAAAAAAAAGAAAAGAAATAGTGGTCTTTGTTGTTTCGGCAATTGTCTAATATCAATTCATTGATCTTCAGTTTCTATAATAAAGACAATTATCAGATATACGTGACAAAAGTATATCAATATACAGAGAATAAAAAAAATTTCTAACACTGCGTATCAGTCTTTTCATATTAACTATCAGAATAGAGAGATATTAGGGAAAGTTATTGCATCCTATTGTATTGTTGCTGCGTTGCCTATGTCTGTCTATAGATATAGGCAAATTAACTAAGTATTTTGGGTTAATGGTATCATTTGCACCGCTGAAAGCGCATAAAAAACGATGTTCTATTTTGGTGTTTTAACACATGTTTTGAAAACAATGCATGATAGATAAATCCATAAAAAGATGCTTTTTCGAAAAAAAAAATTCTTTAATGTGGTCCATACAATAAAGTCAAAAAAGCTTTCTTTTCACAATGTTTGCCGATGCTTTATATATACATTTGATAACTATCGCCGGCAGACCGATCGGTATACTGTGCATTACACCTGCGATTTTTTTGTTGAAAGTTTTATATCATGATGTACTGTATCAAAACGGGTGAATGTTTTTGAAGTCTGTTAAAATTGACATAATTGAGTCGATTTTGATGCACTCTGATAGTATTAATGACGTTTGAGGCATCTGTATTCACTACAAAGCCCAAGTTGGCCTAATTATGGAATAAACTTTTATTATGGATGGTGCTGGAAAAATATTTATTAATAAAATATGTTCTGAAACCGTTTTCTTCTCGGTCAATTTGAAGTCTTCCTAATAAATGATTCGAATAATTCTTACATATATACGTTTTTGATTGTTTCTGTTAAAATTCTCATGTATTCGAAGAGAGCAATCATCCAATTTATTCTCTTCATGTTTTCACATTTGACGCTGGACTCGATTAACAGTTTCGTGGTTCCTTATTTTTTTTGAAAAAGAAAACAACATTGAAATATCAATATTTTAGCTTTTGATTTGACATGTCTAATCTCAACCTGTTTTTATTGTTCCTGATTGGATCGATTATATTATTTATGGTATCAGATTTCGTTGGTGTTTGCACTGGAACAATCTACTTATTTTAATATGGCTTTACAAGAAAAAAAAAGAAAAAGAAAATTCGAGTACATTTATAACAATGTTCTATAAAAGCCGGTTTTTTTTAATGTACGAAGTTTCTTTTGAAAAATAACTAAAATGTTGATATTAGTTTCAATCATCAGTTGTATTCTTTTATTATTCTCGAACGTTTTTGGAGGACAAGAATTTTCAATATTTAATAATGATATATGTGATCCACCATCATCATGGACTTCATGGTTTAATACACAAAATCCAATGTTAAATAATGGAAATGATAAGGAAGATTTAGCACACATTCGAGTATTATATAAAGAAGTAGATCGATGTAAAACTGTTTCAAATGTTCAATATTCTATAGTACAAAACCCAAGTAATGCATCTGTATCCTATCAAACATTAATTAATTATAATGGTCTATTTTGTATGGGTTCACGTGCATCATCTTGTCCTAATTATCAAGTTCGTTTCTGTTGTCCACGTGCAGATCAGGGTTCGATTAAACAATGTGGTCAAACATTTCGACAACCTTATCTACATGCATCTATTCGTATAGTTAATGGCATTATATCTAATCCACATTCGTTTCCGTGGGCTGTTTCATTACAATATAAACTTCTTCATGATTGTGGTGGAGTAATTGTTGACCAATTGAATATTTTAACTGCTGCACATTGTCTGGATTATTCCAATGATCTTGGTAATTATTTTGTTCGTGTTGGTGCTCATGATCGAACTTCATCTGGTCAACTTATACCTATTGCACAACTTATTTTACATCCACACTATAATGAAGCTCGTTCAACAAATGATATTGGAATTATTAAATTAGCCAGACCGATTAATTTTACAGAAACAATTCAACCAATTTGTCTCTTGGATAATGTTTGTAACAAAAGAGAAAAACTTTATTATAAAAATAAAAGCTTGATACATTTAGATTGTTGAGCCACCACTTGATACAACCGTTTATGTTGCTGGTTGGGGTAATACTGTGTTTCAAATGTGGGATAGTTCAAGTTCAGTTCTTCGTCAAGCTCGACTTCGTGTCATTTCCAATTGTTCGATGTATTTTGCTTATGAATCTCAGAGACAAATTTGTGCTGCTACCAATGGTCCTGCTGATATAGATCATGGGTTTGTATTGATTGTTTTTTCTTATGATATTACTTAAGATAGATATTATTTTCTTATTTAGATCCTGTCAAGGTGATAGTGGTGGTGGTTTGTTTTATTTGAAAAATGAACGTTGGTATGTTGCTGGTGTAGTTAGTTACGCTACTGGATGTGGACAAAAAGCATTTCCAACTGTATTTACTAAAACATCAGCTTATATTGGTTGGATTCGAGAGATGATAAATCGTCCAATAACAGCATAAAAAAAAATTTTTTTTTCAATACATAAACAATGAAATGAAATGATGTTTGATCCCATGTCGCTCGTTTTTTATGAATCTCGCCGGGATCTCGCGGGATTAACTTTTCTATGCGGGAAGCCGCGGGTTCTCGCCTATCCCGCAAAAAGTGACGGGATCCTGCGGGTTCCTGGCCAAAAAAATGGGATTCTGACAAAATTATTTTATCCCAAATGATTTCTTGTTCATTTAGTGAATCGCATTCTACGATTTTATGTTTAAAATAGATTCAAATTAGAATGTTTGTAGTTAAACAAATAAGTGTAATCAATTCAACTATACAACCACCTACACCTAAAAATGTTCAGTANATTTTGTCTCTCTTCTCCTCCCACCCAAAAAAAACCGAAATTTTGAAAAGGAGGGGGGCCGTAACCCCCTTTTTTCCTATTAATTTTCGGAGGCAGGGGGGCCGTTCCGCCCCCCGCGCCCCCCCCCCCCCTAATTACGCCCCTGGATCGGTGATGTTGACCACTATTTAAAAAAGTAAATATGTCTAAAACTTTTTATTGAATTCACGACGGTTACTCCCGCGATACTTGCTCTCCATGAGCACCACATAGAACCCTTATTGATTACAAATACCATAGATAAATTTATTGAAATTCAGTTCAAAATGATTGCACTAACAAGCCTGTTTTGATTTTGATTTATTAATAGACAAACAATATTTTTGAAAATAATTGTTTTATCTAAAAAGTGGAACAACAAAAAGATGATATACGATCATTTCAATGAAAAGAACAGTTCATCGATTTAAATATTTATGTGATAACTATATTGAAAGTATGATGGCGTGACAATCACATAGTATGCTATTGATTAAGCTGTAGGTTATCCACCTTTTCTTGATACGTGCTGAGAAAATCTTCGTTTTATCGAAAGATAAACATTAATAAATTTTTCACACATTCAATCTTTTGGTTTAAATCGATATTTTATCTTGTTCATTCTATACATATTCTTGTTTCATTATTCAATAGATAAATTTGAAAAGAAAAAAAAGAAGAAAATTCACTGGAAGAAAAAACCTTCTTATACAACTTAAGTTTGATGGAATGTGGAAATCAGAGAGTATCGAAAAAAAGCGAAGTGATTCGTCTAGTAGACACTAAATTTTAGACGTCGATAATTTATTATTGCTTGTCTCGTAATTCTATCGGTTTGTATCTATAACCACTAGTAACAGTGTTATTTACTATTTGCTAAGAAATTAACTAAAATACTCCGAAAAATAACTAGTATATAACAAAAAGTCTATCATCATAGCTATAGCCGCTTCATCTTTACCGGGTTTAGACCAGTTATCATTGATAATTATTTCATTTATTAATTCACAAAAAGGAAAATCCTTGCTTTTATCGAATGATTATATTTTCAAATTTAATAAAAAAGAAAAAAGGCAACAATTATGAAGTATTGGACATATATACTTAATGATGCTTCATCAAAACTTTCTACAAAATTTGAATAATCAATTAATTAAAATGATTGATGGTCACAGTCACACTGTGTAAATAAAGAAAAAAATTGAAGTAAATGAATTTCGTAAAAACAAACACGTTCTCCCTCTTAACTTGTGAATAATTTCTACTATAATTTTACTATTTACCTATACAATAAAAAAAACATTTCTTATTAGTCACAATTTTCTAAAGTACTTTTTAACCTTTCTACAATCAACCGATAGATTTTTGTGTCATCAATCTAAAATAAAAGTATACAAAGTTTTAAGTTTTTTTTTCAGAAACACGAAAATAGTTACTGCTTTTCGTTAGTAATATATATTGATAAAAATCCTAGTCAATAATAAATTAATTTAATCTGTCTAATAGAAAAACATTCGGTGTTTGTTTTTCGTATATTCTTACTTAATTTATAACTTTAAATAACATATTTAACAGTAGTCTATTATTATCTAAAATGTCTTTAGTGAATTTTGAAATTCAAATTTAAATAAAATATCTATTTTATTGATTTATTTAAGAGGTAATCTTCCAACAGCGGAACAAATTTTACATCCAAGTGATTTAATTGAATTAAAAAAATGCATATATGCTTCACAAGTAATTTATAGTTTTTATGTTTTATTTTTTTATTCGGTTTTTTCTTCTTCATAGCGATCATCATTACCACCGATTTGTACACATAATGTATGTGATGATATTAATGATCCTATATTAAATGCATTACGTCGTTGTCAGTTATTTAATGCACGCTTTGATCGAGTTAAAGTTATATTTCATCCTGAATTCTTACGTTCAACAAGTCCACTATTACCACTTGATTATGAAGAATTTGTGCGTGGTTGTCATTTGGGTGTATTTCCATCGTATTATGAACCATGGGGTTATACACCAGCTGAATGTACTGTTATGGGTATACCAAGTATTTCAACAAATTTAAGTGGATTTGGATGTTTCATGGAAGAACATGTTAGTGAACCACAAACATATGGTATTTATGTTGTTGACAGACGATATAAAGGTCCTGAAGAATCATGTCAACAACTTTCACAAGTAAATTGATCAATAGAAAAAAAATGAAAATTTCTCTCTGTTTATTTATTTTTTTTGAAATTATTTTATTTCTATATTATAGTATATGTTTGATTTTTCACAATTGACAAGACGACAGCGTATTATTTTACGTAATCGTACAGAACGTTTAAGTGAATTATTAGACTGGAATACATTAGGAATTGTAAGTAGAAAATAGTTTTTGAAATTCTTTTGCAAATTATAATGAGCAGAATTTATATTATAACAATTGAAATGGATTCTTTCGGAGGCCTATGCTCTTAGGATATACGAATCATAAACAATGGAAATATATTGGCTATTGTGTAGAGAAAGAGGTTTAGATTTTTTTTTTAAAATATCGAGCCTAATTATGAGTAGAGTTTCGAATAGATTGAATTAAGTCCAGTTTAGCTCATGGATCAGTATTTGAATAAAAGCCTATTTGTGTTGACTGATTTCTTGCTAAAATATTGTACGAAATTTGTTCTTTTCGTAGACTTACTTTGCACTTTTATCTGCTTAAATTTCACGAAAATAGCGAGTAGTATACAAAAAAAAAAGAGGGTAGTTAGGCGGCCATTTTTTTCAAACAATTAAATCTTTTAAGTCTAAGTTCAGTTATAACAATTCTTCCTATGAAGTTAATTTGAATCCTTTCGTCAAGTAGGAATATTACTATCGGCGCCAAAATATAATACACACACATGTTTTTTTCAAATAGTTTTTGATAATTAGGAATAACGTAGAAATCTGCAATTCTCACCATTAAATTGTTGCGAACGGGGACCTTAGAAAAACTCTTGTACCTCTTGAACGGAAGCAGCTACGAATATGGGATTTGTGAAGTTCGAAAGAGAAAACTTTTCCCTATCGGCTGGTCTTACTACAAGTCGAAATCCAATCGGTAATGACTTTAGAGTCTCGTTTTCAAAGTCTACACCAAGAAGTCATCTGGTTCATAAATAACGGACCAATAAAATTTTGAACTATTTCAATAAAAATTATTCTTCCCTTGCCAATCGTAAAAACTGCAGATCTCTATGTTGTTTCTATGAAAATTTATTGAGCAAATGGTGACTTGTCTTAGATTTTCCGCTCGATGGTAATTCCTTTCATATGCAGTGAAGTTATTGAACATTTCATTTTATCTTGATCACATCAAATGCATATTTTAGTGACTTCTGGTAGAGTTTTAACTTTCTCACTCAGTTTTTGGAAGCTATTAAATTAGAGATATAAAATATAAAATGAATGATGGCTAAAATCGTGAAACGGAACAAAGTATAACAATTATAAATAGCTTCGATCATTATGAAAATAAAACTGTGTTCAAGAAGGGCTTCTAGAGATGGGTTACTCCTTAGGATTCATTATGAGCTGGTACTCTTTTGCTTGAATTAGATTGAAAAATTTTTTTTTTGAAAAGTCAAATAAAAGATTGGGTCAACCCAAGATCACAATAGTTTATAGATCGGCTTTCTTTGATTCAACTTAGTCTATTCAGAGTTTTTGATCGCAACTTTTTGAGCATTATATAATCATTTTTTTCGAAGTTACATGAACATTCTTGTTCATAGACATATATCTATTTTTTTAGTATTACTATCGAGCTCGTCAAATGGTTTTACAACGTACTCACCCTGAGTTTGAAGAAGAATTGCTCAAAATTGTACGTATTTTTTTACAATTAATCAACAATAATATTTTATTTTGTAATTTATTTAGACAAATGAAAGTTTTTCTGCTCCATCAACACCAGCTGTATCTCGTTCATCAACACCAGCACCACCTGAACATGATGAAGGAACTGATGATGAAGAAGAACAAGATTCATATGATAAGGTAACAAATTTAATTACCAAAATATTTCATTTTATTCATTTATTTTTACTGTTGAATGTTTTCAGTAAAAAGAATCGGACAATTTTTAAGTTTTCCCTTCCCTATCAAAAATCTATTTTCGCTACTGAACAACTGATATAGCTAAATATTTCAGGAGATATGAGCCGGAGTCTAGGAAGTTTAAAGTAAAAACTTCAGTTCAAAATATTGAGTTTTTCAAGGGTTATCCTTATAATAAGGATCAAAGACAAGGTATCTGTGTGTTCCAGATTTCTTTCTGAATCTAATGATACATATCTCGGGTTGACATCAAAATGTAGTCAAGACTTGCCGATACAACTTAACAGAGCCGGATTTTTCTAATTCTTCTTTATCAATTTTTGGCATCAGTTCTTTTTTCGAAGCACAATTTTCTCTTCAATTTAAAGCCTTTCTGAACTTCTTAACCAATGTACCCGTTTACTAAAACGATAGAGAAAACACATCGATCGTAGCCTATCATGTGTTATTGACTATGACAAATAAAATGAAGCCTTACGCGTACTTATACGAAGTCGAAAAATCTGAATCTAAAAGAGGAAAAGCATATGAGGCGTCAGTATTCATGTCGTCATTTCACAAGAAAAAGAGAAGAGAACCTATGTTTATGTCAGAAGGTATCTCTTTTGACATACCACCATTGTCAAAACAATTATATAATTAAATGAGTATTTGTAGGGAAACGAATGCTGAGTATAAGGCCATTTGCTCAAAGACTTGCCACACTTGCTATTTCATACATTTCTGCTAGATTCTCCGCTATAGGACGCTTTAGAAAAAAGTTCAAAAAGGTAACAATAACTAACATTGTCAAAATACTTATTTTCTCTAATTTCACCATCAATCAGTAAAACTATTTAAAAAAAAACATTAAAATTCGAATATATAATACTGTTTTCGAAAGTAGACAATGAGGACTATTCACCTACAAAAAAATCCCAAAATTGAGTTTTATGACCAGGAAGGCTTAAAATTAGACTTCGCTGAAAAAGGGTATGTTCAGTGGGATTTGTTAGATTTTATCTGAAGATATCCGTTTTTTTTTATCACGAAAATTAGCCAAATACACTATAAACAAGTGTCGCTTTGAAGTTTTATTAAAAATAGAGATAGTTTTCGAATGTATTATCTTGGTTCGTAGACATCTAAGATTAGTGTTAAGGCCATAAGTTGAAAGAGTATTTCGTATCCAATGAAGAATTTTCTTTGTTCTACTGTTCGATGCTTCTTTAAAGATGTCATAATCCACATTCCGTTTTTTGCACAAATATTCGAGTTGATCATGCTAAAAAAGATTTTATGTGTCCATAGTATTCAATGTTAATTTAGGTTCGAACCTTCGCTACGTGTGAGCGACCATTAGTTGGTCATACATCCTATCGTATTTCTCTCACTTCATATATTAATTTTCTTTATTTTAATTGAATTTTTAATATCGTAAATATTCTTTACATAAGAAAATAATTTAATTTGAAAATCAATTAAAATTTTCTTCTCATAAATCAAGACACACATTGAAGCAAAAACACCACCGATCCATGAACCAGACGACGAACCACATTTGGAACGTGCTGATTCAGTTCGTCTTCTTCCAATGAGAAAAAAAGTTCAGAATGATACTGATCATGCTGCATCTGCTACTGGGCCTAAGCTTCAATCAACAATTACAGATGCTAATGATGATGAAGTTCATGAAATAACAAGTAGAAAAGGCCATCAAGGAATTACGTATGTTAGTACAAGTAACAGTAAACCTGGTTTATTACCTGATGCTCATACAACTGCATTAAATGATAAGCTCAATTTAGGCTTACCAGATCGTGGTACATTTTCAGATTCACATGATGGTAAAAAACAAGCACCAAATAATGATACAAGCTCTTCAATATCAACACAAAAAGATTTTTCATTACCTGATACATTTCTCGGTTCATTAGGCGGCGCTGACACAGCTTCATTTGAACCAACAAGTACTATCGGTGCTCAATATTCATCCGCTTTCATTGATCAACAAGCTGCAAAATCAATAGGTAAAGAACAAATATAATAAAAACCAATCCATATGAAATCTTTCACATCTTCCCAATGATTTTATTAGTATGCATCAATATAAAACTTTTATAGTGAACCTTAATTCAGCTTACAAGTAGATCATACATATGTTGTCCATTGTTTTTTTTTTCTGTAGTATTATCTGTAGTTTTTTTTTTTTGACCCTATATTCAATAAATTGTAGCATTCAAGCAGTACAGAAAAAAAAACAATAAAAAAGAAATGAAACAACACGCTATATCTAATTGACAATATTTTGTACATTGATTATTTCGTGGAACCAACACTTTTATAACGACAAGCAAACATCATCCAAGTAGCAAGAGCATTTTCTGGATAAGTAAATACACGTACACGAACAGCTAAACGTACTTGATCTCCATGACAACAAACAATTTCTTCACATAAATTATTTCTATATATATATATATATTAATAAAATAAAAATAAAATTTCGTATCGATAATCATAAAATATCTATATAAACTTACTTCAAACTAAAAACAAATGCTTTTCGTGCATTTTTATGAACAAATTGAATTGGAAAACCTTTGAAAGCATGTCCATTAGGTACAGCTCGTCGAACAGCTTCTTGAAATTCTTCATTACCGACAGATAAACCTGTAACACGTTCTAATTCATATGAAGAAAGTGCTGGACTTAATAAATATGATAAGTGATCATCAAATTGTGTTGTATAACCAAGATCCTAAGTATATTTTGAAAAAAAACAATTTTAAATTTAATCAAATCAATCTTAATATAATATTACAAAGAACTTATAGTAGAGAATAAAGATGGAAAAAGAAAAACATTGTAACATACGATTGAAGTCCGTCGAGTCGCTTCCTGAGTCGAGCCCGAATCGGTTAATCTCACACCCGACGTGGTTACGTCCAAAAAATTCAAAGATATTTGCTGCGGATCCAGATTCTGAGCTATACACTCCTCATTTCAACGATATTTTTTAGTCTGAATTCTGCTACTAGCACACACCTGATACATTTATCAGGTAATCTTGATGATGATCTCATAATAATCAAATTATACTTTAAGAGTATCATCCATTGGTTTACTGTAGATTGAAATCAAGAAACCCTATACACGATATGAATTCTTCAGTCTAGACGAAACTGATATTATAGGGAACTAATTCGATGTTGAATCGAGGCATCAGCAAAGTTTGTTTAATAAAATTTCAACAGTCTTCCTGTTAACTATCGAAGAGTATTTGAAAGTACTCTAAAAGATCAATACTCTATGTGTACGGAAAGCCGCATTATATTAACTTGGGACTATCTGCGAAAGACGACAGAGGACTCTAAACTGAAACATTATTACACTTCGCACCTTTTAAAAATACCAAAGACATATAATAAGAGAGTGCAAGGATGAGGTTAATTGATGACACATAAATTTTAATCCAGAGAGAAAGTAATAGATGATATTATTTTCAAGCAAAAATAATATCTTGAATCTATCAGTCGTCTATTTTGTTATAAATATATAAATAAAAGATGACATGATTACAAACACAACACGGTGATTTAGTCAAATATCTCTTTTGAACTCTTCTCTATACGAGTTACTCATCTTTTCTACTTTTGAATCAAATTGAAGTACTGTAAGTAACAGAGTGTATTAACTATGAATTTCCAATTTTTTCAAAAAGGAATTAAGTTTTCTTTTATTTACTTTTCTATGTTGAATAATCAAAGCTCGAATTTGTTTTTCAATGTCATTTGATAATGCAATTGGATCAAGTGTATTACTCATTAGATGAGGCATCATTGGTGCAGTAAGAACAAGACCAGGAGTATTTACTGATGCAATAGCATCAACTGATATTGCTTTCCATTTTGATTGATCTGTTAAACGAAATACACATGTATCAACATTACATGTTGGCTAAAATAAAAATTAATCAAATTGTATATCAATTATTACAATGTCATTTTCATACTTGTATATTTGCATAAAACAATTTATCATTAAATAAACAGCCAATAGTTTTATATGGATGTCGAATATTATTTAATGATAGTTTATCAAGTGGAGGATCATCTGGATCAATCGAAATATGTTGATATCTAATAAAATAAACTAAATTCTACATAAACATAATTATGCTGTTTTTTTTAAATTTCTACCTGTTTCCATTTAAACTCTCCCAAAAGAAAACATCATCTGCACCGATCGTTACAACCCATGAATGAATTTGATTTTTACCTTTCGTTCCAATACCTTAATTAAAACAAAGCAATTATAAACATCTATTGTAAAAACAAAAAATTACGACTATCGTATTAGAATAAGCATCAACATTAATGCTTTAGTATTATTTGGCATTAGTATTTTCTAATGAATGTAAATTTTCAGTCTAGATTTTGCTGCTCGTCCCCACAGTATACCAACCCGGTGAGCGGGCAAAAAGCCAACGATTATTAAGTACGCTTTCATAGTAACCGAGTAGCCTTTTCAGGCTTATTTGCCAATTCTTTTTGATTGCTTCTGGTTTTCGAAGAAGGTACAACTGATCAAGCTGAAGTTTTTACAAAAAATAAGAAGCCATCTGTTCAAAAAAAAAGAAAGAATTCCGTCGTGGGTTTTTGCAGGAAAATCCTGCTTTTCATACAGCCGCATGCTTTCCTAGTCCCACTGAGTCCTACTTATGGACAAAATATTACTTCGATCGGCGATTAACAGTTGGAAATGTTCTCTCGTTAGATATAGTTCTTAGGTATCTCTAAAAGAATTTTCAATCCAATAGGATAAAATTTGATGAGAGTTCTAATGCACCTAGATGTGGCCCTATGAAAAATCAATATTTTCCAATGAAAACCCACTGCAATTTTTTTTTTCTTGAATACATGTCTCCTAATTTTGGTACTTTATCTTTGGTAAAAATTTCGGCTTGATCGGTTGTACCATCTTCGAGAATTAGAAACGGTCAAACAGGACAGGAATTATCCTTAAGAATGAAGCCAAAGAACACATGTGAATTTCACATTTTAGTCTCAAAGAGGCTGCATTGGCAAGCTTGTTTTTTTAAAGCTAATGCTAATACAACAGTTTTACAAGAAATAAATACGTACAAACATAAGCATCAAGTCCAAAACCAAGTAATAAACTACATAGAAGAACAGAATGATTTTCACAATCCTATAAAGAAATTTGTTCAATATAAAAAAAATAAATAATATGTAATCTATTTTTACTCCACAATTTCTTGCTAGAAATGCATGTGTATGTGTCCACATTTCAGTTCGATCAGTATTACCAACAACTGAATGACGATCATAACCAATTAAACTAACAAACCGTGCAGCTTCTCGTGGTGTATCAAGTAAACGACCTGAACGAAGTGGTTGAACAAAAGAAAATACAGGATGATTAACACCATTTTCATCCTAAATATTATTTTATTCTTGTATTGACATTCGTAGAAAAAGAAAAAAGAAAGACAAATTACTTGTCCAAATATTTTAACAAGTCTAGTTCGATGTTCTTCTCGAATTTCCAAAAATTCTTTCCACCATTGTTTAGCATATATAAGAAACAAACGTTCTCGTTCTGTACTTTTCGAATGTTCAAGATCGAGTTGTGCTGCTAGAACATCGTCTGATACGGATTCATTTAATGGTGGAATTAATTGTAAACAAACATTTATAACACCAACAGGTAATTTATTTTCTGCGCCTAGAAAAATTTAAAAAAAAATTGACATGTACGTGTTTTTTTGTATGAAGAAGAAAGAATATTACCAATGCCATTTAATTCAAGTATGCGATTAGTCTTATTAGCTTGTGCACAAAGAACTTGACGCCATTCGAGAAAATGAGACGAAACAAGATGAATTTCGCCTAATGTATCTTTTCGTGTTAAGACAATATGAACACGATCGCAAATCGACAGAAGACTTTGAGTATCGGCCATAGCACCAAATTCACCTAAATGAAATCATGTTATCTTGTCTTTATGTTATTAAATACAAAACAAATTTTATTTGAAATTTATCTAGGAAAAATTCATTTTAGCAACGGACAATGTTTTGTGCAAATCTCTTCATTAGCTGAATGTATGTTACAAAAAAAATTAATTAATTCGAATTGAGATAAATCAGGATAAAAGTGTTCCACGGTTTTCAAAAACCTAGAAATTTCTCCAGGAAGACCACTGTAACTAACTATCACATTTATCTTATTCTTGTCTGATATTAAATTTTTGTTTTTTTCGTATGTCAAAAAACTATGACTTAATAATTAAAGTATGAAATTATAACTTGTTATCAGTCAAAAACAGTCGATAACCGCCGACTTTTTTTTTCTCATGATTTGTTTTTACTAAAACATTAGTTAGATTAATCAAACTAGCTACTTTCTAAAGGTCCTAGGTTTTCGGAAAACTCATCTTTTCGAATTTTGAGTATATGAAGAACTCAATCAGACTAGCTTTCATAAAAAATTTCACGAGTTTTAAACAAAATCTATTGGAGATATGAGACTTTCAAAACAATGCATGTTGTACACATTATTCATGGAAAAGAGTCTATATTTCGAAGAGACTTCGTTTGAAACTTGTGCATTATTTTTTGTGCAAGCTAATTTAGTTCAGTTTTTAAACATGTACAAAGTATCATCCATAGGCAACAAGTCGTTTAAATTGGGAAGAGAACATATCGAAAGATTTCCTCGCAAGTTGTACATTATTTGATTGATTAGATAAATTTTATTTTCTCCCCTTTCGCTTCAACACATTCTCGTTGTTTTTACTCATAGAATCAGTATTATTGAGCTTTCGTCAATAATACATACGGTTTACGTAAAAAGATTCTAACAAACTGGAACCAATTTCCGTGACTCACGATCATGGCCTATGACCAAAAAACTTGGTCACACCGGGCACTATAGATAACATTTGAAAAGGCAATCCTATTGTTTTTCAGAAAATGTCATTCATATCTTAATTGCACAAGTTAATTCTCTATGTAAATCTTTTTAACTAACTTGCAAATATGTCCTTTCAGCATTACAATATGTTTTTTTTTATTGCGTATGATTACTTAAGATGTTTCAAGAGAAATGTTTTACCTTGTTGTTTATCTTTATGAAGTTCAAGTAAAAATCCTTGGTTAATATATGGTTCACCAGCACATGCAAATGGTCTTGTACGAAAACGTTGATTACGAAATAGAATTGATATACTAAATGATGATGCTAATGATGATGAAGAATAGCCTGGATAGCCTTCAGATTGCGGTTCATTAAGATAATCTAAATACATTTTAATTTAGAAAAAAAAACAAAAAAGATTAACTTTTTCATATCGATTTTTACCAGTAAAAGCTTTTCCATTAAGAAATTGTAAATAAAGATGTCGTCTATTTGCATCAAAATTAACTTGTTCTAATGGTACAGTAACTAATTGATCAGTATCGACTGTATTTACAGTTGGTTTTGATGGTGCAATTGATTGACGTTGTCTAGGAGATGGTTGTTGAGTACCAAACTGTATATTTTGCATCATAGAATCAACGATACCACGATTTCTTAATTCACGTATTAAAGTATCTCGACCAATTGGACCTGAATTCGGCTGTCGTTGAGCATAATCAGCAAGAATATCACGAATTGCATTATTAATATCTGATTGTGATAGATGATTTGATATTATTTGTTTTATTTTAATTATTTCGTCTGGTGCTACTGAAGCCATCGATCAAAAGCAAAAACTTTTCTTTTTTTAACTTTTTGAATCGTATATGACATCGGTCATGATAAGGAATTTATCGTTGCTTAGTAACTTGAAGCAAAAAAAAATTTTATTTATTAGAAAACGTTTAAAATTTATTTTCAATTAAGAATTTTTCATTTCTTACTCAAGAAATAAAAAGTTTACTGTGAAAATTTTCAGCGACATCTACAATAAAACTCAAACCTTCATTATTTTTTTTTTCATTTTCAATACATTTTTCCTACCAATCAAATCTTCCCTTTTGAACTTACCTAGTGTCTCATCTTACTCGTTTTTTTTAGTCATTATTACAATTAGTAAATATGGACATTGTTTTATAGTTTCTCAGAATTCTAAAAACTGTCAATCTTATAAAAAATAAATTAAGGTTTCACTTTTCAAAATTATCACATTTTGTTTAATGATATGTGATGTTCAGTGTAAATTAGATTTCTTTTCGTTTTCAGATTAATTTAAAGTTTTTAAAAATTAGAGATTCATTTCTCGATATTCATCACTATATTGTACTCTATTTATTTCATTTGAGTCTATGCAAATATAGTGATGTATTTTGAGAATCTATCACACTCTACATAGAATAGAACTTGCATGTTTACTTACTTATAGTAGAAAAATAGATATTTTTTCTTTCTTATTTTACTAGTGCAAATGAGGAACTAAATTTTAAGAATATTTTATACAACGTTTAAGATTAAACGAAGATTGATCAATGTGAAATTATCTTAACAGATTTATATGAACTNCCCCACGAAAAATTTTAAAACCATTTTTTTTTTCCAAAAACCGGGGCCCGAGGGGGCCTAGAAAACCCGCGGCCCCCCCCCCCCCCCCCCCCAGCCCCTCCCAGCTCAAAATCCTGGCTCCGCCACTAGTTATAATGTATGTTTGCCCTTCTCACTAGTCATAGATCATAATTTCTTTTGAACTCAAACGATCGAGATCGGACTAGTCTCGTTGACCTAAATTTCTAAGATAAATACTTTATATGAAATATATTGAAGAGTTACACAATGATATTAATCGTTTCTATGAGATGCATTCGCAAGTCAAGAATTAAGTACTTCTATCTTTTCTAATCTTAATTTAGATGAAGCAGTATTTTATCCAGCGTGGAGTCGAGTAAACGATGCTTCTACGAAGATCTAATCGATTCTTCCGAAGTTTATGGTTATTATATCATGTCCTATGTTACCAAGAATAAGTATTTACCCTTTTGAAGTTTAAAATCGTTCCTTTAGTAAAGAAAATCTGAATAAAAAAATGATTTATATCAATAATATCGATAAATATTGTTAAAAAAAAACTTTTCAATAATCTTAGAAAATTTCTTTTCTAGGAAAATGATGTTAGTACTTTATTTCAAACAGAATCTGAAATAGAAATTCAATCTGAAAATAAAAAACGAAAACGTGAATCTTCAATTGTTCTTTCTTCAATTTTACCAAATAAAGTATGAAATGCAAACAATATCTTTGTTCTTTTGTTTTTCTTTCTCTTTATTATTATTATTGTTTAGATTGTTATTGCTACTACTGCTTTACTTGATGATCAATGGGTAAAAAAAAAAAGAATTTTTGTTTTATTATTATTATTATTATTATTTTGTTATAGAATGATGTTCTTTCATTTCTTCGTCAATTTCCTCAAGTACAATTATCAACAAATTTAAATGTTAATAATTCAACAACACATTTAATTGTTGATGATAGTGAAAATCATTTACATTGTACAATAACAAAAAAAATTGTTCAAGCAGCTGTACGTCATCATATATTTATAATATCATCACGTTGGTTAAATGAATGTATGCGTTTAAATAAATTTATTGATGAACATCCATATGAAATTATAAGTGATTCTCATACAACACTTCGTATATCGGAACAAAATTTTAATCAAACAAATAAATATTTATTTTGTCAAAATTCACAATATTCATATGCATTTGCTATTGAATGTCGTCAATGTCAAGGTTCAATAAATCGCAGTGAATTAATTGAATTAATACAATTAACAGGTGCACAATTATTTCAAAATGAACAAGCTGTCGATGTATTAATTGTTTTATGTGATACAAGTGATAAAAATATAAATAAAATAAAAGAAAAATATATGAATGCACCAGCATCAAATATTAAATATGTAACAAGTGATTTTTTACTTAAATCAATTATTAAATTTGAAATACAAGATATTGACAAATATTCTTTATAAAAGTCGATGAACATATTATTATTATTATTATTACTTATCATTGTCTTGTTGTTTTCTGTGTATTCTTTCTTTCTTTCTTTCTTTCTTTCTTTCTCCTCTCTTCTTCTTCTTTTTTGTGTGTATGTGTTGGTTTCGTTTGTACGTGAAAAAAAAAACTTAAAATAGAAACTTTGTTGTGAAGTGTTAATGTGTATGCGAATAAATCATTTTTGATTGTTTCTTTTCTCTCTTGCTCATAGCGATCAAATATATATATACATATTATTTAGATATTAGAAAATGATATAAAGTATAAGAAGAAAGCAATTGTTAATGAGTATTTAAAAAAAAAAAAACAACAAATGGTATGTTTTTTATAGTTGCTGAGAGTATTAGAAGTGCTTTTCTTCTATTTTTATTTTATAGAACATAACAAATTGATGACAACCAAATTAATATTCAAAGCTTAATGAAATTGGAAACAAGAATTAAATTCTAATGTTTTACTGGTTTTTTTAAAAAACATGTAATGTCCTATAATGTGGTGTCAATTAAAGCAAGCAATATTGTATTTGTTAATAGATATGGACAATTTCGATTTTATGTGCTATTTTAACATTGCATAGCTCTTTTTGTACTTTCCAAATCCTACTGCAAATTAGCTACAATCAAAAATACAGGTTTTTATTGTAAAACTTACTTACTTGAATTCTAACTATAAAAAGTCATATTTTCTCTGATCTTATTTTGAAGAGATGATTCTTCTTAAATTCACTATTGTCATCAAATATTTGTGTTGTTGATTTTTCTCATTTTCACTTAATAAGTTAGTAATGTAACAGACATTGATAGAAATCTATTGATTTCGAATTCACTCAAGCAATGAGAAAACAAACTATCATTCATGTACTACTGATAATCACTATGTTTTTATCAGACATCAAAACTTTCCAAATAATGATCTTGTGATTTGTAAACCTAATGCTAAAGAGTTCAAAAATATTTGTTAAACAAGTTTTAACAAAAAAAACTTCAATTTTTCTTTTAATAAATTTTAATTGATATAAAATTTGATCATTCTACATCGAGAAAATTTTTTCATTGATAAGTTTTTCTAATAAATTAATTTAATTTAAATATTTCACATAATGATATTTGTGGAAATATAACTAGATATCATTACAAAAGTTCCATTTTGTTGCCTTCATAGCAACATGAATAATCATTTTGAGGAAATTATTGCTTGTTCTTCCTCTTTCTATATCGTAATTATATGACAGATAATTCTATCGAAAAGAACTAATTAATTAAATTCAGTAAATTTTTTTCAAACGCCGTACGGCTAATAATGCATAAGCTCAATTAACCCTTTAGCTGCGGATCTTTTTTAAAGAGATGCAAAAATTATGATCTTGTTAATAAAAGCCTGAAATGGATTCTATACGCCACAAGAAACAGTGAATTTCGTGAAGAATCATCGAACTCTATAAGATTCTCCAATTGTGAAATCAAGTAGAGTATCGCAGAATTTTATGAAATCTCATAAAATCTAATATCTAAAGTAACAGCTGCTCCTCAAACCATAGTGGTTCCGAGATTTCCTAGATTCTCGAATATGTCTAGATCCATACTTTCTTATTTTCCTTTTAGATACTTGCATAATAAAACCATACGTTTAGGCTATGTAAAATACTATCGATTTAAGGGAACGAAAGAGAGAATATTGTTAAGGTCTAGTGAAGATAGATGATTGTACAGGGTTGTGCATAACATTTTGCTAGGGGGGTAGCGTCATTATTTCAAGTTGAATACCTAATGAATTTTATACCAAATTAAAGAGCGTCGAAAACTGNTGCGTAAAAACGCGTTAAAATTTTGAACGAAAGTGAAATTGCAAAAATGTGTGGTTTTTACGCTATTTTACGCGTTATTTTTCGATGCTTGTCTGACTGGGCTCAGATGTCTGAAAAGCCTGTGCGTTTCTTCGAAAACATTGGCTCTTGAGGAAAGTTTAACCTCGATATGGTGGACACCTCCATATAGTGGACACTTTTGAAAAGTCCGAAGGGTGTCCACTATAGAGAGGTTTCACTGTATGTAAAGTGAAAAATCTCTAGCAGATTATAGTTATTTTCCGATTTTCTGCCATGTTGCTTTTCGTTTTCATGATTTCGTTTTTGTTGATTTAACATTAATATTTGTATTCGAACGGTTGATTTAACTGGCAAATAAGTCTGTCATTTATATATCAATTATATTTTCACCAGATCTCAACGAACTATTACACATCTTGAAAAACTCAGAAACAATGACATTGATCATATGACGACTGTGCCATACCAATGTATTATTACCCATCATCGCTGATATCTAAATTTATCGCATCTTGTAGTTTTTTGTTGTTGTTGATGACATCATTTACTTTTTTTATGAAAATATTTCGAGATATATTCCTTACTTTGAAAAACTCTCAAATCATTCTAATTACAAATACATATTTGAGAAAAGAACTATTTGTTATCCATCTATCAACAAGAAAAAGCAGGATTCAATCGACAAGCAAATATATTGATGAAACATTTTTATGTAATACTACTTTAAAGAGCCTATTTAAATGAACGAATAATAATGCAAACATTTTCTTTATAGTACATGATTTTATTGAAAAGAATGAAAAATAAATTAACTTTTTATTTTTGTATTAATATTTAAAAATACACAATTTTTCTTAAAAGCTCATTATCACATTTAACAGTAAGAATTTTCTTCTAAAAATTACCATTGAAGTTTTTTCATAACATCAAATATTTGTTAATGAACATTTCAAACGTCTTGCCGTTTTTTTTTTTTTTATCATTTATCATTCATAAACTTTTACTCTAGATAGTAAAAAGAGAACAAAAAAACGAGAAACTAATGTCTTTAAAAGATGATCCATTTTATAATAATCGTCTGTATAAATTACTTTCTAATCGAATAATTTATTCGAATGAACTTTTACAACAACTCAATTCATTACTTCACCAAGAACCTAATTTAGCAACATTCAGTCATCCAAAAGAAGGTTCATATTTTCATATTATTTGTCGAAATTCGAATGGTCAAGAAAAGTAAATATCTATTTATTTGATAGTATTGATTGCTTTTTTTTTTGCGTAGTATCGCCTTTCGAATGATTTATGCATTGAGTAATGCTGGTGCCAATCCTAATCTAACAAATGCTAAGGGTAATACACCTTTGCATGAAGTTCTGATTCGAGGTTCTATTAATCATGGATTTAATCTAATTCAGGTATTTGATTTAATAGAATTTTTTTTAAAATATCCGTTTCAAATAGACGCGAAATGCCATTTTAACAATAGCAGAGAAAAAAATTTCCGGTCATATATTTGAGCACGACTGAGATTGAACAAAATGATATAAAGCTAATCTATGAGTATCAATTATTGAATATCATAAATCTATATTAATAACTATTGAGAAAATGGCAAAGTTTATCTGTTTACATACAGCAAATATTAAAAATATTATTTAACTATTTCTGTTAAGGCCTTATTTCGTGTTGGAGTCGATCCAGGTATTGTTAATCATGAAGGCAAAACAGCAAATACTTATATTAAAAACAATCCACAATTAACAACTTTATATAAAGGTTATGGTGAAGGTATATGGGCTGCTATTGAATCAAGTAATATACAAGAAACAGAACGATTAATTAAAGGTAAATAAATAATAATTTTTATTTTAATATATAAAACTATTTGTAAAATAAATTTTAGGTTTTATTAAAGTTAATTGTAAACATAATTCAAATAAATCCTTATTAGATAAAGCATATGATCTTAGTTGTACATCTATTCTTAATATTCTTGCTGATTATCAAGTAACAAATGAATTTCTTCATTCAATATTAGCATGTGATTGGAATCGAGCGTCAATTATATATAAATGTGAAAATAAATTTTTAAAATTAAATTCATTTGATTCTATTCATAGATTAACATGTATTCGAACATGTTCAAAATCATTATTAGAATATTGTCTTGATACATATTCATCTAAACCATTTGAAATTTTATTTACTAATTCATCAATAATAAATATTGATGTTAATATATTATGTACGGATGGTTTACCATTTTTTTTTCATTGTTTTAATGATTTTATTTCAAATGATATACGAAAAATAATTTTATTAAATTCAAATATGTATACAAAATCATCAAAAGGTGAAACATTTTTATTTTATCTTATTTATTTATATACTAAAAATGAAAATAATGAATATTTAAATCTTTTTATAAATATTCTTTATCATCATCCATTACTTCTTACTCAACGTAATCAACAAGAACAAACTATAATTGAATATATTGAATTTACAACATCATTATTAATTTATAATAAATTACGACCATTTTATAATGCTATTATGGATATATTAATAATACAATTAAAAAAAAATTTCATTATTAAACAATTTATTTTAAGTAGTTTTGGTCATTATTTATTAATATTTTTTCAAAATAAAAATTTACAAATGACAAAATATGTTTATAATCTATTATGTTCATTAAAATCATATACAGGTTTACCTGTTTTAATAACGGATTTAATACAAGCTATTGCGAATGATGATTTTATGAAATTAAAAAATATTTTGGAAACCAAACCGAGTATTTTGTATGCGAAAGATTCATTTGGAAGAACATGTGCACATCTAGCGGTACTTCATCAAAGATACATTATTTTAAAGTAAGACAAATCATCTTTGTACACAACCATTTTGATAAATAAATAACAGAAAACAATATTTTAAATTTAATTTATTGTAAATACCTTTATTACGATCAATTTTAAGTATCGTAACTATATGATTGAATAGCAGATATTGAATCCGTTCGTATCTTTTTTGAAACCAAATAGAACGCATTTCATCTCTGTTAAGAGTAAACACTTCATCGATTCTCATTTCGTTGTTTGTCACAGTATAAGATTGTACTTAACTAATATTATATTTCATTATTTGGTTCATAATTTGTTTGGCAAAAGATTTTCTCATATTGTTTTCTGAGTAACTTAGCATTTGACGTGAATTTTTATCGATACAAATACATTGATGGATAATCAGAAACGTTCATCTATTAGTAGATCGAGACACAATGAATCAATTACTTATGAGAGGAACTCGTTACGTTGGACGCCTTAACGAACATAACATTCAGATTGATGTATTTCCATTGATATCGAACATAGTAATAAGTTAGACAATACATCCTAAAAAAATGCAATGAGATTATTTAAAAAAGATTTAAATTTAAGAAGATTATATTTTCAAGATAAATAAAATCTCAATGTTTAGCATAGAGTTCAGTAGAACAATTTTTGCTTAGTCTCAAAAATTTTTGGGACAATCCCGACATAGTAGGAGTCAACCATTTCGTAGTTCAAAGCTCAGATCAAAGAAGCGAAAGAACTATTCGGACAGATCAAATTCTATCACAAGATCTATTCAGACAGTGTCTCTCATAGGAATTGATCGCTTTCAATAGTTCAGTTGTTGGAAGTGAGCTATCCCAAACAAATGTTGCTGTGTTGGAGAAGTCGTATTTCAGTAATAGAGTAAAAGTTTTCTATACTCGAAAGTAACTTTCTAAAAAACAAATAGAACAAAAAGTATTCAGACTGATCAATGCCTAGCAAAAGAACTGTTTGAACAGTTCTATGCTAGATTTTTATAATCGTTAAGTTCTACAAATGTTTTCGACATATTTCAAAGATAAAAATTTTTATTCAGATTTATTTGTGATAATTGTAATGATATTATCAATGCACGAGACAATCTTAATCGTACATGTTATCATTATGCATGTATAATGGATGATAAAAAATCTATTAAAATTCTTGAACAATCCAATGGCAAACAAGTAAAAATTTTCTTTTCTTTTCTTTAATTCTTTTAAAGAGAAAAACGTTGTGTTTTTTAGATTATTGATTGTATGAATTTCTATCCAAATGATTATTTATTTAATCGTGATTTATGTTGCAAAGAATTTCATGCTCAAGATTTTCCAAAAAATGAATTAGAAAAAAAATCATCAATAATTAGTAATTATTTAAAATTAGCTTTTTATTCAAGTTTAAAAAAAGCTATTGAAAATAATTCTATTGAAGATATTAAATTAATTAATGATAAAATCATTCAAATGGGTTTTCATCTTAAAGATTTTAATCCAAATTCATCTTTAAATGATTATATTCAAGGTCAACGTTATGTTCCATTATTATTTCTTGCACTTGAACATCGTTCAATAGCATCAATAAAATGTTTAATTGAATTAGGTATACCATTAATAGGTCAAATGGATAAATCAAAATCAACTCTGCATCAAAATTTCGGATCGATATCAGTGTGTACACGATCGGAAAAACGGCAATGTATTGATATTATTGATATAATCAATAATTTAGAAGATGATATTGAATTAAAAGATATTTTTAAACAACGTTTAGTACCAATTGAAACAAAATCCATTGAAAATTCGATAAAAATAGAACAACACAAAGATTCAAATGTAGAAAAATTATCAAAAAGACAAAAAATAATGAAGGATTTCTTGACGAAAATCGAACAAAATGAGAATGAAAAATCAAAAACTTGTATTTTACTTTAATGAACTAATGTATATTGTAAAAATTCCTAAATAAATGTTCTCATTAATTTATTTTCATAAAATTACATTTTAGAAAAATGAAAATTAATTATATCGAATCTAGTTTTTGAAGAAATTTTTAATGGTCTATTCAAAACATTTAAACTCACTTTTTACATTCAGTGACTGAAACCATCGTTGAATCATATAAAAACATAGTCTGGAAAAATTACGTGATAGGAAAGTGTTTTTTTTTTTGAATTCTCACGTTGGTTTTTTTTCCTTTTAGAAAGATTTTACAAAAGTGCTAAGAAGTGATTTGTAAACTACATTAAAAAAAGCTTTCCTAATGTGTGCCATTTATTATTGCTGATCTACGAACAGCCATAGAACTCAAACAACACACATCAGGTTGGCAGCGAAAGAAGAACAAATGAAAATTAACGAAGTCTAAGATTAACTGGAATTATGTTGATTATTGGAGTCATCAAAGCTAATTGCTCTCTTGGAAATCGTATGTTCAAAGAGCACATTATGCTTTAGAATTTTTCAATTTTAGCAAACAATCTTTTCTGTGGGAAATGATTTAAGAAGAAACTATCCACGTTTGAGCTACCAATCTTTTACCGAAGTTATACGAAGATATTGTAAATATTCAAATTATGTTGATAAAAATATAAAAAACAGTGAATACGTGTTCAATAAGAAATCCATAGATCGATTCTGTTATTGCATTTTTGACAAGAATATCAACTGTGCGAAATCTTTAATAAATATTCCTGAAACTGTTGATCTAACGGTTTGAATTAATGACAGAACGATCAACGATTTGACCTAGAGTCAATACTGTCCTATCGAGAGTTTTTATTATCTCT